>WBMY01010077.1:292753-306788 GCA_013397315.1 Donacobius atricapilla | reverse complement strand
CACTGTCCCTGCTCGGGAGGAGCTGGCACCTCCCGTGGCACTGTCCCTGCTCGGGAGGAGCTGGCACCTCCAGGGACACTGTCCCTGCTCGGGAGGAGCTGGCACCTCCCGTGGCACTGTCCCTGCTCGGGGGGGGGGAGCTGGCACCTCCCGTGGCACTGTCCCTGCTCGGGGGGGAAGAGCTGGCACCTCCCATGGCACTGTCCCTGCTCGGGGGGAGCTGGCACCTCCCGTGGCACTGTCCCTGCTCCCAGAGCCCTCGGCGTGCGGGGCTGTCACTGGGAGGGCAGTGCTGGACAAGAGCCCCTGCAAGGCCCACCCAGAGGGCTCGGGGAGGGGTCCCAGGGGGCTCTGGCAGCCCTTGGCAGCAGCTCCCAGGGCCCAGGTGTGGCAGGAGAGCCCGGGCCCTCCTGAGGAGGCAGATCCACAGTCCGCAGCACCTCACCAACCTTTCCTGCCCTTTGTGGGGGCTCTCTGGGGGCGGTGTGACATCGCTGCTGCCCCATGTGACATTGCTGATGCCCGGCAGCCCCGGGGACTCCGCTGGCTCCTCTCTCCAGCCAGGGCCAGGGTGGGAGCAAAGTCTCTCATGAATGAGATAAGAGAAGACAAAGCAAATGGGGAAGAAAGGAAGCTTGTAGCTTTTCAAGTTCAATGAGGCTTACCAGGCTTTCGGGGGCCTCTTCAAATCAGAGGCTGAGTTAAAAGAACATGCAGAATTCAAAGCCTGTCCTTTTCCAGGCCCTCTGCCGACTTTGAAAATCCTCCCAACTCATGTTTACTCTTCTTTCTCTCCCTCCTCCTCCCCTGCCCTACCTTCCCCACACTGACACGCACCCAACCCCTCTCCCCATGCACAACTGTCCCCCCCAAATCCACTCCCAGCAACTCCTGGTGGTGATGCCTAGCTCCAGGAGCAGGGCTGGCTGCTTCCATGCCCCCAGATCCTGAATGTGGGACGTATGCGAGTGGGACCCATCGTCACTTGTGGGAGCAAGAGGGCAACATCGGCAAAGGACACGAAGGACCCCCTAAGCCCTTGTTGCTCAGGGCTTTCTCTCACCCCAGCACCAGAATAAACAGCTCCTCCACATTGCAAACATTTCTTTTGCTTCAGACACATATTTTGGAAAGCGGCTGGGATGGGGAGCACAAAGGCTGGGTGCTTTCATTCCCGGAATGACAGTAGGGGCCACCAGTTTCTGGAAGGAATCAAGGGCTGCAAGCGAGGGGACCTGGAAGGACAAGGGATGACGCCTCCATTTTCGCTGCTGACGGTGCGGCTTTACTTGCAAGAGGAGGTCGATGCACCTGGGACGCCTCCATGAGTACGGGCTGTGCCCTGAGGGCTGTTCCTAGGGCTGCCCCAGGCGGGATCCATCCCTGGCTGCTCAGAGAACTGCAGAAATGTCCGTCAAGCATTGCCCCGCCAAAGCCCTCGCTGAGCCGCGGGAGAGAGATGTGCCTGGAGGGACGGAGCGGCCCCGGGCTGGAGGGCAGCGGCCCCGGGATGGAGGGAGGGCAGCAGAGCCGGGATGGAGGGAGGGCAGCAGGCACGGGATGGAGGGAGGGCAGCAGCCCCGGGATGGAGGGAGGGCAGCAGAGCCGGGATGGAGGGAGGGCAGCAGCCCCGGGGTGGATGGAGGGCAGCAGAGCCGGGATGGATGGAGGGCAGCAGGCACGGGACGGATGGCCGGCAGCCGCGCTCCCTCCGCAGCCCGGGGAGCACGGGGGGCTCTGCAGCCTCAGTGGCATGCGGCGGGGTGTCACTGGGCAGGGAGCAGCAGGGAGATGACAGATCAGCGCCAGCTCCCCGGCTGACATCAGCTGCTCAAGTGTCACTGACCTTGTGCGGCCCTGTTGTCTCAGCTCCTCTGAAAACAGACCCTTGGTCTTGCTCTTCTCCTGCAGGCTGGGAGGGTGATTATTGTTGTGACCTGGCCTCAGGCTGATGGAAACATGTGCAGATTTTGTCACACGTTCCCCGTCCCAAGTGCATTTCCCCCTTCCTGCTGTTCACACCTCGTGTGAAGCAGGTGTTCCTTAGTCTGGCAGGGTTGGGAGGTGCAGGCAGGGGGGCAGGCACACCTCAGCCCTGCCCCGGCCTCCAGCCCCGTGGGGCTCAGCCAGTGCAGCCCACACTGACCCACAGCACAGCGAGACAGCCCCAGCCAGGAGCCAGCCCCGGGCTCCTGCCCCNCTCCTGCCCCAGCCCTCCCTGCCCCTCCACAGCCTCTCCAGAGCTGCCTCCGGCTGCCAGGACCAATGCTGGGACAGGGGGCTGGAGGGCAAACTAACACCAGGAAGAGATGAGGAAACTCCTCAAACCCATTTCCATAAGATGCTGAAACCCTGGCTCGGGATGGGATGGGATAGGATAGGATAGGATAGGATAGGATAGGATAGGATAGGATAGGATAGGATAGGATAGGATGGGATGGGATGGGATGGGATGGGATGGGATGGGATGNCAGGCTGGACACCCCTCCCGCCAGGCCAAAACCACCCAGCTTTGTGCTCCACAGGGTCCCCACGGAGACAAGCATGGGTGAGTGCAGGGCTGGATGGAGGGGAGGGGATGGGATGGGATGGGATGGGATGGGATGGGATGGGATGGGATGGGATGGGATGGGATGGGATAGGATGGGATAATGTGGGAATTTATATCTCCACAGATATACCAGCTGTCTATGGGAGATCATTTTGCCTGGTTTGCTCTGCTGTTTCTTTCCCCTTGCAGCACCATCAGCCTTTGCTTCGCTACACAGTGAGTGTAGGTCCCCAGCCCTGGAAGTTTCCAGTCCCTGGAAGCATCCAAGGCCAGGCTGGATAGGCCCTGCACAACTCTGCTGGTGGGGCAGAAGTTACGGGAGGCTATTTCAGAATTCAGAAGCACGCATGTTGCACATCGAATGTCTTCACTGGAAGCATGGTCAGGCACTGGAACAGGCTGCCCAGGAGATGTGGAATCACCATCCCTGGGGTGTTCAGAACGTGCCACTTGAGCTGTGGCTCAGCAGTAAACAGGGTGGGGCTGGGTTCTTGGTTGGACTCGATGATCTTAGAGATCTTTGCCAGCCAGGGGATTTCACCCCCTTCTCTCTGCCCTCTCCACAGGTGGGATGGTTGCAGCAAAAGCCAAAATTTGCTGCAGACAGTACTGAGCACGTTATTCCAGTTCACTGCCAATGGTGAGGCTGTGCAGTGAGTCTTGGGATGGATCCTGAGGGAAAATTATCCTGCTTTCCTGCTTCCCACATTTTCCACAGGTTTTTCAGCAGTCTTATCAGAAAGGGCAGTGAACAAACAGCCTGCCTGAGCTGGATTCCTTCTTTGCCCCGGGAAAGAGCTCTATGGATGAGGTTAAAGCCAAGAGATACCCCGGGAGGAGCTGGCATTTTGCTGCCTGTAGTGCTCTGGCTCTGTGAATAACAGGGATCGTTTCCTTTCCAGGATTGTTGGCCTTCGTACTTAACATGCCATTTTTTCCAAGGGCTATAACGATGAGGGGAGCCAGAGATGCTGAGGAACAGGCAGGTCATTCCTTGCAAGTGCCAGATGATCTACAACAGGGCGATACATTTCTTTCATACACTGAGCAAGGTTTCTTACGTAGCCCATGGGTTTGATCTCCACCAGGCCAGCCCTTTTTATCAGTTTGTCAGTTCCAGTGAAGCAGAAGTGTTTCTGCCTGCTTGTCTGTAATAAATTCTGATTGGTCTTGTGCTGGCTGCAAGGCTACCACAGAAAGGTGCTCCTCCCATGACTCTGAAAGCAGCTGAAAAGGGGACAGGAGCAGATTGCCAGGCAGTCAAACAGCCCCGAGATAACCTGTTCTGGGGGATTCGCTTTGGTCTCTTGCTGGTGCCCTCTCCCTTCTCCTCTCCCAGCTGCAGTATTTCTGCCAGGTGGCTGTTATTTTTTACAGGGCTACAGACAATTACAGCTGTCAAGGGCACGCCGGAGCAGTTAGCATTTATGGTGTTAGGGGAGATTACCCTCTAATAGGAGGCACGGCCATGGTAACTTCCACTCGGCTGCTCCGGGAGCCTCGGGCACAGGACACGAGCACTCGCAGTTTGGGGAACCCTCCACACCTGCCTGCTGCTCACACACCTGGGCACCAGGTGCCAGGACAAGGGGGTCTCCCACCAAGGAAGCTGTGCAGCCATCAGGCCCAGAGAGGTTTGATCTCGTCTGGCTCTCTGAGCTGGGGCACACCTGCAGCTCCCCAGGAGCCGCTCTGTGTTTCCTGGGCATTCCTGTTGTCCCTGGAGCTCAGATCAGTGTGAGCACGCAGTCGGTTTCAGCCTCTGCAGCTGCTTTGCCTGTGTTTTCAAAGGCCACGGGGTTTGATCAGCTGTCAGAAGCTTGGGAAGGGCTGCTCCGTGTGGGTGGGCATGGACACGGAATGGTGTAAGACGTGTCTCATGCCCCCAGGGCTGCTGGTGAGTCACAGAATCCTCTCAAGCCGGGATCTGCTCAGCTCAGATCACGCATATCAAACAAGAGACAGCTCTTCCTGTTTGTTTGATGGCACCTGGTGCAACAGGGCTCAACCAACACCTCCAGCGGAGCTGCAAGGAGGAAAATCCAAAATAGCTGCTGCTTGAAATGGCTCAGAGACATAAATTTAGACCAGAACCCTCAATCTGCCCTAGATCCATTGGAAAACATTCCTAACTTTGCAAACCAGAACAATTTTCTAACATAACACGGGTGTCTGCACGAGAGACCTCAACACCTGCTGCCTCTTGGGCCCAGGTCTCACTCCTGGCAGGCTGTAAAGCAGAATTCTCATCCTGGCTGCAAGAGGATGATCCCTTGTCCTGGCTGGCTGCTGCGTGGTCTCTCCGCTCAGTACCAGCACCTTGCTCACTGCACTTTACCTAGACAGTGCCTTGCATTTGGGCAGAGGGAGGGAAGCCCATTTCCTGTCTTGCTGGGGTTTGGATCATGAAAAAGTGAAGGCTGAGGCTGGACGACGAATGCTCATGGCCCCTGGCTGGGAGTGCAGCTCTAAAAGACACCCGTGTTTGGCCTTAAGGAGATGGCCTTTTCCCATGGTCCCAGGAACAAATTCTCACTGCAGAATCCCTTGGCTTTTCCTGCTGGTCTGCAGCCAGGCTGGTCAGAGGGTGTTTCAGCTTTCGGTTGTTTCTTCTCCCTGAAGGCTCTTCTGCAGACCAGGGCAGGATTTGAGCCTGTTAACTCCAGGGAGCAGCAGTGGTTCAACAGCAGAGGCAGCCTGGCCCTTCCTGTTTATCCTTCCCAAGGGCATCTGTCCTCCCACGGCTGAAGGGGAAGGTAAAACAGCAGTGAGGAGGAGGTGTCCCACACACTGGCCTTGGGGGAAAGAAAGGAAAAGCGAGTGAAGAGGCAAGCAGTTAGAATGTTCTGTTCTCCTGTCTCCTATTTCTGCCCTTGATGTATTAAACAAAGGCAGAGGTGAGGGGGTCAGCAAACCTTGGGAGGGGGCCCCCAAAACCCAATTTGTTTGACACTAATTCCATTAAAGAATAAGGAGATTCATTGCTGATGCTTACACGTGGCTGCGTCCGCGGGCAGGAGAAATCCCCCGGCAAAGTCGTGGGCTGAGCGACGCCCTTGGCAGATCCTGCTCTGCCCTCTCTGGGCCACCCCGTGCCCTCAGTTCCACCAGCACTGCAGGCTGACAGCTGAGGCCGGCGTGATGGGCTGTACAGGGACATTCTACACAGAAAAGGAGTTTGGCCTGCCAGGGTCTCATTTTCCAGCACTGCGCTGTGCTGTCTGCACTAGGATATCTGAAAGGATGAGTTGGATCAACTGATGGGAATCACGGCCTGCTTGGAGCAAACCGCGGCAAAACTGCTTCAAATAAAGCAGAGGTGTGGCTGCTTGCAGGCAGCATCTGCACTGTGAATGGAAAGACTCTTTGCAATATTGCCGGGATGGGAACGGAGCAGGGCTCTGACAAGGGTGTGGGGCTGCAGGGGAAGCTGCCGCACAGACGATCCAGCCGCGCTGGTTCACCAAAAGCCAGACCTGTGCACACCCTCCAGAGCGTTTGCAGCCAGCGGGACGAGTTAATAACATCCCACACGTGTGAAGGAGCATCCCGGGCTGCAGCGTCAGCGTGGCTGCAGCATCTTGATTATATCAGAGAAGGGAGTGTTTCGGTCCTGCCAGCTGAGTGCCCTCCCGGGGGAGCAGGAGGGAGGGAGGGCTCCAAGGACCGCCGTTCTTGACACGGAAATGTAATTAGTCCAAGCCACAACTTTGTTACACTGCATTAACTCAGACCAAGAAAAAAGAGGCTCCAAATCCCGGAACAGAGAAAGGAAAGCAAAAAATGTTTGCAGAGAGTCAATCTGCCTGTTCATCAGTTTGACTGTAGATATTGCAGGATCATCCCACTCCAGAAGAACTTTTCCCACCTGACAGCATTCCAGCAAGTGCAATACCTTCTCAGGACCACCACAAACTTTGCCAGTTTTCTGACTGGTAGCAAATGTGCCATTTGCAGAGCACAACAGGATTTGTTTCAGAAATAGAATAAATTTCACAATGAAGTTGCAAGTCCCCTGCTTTCCTGAAATCTGAGGAAAACTAAATTCACTGAAAATGAGGGAAGTGGCAACATTTCCACTGGTGTGGCAAGTTCTGGATGGTTTGGTATTTCCGTTGATATTCCCACTTAAATGGAGACTTGGGGACTGGCAGAAGTCGAATTCAGATTTTATTTCTTCAACCAGGAGATTTGGTTTATCATCTCGGGATGTTCATGATTTAAACTGGGATTCTAATGATAAAAGTCTGTGTCCAGAAAAACTAAGAGAAGTTTCTTATCCCAGTCATTTTTGGCACTGAATAAGAACAGCCCCAGTAGCTGTTAAACACCATCTGCATCTTTTCTAGAAGGACTGTCACTGTTATTTCTGTTTTAGGAGTTGGTTGAAGGTATCTCACATATTTTACACCACATCAGAGTTTTGAAAGTCCAAACTTTGATAGTAAATATTACATCTCTCCTCCATTGCCTTTAAGACTGATCATTTATTATTTTCTTCTGGTTTTATCATTTTTAGCCTCAAAATATAGAATGTTTGAGTCGAAAAACAACTAGAGAGGCATTTCCTAAAAATGTTAGGATAAAAACTGTTTATCCTTCCTCCACCTTCCCTGTTTTGCAAGACCAATGCCTTCTCCACCGTTAAGATGAGAGAGGCAGCATCCTTTCTCCTTTTAATACCAAATTCTCACTTTGCAGGAAGTGCCTATAGAGATACACTGGAAATACCACCTTTAAAGTACTGAATCAAGGAGAAAAAAGGCCCTTTGAAGAGTAGAAGCATTTTCCTGGCTTTGCTGTTGATGCAAGGCTGTGCAGATAGGAAAACACTTGCAATGCCGTCTGCAAAAGATCTGTGCTCAGACATCTTTTACTTGAAAGACCTTGGTGTCCATCTTTAATTCCTCTCAGGCTGAAAAGACTCTGCAAAACCTCAGCTGGAAAAGCAAAATCTCAGCTAGGAAAGCAAAATCTCAGCTAGGAAAGCAAAATCTCAGCTAGGAAAACAAACTGTCCCTCCCTGCCTGCAGCTCCTGCTCACTGAGGGTTTTCCATGACAAAGCTCAGCCCGGGTACTCCAGTCTGCTCCTTTATTGTTAAGGAAGCAGCAGAACTTTCTACAGCCCAAAGCATCCAGCCCAGAGCGCTGCAACTTCCCCAGGCAGACCTCTCTCTCTCTCTTTGTGCTGGTTCACACAATTTGATTCCCTAGATACAACTCACAGGAAAAAGACCTTTGCTTTCGCAGGGAGGCAGTGACACCTTATCTGCAATGGTGCAAACAGCTGTTGGTTCATTCCCTGCAGTCATTTAATGGATCAGGGAAATGCAGTCAGCTGCAGTTTGAGGGAGGCATTACCCTGGGTTTGGAATGCATTTGTCCTGGTTTGCAAAGCTTGACCTGGAAATGAAAACTCCCCATCCCACGGGTATGAAGCACAAAGGTTTGTGTGCTGTTTGCTGGCTCTGAGTTGTGCCGCCTCCCCATCCATCCCCTTACAGAAAGAATCAGTACCTGCATCCAGTCTGCCCAATATTATGGAATCGTGGAATCCCAAAATGGTTCAGGTTGAAAGGGAAACTAAAGACCATCAATTCCAGCCCCTGCCATGGCAGGGACCCCTCCCACTGCCCCAGGCTGCTCCCAGCCCCATCCAACCTGCCCTTGGGCACTGCTGGGGATCCAGGGGCAGCCACAGCTGCTCTGGGCACCTGTGCCAGGGCCTGCCCACCCTCCCAGGGAAGAATTTCTCCCTAACATCGATTTCTGTCAGTGTGAAGCTATTCCCCTTTGTCCTGTCATTCCAGGCTCTTGTCAGAAGTCCCTCTCTGGCTTCCTTTTAGGCCCCTTCAGATACTGGGAGGCTGCTCTGAGGTATCCACACAACCTCTTTTCTCCAGATTATTTTCCGTATTATTTAGGGTGTCTCCGGTTTGGGGCACTTCATTTCAAAAATAAGGTATGGAGCAAGAATTATAGTTCAAAGGAACAAGTAAATGCAATTAGGAGCCCAGAAATCCTCAGCTGCAAGGAGAGTCTGCAGTTATTAATCCTGGACAAGAAAGAACAGTGTTAAAATAAATGCACTGGAAAAGATGTAGCGAGCCCTCAATACCCTCTGTCCATGGAAGGGAAAAGCCCTGTCCTTGAGCCTCAGCCCGAGGTTAGAGTGCCAGGATAAGCAGGAAGGGAGCAGAGCTGGAGCGGACAAGGAAGGCGGAGTGCTCATCCTGGGTGGTCTCTCACATCAGGGAACCCCCTCCTCATTTCTGAAGCCTGCCCCTGCTGTGTCCCAGCCTGGTTTTCCTGCACGGAGCTCTAAGTGCCCTGCTCCAGATTGATCAGTGTCACAGCCCTGGGAGGGAGCTGCTCCTTGCTCTAAAGAGCGTTCTCGTTGAAGGGCACCCAATGCATTAGGAGAAGGAGAGGTGCCACCATTCACTCCACTTGTCACTTTCCATCTGGTCAGCGGTGCCAGGAGTGAAATCCAGCAGCCCAGGAGAAGAGGATTAATTTGTTAATGAGTGACAAGCGAAAGGCCCTGCTGCAGAGGGCTGCTGGAGGGAGCAGCGTGCAGAGGCTGTCGTTGGGGAAAGAGCTGTTCCATTGATGCATGAGGGAAACGCAGAGATGGATGGATGCTGCTCAGAGTCAAATGGTAAAGTGTAACTCACAGACATAAGGTGCCTCCTAAGGAATCGCTGTGATGTATTTGGGCTCGGATTTTCAAAGTCACCTAAAGGTAATTTCTTCAGGGTTTTTAACACAATGTATTGGTTCGCTCAAAAAAAAAAAAAAAAAGAAACCCATCCATTTTAAACAAGCAAGGGAAGACAAACAATCAGCTGTAACTTAAAAGCACCAAGGGCTACACCTCCATTTTGAAGAGGAGGGTAATTTTTCAGAGGGTTGAATGCAATGAAGCACCCGGCTTCTGCCGTACTCCGGGGGAATGTCAGCACCTTTGGTTGAGCTGGAAGCACAAAGAATTTGGTGTCAAACCATTCCTCGGCACAGAACAACATGTAAAAAGGTTTCCAGAGGATGTTTAGAGCATACCACAGGGCTATAATATGAAATACATGGCAATTTAACATACAGCTCCTGTTGTATAATGCAGCCGTTATCGACAGCGGGACTGGCACAATGTCCCATTACCCAGGGGAAACGACATCTCCTGCAGTTAACAGCAACACTGTCAAACATGGGCAGCCTGTGCCTCGGGAGAGAGAGTTATTAAAATAGCAGAAATTAGCGTTAAAGTAATTGATTGGTATTTCCTTAAGATGCAATAATATTCCCATAAATCTTTAGATAAGAGGAATGTTCCTGAGACATTAAAGGACTTTGGGAATATGTGTAGTGTGGGTGACTCTCCTGGAATAATAAATGGCTCCAGGTGACTTGTTGTTATGGCTCAGATACTGCATGATATTAACTTTAAGGGCTGCCTTCGGAACTCGGAATCTTTATGGACTCCTGTGTTTTATGATCTCGTAACCTCGAGTCCTTCATCCTGGCGAGCAGGATCCTGCTCCATCCTGCGGTTACCTGCTGGCACCTGGCCCCTCCCAGCACCCCACTCTCCAGACCAGCTTCCCTAATGAGTGCTAGTTTTACTGGGTTGGAATCAAACCACTTTAGACCATATTTCCTCAGCCATAAAAACTTATCTGGGGTTTTACTGATCCTAAGTAATGTATTCACATTAGCTAATTAATTAATCTTGTTGAGTAACATATTAATTTCCTTTAATTTCCTATGCCTACTTGAAAGGTAGCATTTTCCTGAAACCAGTGTGGTGGCGTAGGAGAGGATTTGTAGATTTGGGCTCTCAAAATTTTGCAGTTTGGAGGCTCGACCCTGTGCTATGCAGCAAAACACACACACGAGTATTCACGTGGCCACACACAGAGGCAGAGTCCTGCCCTCACAAGCATCATTTCTGTCAACAAAAACAAGCATTAGGGCCCAAAAAGGCCTTTTAATGTAAGCAAGTGGCCCAGGAGCTTCCCTCCTATTTCCAGAGATGCTTAGAGCCATCTGCGAGGAGGATTGAGGTGCCTCAGAGGAATTTCCATACCTAAATCCATCCCAGGTCTTTGAGTGAAGCAGGACCTGAGTGAAGCAGAATATTCACCATTCTCTGCTCACAGGGTGGTCCCAGACGTGCCCCAAGTCGATCATCACCCGCTGCTGTCCCTCCTCTGGGTGGTGTGACAGGTCTTTGTGGGCAAGGCACGGGCACGGGACAGGTTATTCACCCCATCACACCCTCTGCTCTCCCAGGAGGGCAGGAATTGCAGGTGAGGGTCACCCAGAGACATCTGGACTTTTATATGATTTTTGTATGAAATGTTCTACCTCGGTGCTGCTCTGGCTCTTTCTGCCCAGCAAGCCCATGCAGCTTCCCAAGACCTAATTATGTCCCTTCATCCTTCTCATTTGTCCAGGGCTGAAAGGGGTGACAGGGCTGAGATTCCTTCACTCAGCTTCTCAGGAATTTGATATTTTTGCTCATTTTCTTCTTCTAAAGATTTCTCAGCAGTCCTCATCAGCCGTTTAAATTTAAAGGTTGTCAAACTTATTTAAGTTAGCAAGAGCATTCCCCTCTCTGAGGAGGCTGGAAGAGGGCAATGCTCCTGCTCATCTTCGCTCTGATGCCTTTTAATTGTCCTCAGTTGAAAATGCTGATTAAAAAAAAAGATGAAGAAAATAAAGACACAAGCAAGAAATGTAGGTATTTTTCTAAATAAGTAGCACAAAATTAAAAATCAAACCCAAACACTGGGGTTTTTTTGCAGGGAGCTGTCTGGCTTGTCAGTTAGGGAAATTAGCCCATCTATCACAGGCTTCCAATTTCCCACTTCCCCTGAAACGTGTGGGCTTTTAGCGAAATTTCTTAATTTTTCCCTCATTATTGTTTCTTTTTTACTTCCTCCAGTTCTTAAGCAGAAAAACCCCAGAGGATTTAAGTGCCTAAACCAGAAACTTTGGCGCTTTTCTGTTTTCCTGCAGGGGCTCCCGCGGAGGTGCCGGGGAGCAGCAGCGCGGGGTGAGCCCCTCTTTGGGGTGGGGAAGGACCAGGGGCGCTGTGCCCCCACGGCTTTGGGGTGTTTGGGGTGTTTGGGGACGTGTTACAGACACCCCGTGCATGTGTTTGATGTGCCCGGGGGATCCGAAGGTCCGGGCTCCCCCAGGCACGGCTGTGCGGGTGCCCTGGAGCCCCGGGCGGTGTTTGTGCGGGGCGCTGTGNGCTCTCCTCGTCCCCTGCTCTCCCCGTCCCCTGCTCTCCCCATCCCCTAAATCTCCCTGTCCCCTGCTCTCCTCGTCCCCTGCTCTCCCCGTCCCCTGCTCTCCCCATCCCCTAAATCTCCCTGTCCCCTGCTCTCCTCGTCCCCTGCTCTCCCTGTCCCCTGCGCTCCCTGTCCCTCACCCTCCTTGCTGTTTGCCCACAGGCTGCATCCCCTCTCGATTCGATGCTGTGGCTCCCCGCAAATCCCTCCCGTTCCGGGATGCATGAACACGGCAGAGTGGAAAGGAAAGCTGGAACAGCTGGGGGTGCCGCGGGGACGGCGCTCCCTGGCCCCCAAGATTGCTGCGCTATCGCCTTGCACTAAATTGTTGCAGTGTTTAGCAAATTGCATTAATTAAAGTGGCCCATCTGGCCTCTTTATCAGGGCCCGTGCAGCCCTGGTTTTGATCCCGCGGTGACAGACTCCGGCAGTATCAGCATCTCCGGTAAACACTCGTTATGTGGGGGAAGGCTCCCTTCCTTCTGGAAAACCAGCTCCAGGGAAGCACAGAAGCCTCGCTGAGGAGCCTCCGGTAACCTCTGGAAAGGAAAAACCGGTCATTAGTAAAGTTCAGTCAACCGGGGCTCTGCTGATAGCAGCAGCTACCCTGCCCCTCTCGGGGCTTTCCCCTCCTCCAGATGAAAGTTCTCCCGTTGTAAGTTTGTGCTCAAACAGTAATTGAATCAAATTATTAACTGAAAATGAACTCGCTCACCTGGGACTCCCCTTCCTTTTCCGCTGCAAGCACCCCACAAGAAGCTCTCAAACAAATACTTTTAACTAACTCTGCTAACCTCCTAGAGCCGAGGAAGGGACCTGAACCCCTCCAATAAAGGATTAATGCACTACAAAAAATTACAAATTTCACCTCTGAAACCACCCGGTTCCTTGTGGGGGAAAAAAGGGCAAACTGTCACCACAGGACTTGATCCCTGCACGCCCAAATCACTGAATTCTCACTCCATTGTTTCATCCCAACTATTTTTAAGAATACATCCCCTTAGTAGCACAGGTAAAGGATACTTTGCCCTACATCAGGCGCTGTTCTTAAAATAAAGGGCCATGAATGAGCTAAATTACCAAATGGAACAAATTATCTTAACAGGTATGATATTTATGTAGTTTTCCTATAACCAGAAACTTTTTCTGTTTTTTATTTTAGTGACATTCACATCCCAGTGCATCGGGCATGGCATTAAAGGCCTCATCAGTCAAGCTTGGAGGGAGAGGTAGGGGACAAGAGAGAAATGAAAGAGCAGCACTCATCTCAACACACAGTGTCAAAACTGACTCTTGTGTTCACGTTCTAGGCTAATAAGGGACTGAAGGAGTGGACAAACTCACACAATACAAACATGTCGGGGTGACAATTAGATTAACATTTTTAACTTCCTAGTTAGAGTTGAGTGTATTTAGGAGCCCTTCAGAGGACAGCTCCTGAAAGGCTGCAATTTGTGTGCTAATAGAGTCAGCCCTCCTCTGAGCTCTGCCGAGCCCCCTCCATCCCCCACTCCACAATAATAGGGGACAACTGACCCCAAGTGCTATTTGCGATGGCCTGGAAATTGCAGATAATGGCACGGTGCCTAAGGCGATTGCTCCACCTATCTAATCCCGCGCTGCCAGGGCGATTCTTCCCTCGGGACGGCTGCCTGCGTGCTCCATGGGGGCTTTTTTGGGGAGGGTGCTGCCAGCAGCCGGACTGGGCTCTGTTGGGCCGGACAACCGGGGACCAGAGCCCTGAGCCACGGCAGCGCCAGGCTCTTGGGACGGCTGCTTGTCCAGGAGAGCACCAGCGGAACGCTGCAAGTGCCGCTTTGCACCTCACAGCAGAAACTATTTTAAATAACTGTGAATTGGGTCGTAGATGGAGCCCAAACACCTCCCGAGCTGCCAACAAAGCCGAGCCGCCTCTTGCTTGCCGAGATCCTCCCGATGGAGCTGAAGTGTCAGCACGGCCCTCGCTGCTGCCAGGAGCCCTGGGCCCGAGCCCGCCTGTGGGTCTGGATGCGACCTCAGCACCCCCAGGCCCGTGTGACGTTTGCCCAGGGCCCGAAGTGGTGGCCACGGCAAAGGCTGTTCCCTCCCCGAATTACCCAGCGCTTGGCATGGCCCTTCCCGGAGCTCGGCCCCAGGTGCGAGCAGGCTGAGCACGGCGGAGGAGGGCACCCGGGCAGCCCCCGG
>WBMY01010077.1:142211-292723 GCA_013397315.1 Donacobius atricapilla | reverse complement strand
GGGCGCTCAGCCCGCAGCAGAACCAGACCGTCCACAGCGCGGCCAGGAAACCCTCGGCTAAACAACCGGGGCAGGAGGGAAGGGTGAACTCAAACACGGGAGCCTCAGAAAGGAGGAGGAGGAGGAGGAGGAGCAGCTCTCGTTCCCTGAGCCGCGCCAAGCCCCTCGGGGGGCACGGGCGGAGTGGGGCCGCAGCGGAGCCGCGGTGCTGGGGGCTGGGTGGTCCCTCCCCGGCCGGACAGGCGCTGTCACGGGTATCATCGCGCTGCTCCGCCTGGCACAGCCGCTCCTTGGCAGCTCCGCTGGGGCTGCCGGCGCTGGGGAGCTGCGCAGCACTCTGGGCACACGCTCTGCAGCTGAACGAGCCATTATCGGCCAGCCTCCAGCACTTGAGCTGAATTGGCCAGCGCGTTTGCAGCAGGCCCTGGAGCTCCTCTGAAGCATCAATGCACGCTGGCATTTCGTGTGGGGAGAGCCTTCAGCCGCCTCGCTGGTCTGAACAGAAACTTTCTGTCTCCTACCGCTGCTCTCGCCTCGCGGTGTTTGAATGAATGAGGGCCTGGGAGCTGGTGGGGGAGCCCCAGCAGAGCTGTGTCAGGAAACAGCTCAACATCTGCCCTGGTGTGGAACGTGTTATTTATGCTCCCTCGAATTAAAAAAAAAAAAAAAAAAAATCTGCAATCAGGGGGTGGTAAAAAAAAAGGTGTTTCCCAACAAAAACAGCCATGGAGTTTGGCAGGGCTGCCTGCAGTCTTTACAAACAAATTCCTTTTTGTGCTTCCATCATGCTGCAGTGCCCTTGGCGGCTGTCGCAGTAGGTGCTGCCGGGCAGGTTTTCCCTGCAGACGGGCAGCTTTGCCCTGAGGAGCCTGAGGCTCTCCGTGGTGAGGGCAGAGAGAGCTCAGACCTTGCAGCTGCTCTGGTCAAACCTCGGGCAGCTGCTGGTCCGGGGGGGGAGGTGGGCTGAGGACAGGTTTGGTGGTCTCCCAAACCTTGTTCATCCACCTATACAACAGAGTTCCAAAGCAGAAGCTGCAGAGCCAAACCTCTTCACTGTCTCACCACGCCGGTAAAAGCAGCACCAGGAACAGGCATTTTGTGCACATAGAACCATCGTAATTTAGGTGGGAAAGCCCCCTAAGTTCAAGCCCGACCATTAACCCAGCACTGCCATGCTCAGCACTAACCCACGTCCCCAGGTGCCACATCTACGTGGCTTTTAATTGCCCCAGGCTATGGTGACTCTGGCTGCCCTGAGCAGCCTGTGCCAATGCTCGGCGACCACTTCAGTGGAGAAATCTTCCTGGTTAGATTTGCCTTCTAAACTTCCCTATACACGACCTGAGGCGATTCCCTCTTGTCCTGTCTCTTGTTACTTGGGAGAAAAGGCCGGGCCCCCCCTGGCCACAGCCTCGGGAAGTTGTGGAGAGTGAAAGGCTTTCCTCCATGAGTAGTTCCTTCTGAAAATGCTGGCTTATGTCCCTCATTAAGTCTTAATTTCATGTCCATTCTCTTGCCAGAATGAATTTATTTCCAAGCCAGAACAACAGAGGTAGCTGAGGACCCCCTAGGCTGACACGGCCCCCTCCTTGTCCAACACTTGCAGAGAGAGAAGGGAGGAGCAGCAGAAACTGGGTCCATTTTATCCAGCCCCGAGTCCGAGCTGTGAATTTCCGAACCAGAGCCTCTCCTACGTTGTTGCTCTGTTTCCAATCTATGACTGGGACTGATGCTGATGATAGAAGGATTCACAGCCTGGATCGCCAGTCCAGGCTCGCGGCTGCAGGGCTCACATCCAAAGGGTTTTATCAGCTGGTAAGACTCTGGTAGAACAAGGGTCATAAATATAAAGTTATTTCAACTTTTAACCTAGTAATAGGTAGCTGATTATAATTTCACTTCCAGAATTATGAAGATTTTGTTTGCACACAACAGAATACATCAGTTCACTTGATCACCTGTTCCAATTGCTAATTTTCCTCATCCTTAAACATTTATGCCTTGTTTCTCTTTTGAATAACTCTGACATTAATTAGAAGGCATTTGCTCTTGTTACTAAATTAAACAGTCCTCTTGTGTTTGATGTGGTATGCACTGCACCACATTTCCTCTGCTAAACTAAACATAAAGATCTTCAAATCTCTCACAATAAAGTATCTGAGATTTCCAATGATTTCTGTATCCACTGTCAATACATAGATCAATAGACCACCAGTTGAAAGGGCAGCACATGGAGTTACAGCTGGATGTGTAATGGAGGGAGATGGATCTAAAAGCAGAAAGACAAAGGGAGCAATAGATAAATCAATTAATTGACCACCTCCCCCTCTCCAGGTTACAATGAGTCCTTCACGGTAATGAAAACACCTTTTCTTACCTGAAAGTTGTCAGCTGGTTCACATAATCCGTCCCTCCAGTGACGAAGACATTTACCTCCCTAACTTCCCCTGGCAATCACCTCCTCTCACTGATCACACGGGAAGCAGCCTCCCTTTTCCTCCCCAGATCCCTGACACCTTTATTATGGTTATATTTAACAGTCACTTCTTCCCATCCGTCACCAAAAGCGCTCCATATCCAACACATCCAATTTCACATCACCAACTTGCCAACTGCCAACTGGCAAGAGCAAAAACAACTTCTTTCTTTCTTCTTTTTCTTTTTCTTTTTTGGTCTTCAGTCACCTCTGGCCCCCGGCCAGTGGCGTCTTCATTTATTGTAATTCATTTGTGTCATTAATACGTCGGATTTGCACAGCGATTGCAAAGTAGTACATTAGTACAAAAGCTATTGCTCTGGATGCCAGCGTTTTATTGCCACAGCTGATTTACAGGCTGATAAGCAACTCTGCAGCGTCCTTGAGGCTGGGGAAGGACGGGCAGTGTGGCAGCGGGGCCGGGCACGGCGCTGGGCGCCCGGGGGTGTGTGAGGCTTCCCAGCATCTTCCCCCTGCAAAGTGTCCTTGCCTCGGTGCGAGGGCTCAGCCATCCCAGGGAAACGCAGAGCACAACGCCCGGGAGAGCCCCTCAGGCACTTGGGAAGGAGATTAAATGCCATCCCAGTGCTGTAGGGTTGGGAGCGTCTGTGTGAGTGGCTCATAACAGAGCCGTGTCGTCACTTTATGGCAAAGATACGAGGATAAAGACAGGCATTATATGGTGTTAACATTTAACAGCCATAACTTCACTTTCAAAGGACTTTGCAGGCCAAGTGACAGTGAATTGTTTCTTTCTGTGCATTTAATCCTTGGCTCAGATGCTAGAGAGCCAGGGTGTTTGCATAAAAGATAGAGTGCTAAGCAAACAGACTGACAGACCTGTCTGTCTGTCAGCTCCAGAGGGCGATCCCTGAAAATGCCACCTTAACAACAGTATTTAAAAGGAAAGCATCAAACGGGACCAGCACAACGTATCTGACTGTCAAAAAGAAACACGGAGCATCCCCCTCCTGGGATTGATCCTGCGCCCAAAGGAGTCAGTTGTGAGCTCCTAGACAGGACGCTCTGGGCAGTTCTACTGAGGCAGAATGAGGCAGAAGGGGGAGAGGCACAAAAGGCTTTGGCAAGGGCAGGGCACCAACTCAGATTCACCTTTGGCACCAGCAGACTCTGCCTGTGGGTAGGCAGGGAGCTGGCCAAGGTGTTCCATGCCCTGGTATAACTCTCCAGAGTTCATCCCAGCACAGAGAGGATCAAGAGTCTGAATCTCAAGAGTGAACTGTTAGTCAAACATTTTCCCAGGAAATATTTTCCCTGTGGTACTCCCTGCTGCAACCTGGTACAACCAAACCACTGTGGAACAAATCATGTGGCCCTTCAGAGGACAGAGTGGAGCAGCCAGAGTTGAGGATTCAACAACCCCTTTGGTGCTGGATGCTCTTGCTTCGGGCCATGAATGAAGGCTTCACCGCTGGGGAGGAAGAAGGCAAACTCCCTGCAGATGGAGCAGGGAGGGAGGATGTTACTGCTGTTACCGCCAAGGCCTGGCGCTCTCCTTCCTCTGCCTCCCTGGAGCAGCTGCTGCAGGGCATGGCCGGGGTGAGCTGTTGATCCGGGGAGCCTTGTCCTCTCCCATCTGGCCACCTGGAAGGCAGGAGGGATGACCTCTCCGTATTTCACAAGCCCTGAGAAAATGGAGTGGGCAGTCCAGGGACCTCCAGACTGTCGGTCCCTATCTTAATTAGGACTGTCCGCTTGCCTTGCATCTGAGGGAGTTAATGATGCTGCTGCAAAGGTGCATTTCTGGTTAACACCAGCTCCTGCTGCTAGGCTGGCGTGCGGGTCTCCCCAGCTCCCTGCCACCTCTGTTTGTACTCGCAGTCAAGACTCACACAGGAAGGGTCCAGTGAGTGCTCAGGAGAATAATCAACAGTGTTATCTGAATGCCATATCAAATAGATTTGGGCCAGAAATGGACTCAGCTGCTGAAAACCTATTAGCAGCATCTCAGATTTCCTGTGTACCAGCAAGTTACGGGGCAAGCACTTTAACACTGCCCACAGCTTGTGGTTAATTACTGTTTGTAGAGTTACTGCCTGCAGTTCTGCTTGACAAAGTGCCCATAAAGACAAAAATGAAATGCTTGCCCATTTTGGATGGATGCCACCTGGTCCCCCGGCCCTTCCTCCCCCACTGGGTGACAGAAAACTTGCCAAGACGAAGCGGATTTGTTGCAGAGCAGGACTTTGTGCCGAGGGGGAGCAGCCGTGCTGAGGGGGCTCGGGTCCCTCTGTGCCCCACACAGGCTCTGCCCGTGTCCCTGCCGGCCCCCGGGGGCTGATGGCATGGCAGCGACACAGCACCCCTGCATCTACCTGCTGAGAGACGCTCAGAGCCACTGCAGCAGGGAACAGCCGGCGTCCAGCCCTCAGGTCTGCGGGGTGTCATCCACCTGGCAATGGCAGATGTGGCTGGGAAGGAGCAGGGCAGGAGCTGGTGGGGCTGGAGGTGAGATGGGCTGTGCGGGGAGCTGGGGCTGCAGTCTGTGGCTGCGGCGGGACATGAGCAGGGCATGAGGTTCAGTCTCTGCTCGCTGATTGCGCTGATGACAAAATCTGTGATGGCAAAATCTTGCTCCAAGGCTGGGTTCAGAGCAGAAGACAGGGAAAGAAAGGGAAAGAAATGGAAAAAAGCAACAGGGAAGAAGGAAGGTGATAGGAAAAGCAGGAGGAAGAAAGAGGCTGATGGCAGCTGCCTCTTCGCTCTCTGTGTTTATATGAACTCCCATTTTTTTCTGGGACGCTGCAGGGTGGCCATGAGGGTGGGAGGCATGGTTCTGGTGAAGGTGCACAGACCAATTTCTGTGTACTCATCCCTCAGACTCTGCTCAGGTCTGCAGTGGCAGACTCCCGGGGTCCCAGTCATGGTGGGGAAATTCTAAAAGGCTCCAGCAGAGTAATGTGCAAGGGAAAGCTGGAAATGGCAGCAAAGGGGGCAGCCAGCCCCAGTACTCGCCCCCAGCCCACCACTGCAGCCCAGCTAATGGGACAGGTAATGGGTTGAGGGCCGTGACCTGGGCTGGGTATCCACTGCTGACCTCTCCTGGGGGTTGTGACCCGAAGGCTGAGAGCGACTAATGCAGAGATTTATGTCTTCTTAATAACAGAACTGAACAATCAGTGTAATGAAATCCATGCTCTGCATTTAATGAGGGGTCGAGGCAGCAGAGGCTGAGCCTTCCCTTCTCCCAGGGTGGGCAAAAGGGGTGAAATCCAGAAGAATTTGTCACTCCCTCCAGAAAATGGGGCCATACCCAGGCCAGGTGCCCAGTGGCCACCAGAGTTTTGGGTTTGTTATATCCCATAAATTCCTGGTTTATTTTCTTTGAACATCAGGAGGCATGAAGGGGGTGGAGTTATGGAGTTATCTACCTTCCCTGGTAGATACGAGTTGTGTGGAGACCTCAGAGCACCTTCCAGGACTCGAAGGGACCCACAAGGAAGTTGGAAAGGGACTGTAGTGACAGGACAAGGAGTAATGGGTTCACACTGAGAGAGGGGAAGTTTAGGTCAGATAAATAGAAGGAATTGTCCCCTGGCAGGGTGGGCAGGCCCTGGCACAGGTGCCCAGAGCAGCTGTGGCTGCCCCTGGATCCCTGGCAGTGCCCCAGGCCAGGCTGGACCCTGGGGCTGGAGCAGCCTGGGGCAGTGGGAGGTGTCCCTGCCATGGCAGGGGGGCACTGGGTGGGCTGTGAGGTCCCTCCCAGCCCAAACCATCCTATGATTCCATGGTTCTATGCTATTGAGATAAGTCTTTGCATGAAAAAAAAAGTGCAGGAGAAAGATGCTAAAGTGACTCAAAATTTTCCAAGTCACTGCCTCTGTAACCAATTCTAAATTCTGGCATTGTGACTCAGACACAGCTAAAATTAGACCATGGCTCTGCAAGTCACTTGATTTTTGCTTCAGGAGGATTCTATGACTTAGTCAAAGCCATCGTGCTAAAGCACAAAGATGCATCTCCAGCAATTCTCCAGTGCCAGCTGTGCAGCCCCATGCCTTGCTGGAATGGGCCTTACTCTGGTAATATCCCCTTCCTAAGGATGCCGGCTCCATTCCTTGTTGTCCAGCAGGACCCTGGGCTTGGGGAGTGGAATTTAAAATGCAAGAACATGTGCACGTTTGGAAAAAATAAAGTTCAAAAATGATTCCTCTATTTCTTTACAAAGAGGATCTATTTTAGATTGTTGGGGAAAGTAACAAGTAGCTAACAGAACTGGTTAACTGCTAGGCACTGCTGAGATTCTGTCATCAGCTATTTAAAAACATCTTCTAGAAGAAAAGTGGCTGCACTTTAACATTTTTGGGAAAAGAAATGTTGAGGAAGCAGCCGAGATATTCCTGGGAGCTTTGTCAGCATCTGCCCCATCCTTTGGTGTCGTCACCCACCTGAGCAGAGCACACCAGCACTTGGTCACTTCACCTCTGTCCACTCTGCTGACCAGGAGGGAAAGTGGACAAAAAACCTGCTGCGAGCTTTGTGTCCAAAACTCTGCAGCGGAGCAGCGAAGGCGGTGGGTGTGAATTTTTTGCTGCAGGGCTTTCCCCGAGGATGAGCACGCAGAGGGTGAGCAGCAGCTGCCAGCCTGCCTGTCACAGGCAGTGCAGATCTCCAGCAGCCTGCAGAGCCTCCCTGTGACACATCCCCGGGGAGCTCTGCCGGGGCTGCCGCCTGAGCCCCTTCTGCTGCCATTGCAGATGAAGGAGTCAGAGCCTGGAGGAGGCCTTGGGAAGGGGAGCGAGCTCTGAAACCTGCACAGCCCTCACTGCTGAAACAGGAAACATCCCATCAGCGTTTCAGTATTTATTTCTCTTTAACCTCCCAGCCCTGCTCACCTCCCTGCGCTGGAGGGGCAATTAAGCCGGGTTCCCAGGGGAGCAGGGGGAGAGGGGAAGGAGAGGGGCACTGGAAGCAGAAAGCTTCCCCTCCCTGTGTCATTAGTATAAATTGTGTTTGTGCAAGTTATATTTTACGGCAGGCGTGTCAATTAGTGTGTGAAATTTAATAACCCAATTGAGCTTCCCTCGCTCAAAGCTAAATTGAAATCTGTTGCCTGTTTGGGAGAGGAAAGGGGCTGTCATGGATGGGAGGCTGAGCTGGTGGGCCGGGCAAGGGCGTTTTTCTTGTAGATTAAAAAAAGGGAATGGTTTTGTCATACTCCGCTTTGTTCGGAGGGGGCAGCTGATTTGATTTTTTAATTTCTTTTTTAAAGGTGATGATTTTTGTAATAAAATGCTTGGCAAGGAGAAAGGGAACAATGTTTATTTGATTACATTTGGTTTTGCTGCTAGTGGGGGGTAGATCTCACCGCCAATGACTGCAACACTGAGGGTAGCTTTGGAGCAACCCCAGCTCCCAGCCCCTGGATCCCTGCCGTGAGGAGAAGGAAGAGAGATGCACCTCACCAGCACCCTGTGCCCCGGCACGGCAAGGGGTGTGGTGGGTGTCTGCCCAAGTCCCACCAGAGCACAGCACCAAATCTGACACTGGCAGCGTTCAGGGCAGCAGGACCAACGCTGAGAGCAGACAGTGATCAGACTCTGCCTGTAAAAGAGGCTGTAAAAACTCCTAGGCAGGGAGTTAGAGCAAGTACCTAAGTTACTGGCTTGTTTAACTTGCTTCAGGCTTAGGATGGAGTGTGGTGACAACTGGCTTCAGCAGGGATGGTGCTGTCAGCTGGCCCTGCCCTGAATGTGCTCTTTGTGCCCACCCTTGTGATGAAAACGTTTTCAGTGCAACCATGAAAAGTGGTGCTTTCACCTACAGGCAAAACCCCAGGAGCTGAAGACTGGAGGAGAGCAGCAAAATTACTACACTTGCATGAGCTCATCTCGGACTTTTATCCTCACTCTAGTAACACCGGGTGGGTTTTTTTTTTTCAAAACCCCTGTCCCAAAATCACAGTGTTAATCCCTCTCACTGTCAAGGGATGGCACAAGAATCACAACTTCATTTTGAGGAGCTCCCCGCTCTCCCCTCTTTCCTCACCTCCACATTACTCCTGCCCAACAGTAGTGTGGGGCTGCTGCACTTCCCCTGTCCATATCCCCAAGGACAACACCTGGCTGTGAAGTGATCCCTTCCTGAGCTGTTTGCCCCTCACTCCCCAGCCTGGCTGCACCTCCAGCCTCTCCTGGGCTGCTGCTCTCAGAGCTCTCCAAAGACACCCACTAGCCAGGAGACAGATGTCCAGGACTGCTTGGCTGTCCTGGAGGAGAGAAACCCCAAGGTTCATTCCACCAAGGGTCTTTCCACTAAGCCCTGCTGCGAACAGGCAGAAAGCTGGAATCAGCAAAGGAATGTTTATAAAATTGCTGTCATGGACACTGCACATGTGGTGATATGTTTGTAAACCAGGTCATGCCATTCCCTGAAATACACGGGCAATGTTCTGGATATTTAATGAAATGAAGATGTAATTATCTGCAGTTTTTTAATGCTTTGGGAAACAGCATTACCCTGGTTTGAAGGGGACTCTTAAATAAGATTGAGTTACGGCACTGAGTAACCCACTGCAAAGATACAATCTGAGGAGGGAACCTGACCCTGCCAGGATTTCCTCTGTAGTGTGTTTGCGTTGGATCAGCATCTAATCTGGAGCACATATCTACATTTCCCCGAGTCCCCAGAAAAGCAACCTGAGTATTCATTGAATGCTAAAAGAGGAGAAATTTGCTCCAGGAAGGAAATTTTAAGGCTGTAATCTGCAGGGTCCAGCACATGCTTTTGAAGCATCAGAAATATTAGAGGTCTCTCATGTCTTCCAAAAACCTTAAGAAGAAGGACAAAGCGCGGCACAGCAAAGGCCTTTAGGAAGGATTGCAAGGGAAAAGAGATAAAACATGAGATTCGGAATATCAATGACCTGTACACGTTTTTCAGTGAACAGCAAAATGCCAAGAAAGGCGTTGGTGGCCCCCACGCAGCCAGGAGCCAGCGCTGCCCCACGGGCCCTGGGACCCCAAATCCACTGGGAGCCCTCAGCCACCCCGCTGCCTGCTCCAGTTCCTTATCTGGTGACCAACAAGGCTCCATTTCCACAGGAGAGGGATTAAATATCCTAACAGGATGCTGTGGGGGCTGGTGAGAATTTAGTGGGAGATGCAGAAGAGATCCCACAGCCTGAGGTCACATCCCCAGCTGGATGCTGGCTATAAACTACACAAATTTGCTTTAAGACACCCCAAATCAGCAAAACTATTATGCAGCACAGCAGTTAGATACAATAACTCATGGAATTGTCCACTTCCCAAATATTCTACCCTTCCACAAATAAAGCCTAAAATTAAAGAGCTTAAAAACATGGATTTGAAACATAATGAAAGACAAATTGTGTTTTGTAGGCAAAGGAAGGGCAGATCTTTTAGGCTTTCACAGGAGAACTCTAAGTTTGACCCTATTCCAAGATATTCCGAAATACCTTTACCTGGTGATCCAAACAGGCATGAGGACCTGGAGGACTTGGAGACCTCCTAGCCAGGCAGGACTCATCTTCATTTAGGAGTCACCATTTCTTTAGAGAACCTTCAGGCTCCTGGCTGCAGAAATACAATCAAGCACTGTGGGACCAGAGCAGTCTTCTATGCAGAGGAGTGTGTTGGCAAAAAAAACCCCCAGCTTTTAAAATAAATGTTCAGTTCTTTTTCAAGTAAGAAAGAAGCCTGAATTTTTTTTCAGACAAAAAAAATTATAATTTTGTAGTATTTGAAAAGAACACCCTGGAGTCAAGGAAAATGAAAATAAAAATGAGAAATATTGATGATGGAAAGAAGTGAGGAGGGCTGCAGGAGACTCTCAGGGCCTGAGTCCACAGGAGGGAGAGGCTGCTGCACACCTTGGGAGAGGCTGCAGTCACTTGTCGGAGGTTGAGGGCACTGGGGAATTTTTATGGTGTTTCACTGAGACTTCCCCAGTCTGGAGAAGCACTGAATTTCCCCTGGAGCCCAGGATGAAAGCAGCTCTCTTGCACCTGCACAGCGCAGGCTCCTGAGGAGCACCGTGTCCTTCTCCCTTCTCCTCTCCACCCCACTGAATGTCTGTGTTCTCAGACTGCCTGACACGCCATTTATGACAGAAATAACCTGCCTTGGCACTGACACCTGAAATTCACTTAAGGTTCATCCCACTGTTAATGACCAGATCGATAAAACTGAAGCCGCAGGAAGAGCTCTTCCCATTCATCCTCCTGCCCCCCTGCCTTCCGCAGCCACGCTTCCCATCCTCCAGCTCCTCCCAGGGTGTTCCCCCAGCCCTGCCGGGGGCTCCCCATGGCTGGGACGGCGCTTTTCCTCCCCACAGCCCCTGAAGGATTTCTGCCAAGCCCTGAGAGCTGCGTGATAAAGCTGGGGAGTGGAATCACCCACAGCCTCCCTCTGATCAGCCGTGGCCTTGCTGAACTCTCCCACTACAACGAGGTGATGGTGCTGCCAGACAAGGCTGATTCACATCGTTTTCCCATCAGCAAATGAAATCTATCACCCCTACGACAGACCTGTTACTGCTGCAAGCCACTTCAACCTACCCCGTTAAAAACCCCTCGTAAAAGCTAAAAAGGACATGGACATATTTTATGGCAAATTAACTTTGAACATATTCTTTCCCTCCTTGTATTAAGATCACGTGCACAGCTGACACTTCCAATAATGTCCCCGCTCCTCACCAGCTGCAAGGACAGTGCTGGGTGAGGGCTGGCAGCTCCCCCACGGCAGGATTTAGGGTAATATGGAGAGATTAATTGCCCTCTCGTTTACTTCATATGCCTTGATGGACTGCAGAGGAAGCCCAGGAAAGCTCATATTAGTTCCATGAGATGGACCCTACCCCAAGGACAAGTCCCGGCCCCACAGAAGGCAAAGGCATCCAAACTCACTCTGCATTTCTCCCTGGTCTGCTGATCACAGAGTCACTGAAGGGTTTGGGCTGGGAGGGACCTCAAAGCTCATTCCCCCCCAGCCATGGCAGGGACCCCTCCCGCTGCCCCAGGCTGCTCCAGCCCCAGGGTCCAGCCTGGCCTTGGGCACTGCCAGGGATCCAGGGGCAGCCACAGCTGCTCTGGGCCCCTGTGCCAGGGCCTCCTCACCCTCTGCTTTTTTTTTTTTTTAAAGACATTTCTTCTAGACCTGTACCTTAACAAAGCCAAAATTTGTGACATCGAAGAGCAGCCAGGCCATTCCAGAAGAATACCTTTGCTACAGAACATGAACATCCCATTACAGAGGCTGTGTGTGTGCACTGATTGATCCCCAGACTGGCATTTCAATTTATTTCCCACTGGAGGACTCATTCATTATGGAGAAATAAGACCATTAAATGCATGATAAAGCACAGGCATCAATAGATGAGGCTGGTGGTTACTTTACTGTACCTATCTAAACAATAACTGCTAAATAAATCTATTTGTGATCACACAGGACCTTTTAAAAGGAATAAGGAAGCAGTAATTATTAAGCAGATATGCATAAAAAAGAATTGCTTGCCAGCATTACCACCCTGTGCACATACATGTTTTGCTGATGCAGCTGTGACTGCAGGGCAGAGGTGGGTCAGATGCTCAGATTGCAAACAGGCTGCCTCCAAACCTGCTCAGAGCCCCGTGGCCTCTCCCAGGTGTGCGCAGGTATGTGAGTGCACATGGGAGCAAGGTCTTATCTCCAGCAGCAGCGAAAGGTGCCCAGAGGAGACCGTGCAAGATGTTTTTTCTCTGCTCTTTTTTCCTGTTAACTGACTTTCCACCCAACCAGCCTCTGAAATGAAGCAGGATGATCATGCCTTATAAACCTTTCCTCTCTTTAATATGTATTTTTGTCCCCTCTTCAGTGGATGAAGGAAAAACAACAAAATGCCTGAGCATGTCCATGGTGGTGAAAGGTCAGCAACACTTTGGCCTCTGCTCACCTTCTCCAGACAATTTCTCTTCACTGTGGTGTCCTGCAGGGTCTCCTTCCCACCTTTGGCCTCCCAGTCCCCCTGGTTTTCGTTGCCTCACCGTGTCACTCCCTGGTGCTGGAGGCCAGAGTGTCACTCACCTGTGCTGGCCTGGGCTCCCCCATGCCCCGCCGTCGCTGCGTGCTAACGTCTGCCTCGCCTGCTTTCACCCGTCCCCCACCCTCACCCAAAGGTAAACCAGCTTGGAGCAAAACCAGGAGCTGTGGTTGGGCTGGGTGCTGGGTCAGGAGAGGCGAGGGTGGAGCAGCTGGATGGGAGCACGAGCAGCCCTCAGCCCCTGCTGGTGTGGATTGCCTTTTTCCCCATCCAGATTGGTGACTGAAGGCTTGGCACCAAGGAAACACGTCCCACATCTGATATAAAGTGACTGCTCCCATTCATTTGTTTGGATTTCTTCAGAGTTTTAGGAAATTAAAAGTCTAAACCCCAGGTTCTGGAGATAGTGAGCTTCCTTTGAGATTTTCATGAAGGTCATGGATTTCAGATGAAACCTCTACCACTGAAGTAAAAAGTTATTTTCCACATGTGATCACACTTCTTTTGCTGATCAGATCTGATTTTATCTTGCTGGACAATCCAGTTATTGGTGTTCATCATCGAGTGACACTGGAGAAATCTGGAAAGCCCCTCGTACTGGGGCTGCTCAGCAGTGCCGTGTCTGCCTCAGCAGGGAGAGAGGAAAGGCAGCAATGGCAGAGACAGGCAAGACAATGAGAAAGGAAGGGGAAGTGAAAGAGGAAGAAATGAACATTTCAGAAATGCAGAGGTGCAAATAAAGGCTCTCGAGTGGGACGTAGAAACACCAGTGGTGAAAGCTTTCTTTGAAACTGCTTCACAAATCAAACAAGTCTGGTCCTTTCTGTGCCCATTTCCAAGAACATTGAACAATTCCACAGCTGTTGAAATAATCTCATAAAAAGGTATGGTCAGAATTTTGGGTTTTTCTCTTAAACAAAAAAAGAGTGTTCAAAAAAGCCCCCAGAATCCCAACCAACAAACCCCCAAACAAAATAAGCAGCTCGATTCCCCTTTGGCCATGTTCTTAGACCCCCAAGACACCAATCTAAATAGACGTGGCACACCTCAGCTGATTGTCCTGAGCTGTAACTGAATTATAAGCCATGACTGTA
This sequence comes from Donacobius atricapilla, assembly GCA_013397315.1. Taxonomy (NCBI): domain Eukaryota; kingdom Metazoa; phylum Chordata; class Aves; order Passeriformes; family Mimidae; genus Donacobius; species Donacobius atricapilla. The sequence continues at coordinate 279,151 of WBMY01010077.1, read as the reverse complement.
CAGCTGCTGGTTCCAAATCCCACGTATTCCCTGCCTGGCCGTGGGTGATTTACTGGTGCAGCAGGACACAGGGATCTCCTGGGGGTGAGGGTGGGCTCTGGACCTTCCAGGGGCTGTTCCAGGCTGGGGTGGCCAGGGGACATCTCAGAGGGGCGGCTTGGTGCTGCTGATGCCCGAGGACAAATTGCAGAGCCACGGCCAGATGCCCTCAGGCACTGAATTAAGTGAAACAGAGGGGGAACTCGTGACACACCAATGGCCACGTTCTCCCCATCCTCAGATAAATCAGTTCTCTGCTTTTCCTCACGGCAGGCAGAGGCAGGCTGTGCAGCAGCTGCCTGAAAGGAAATTTACTGGACAATTAAAAGTGCTGACTTTCAAGCAGCGCTCTCGAGGTGGAGTTGAAAATTATTGGGTGTGAAATGCAAATAGATTTAACAGTTTTACTGCTATTTATATGACGTTCACCCATCCCCAGCTATTTTCCTCCCTTTTTTTCCTCGCTCTGATTTTAAACAGTCCCAACTCTCACAGGTTTTAACTACCTCAGACACAGGCAGGATAACCTGGAGCACCCTGCAAGGCTCAACAAACCCAGATCAGTGATGTGTGCTCTGAGGGAGGGTGGGGGAGAGTAATGTCTATCCCACTCCCTAACAAAATATTAATTTAGAATTAAGCTGGTAATTACATTCAGCTTTGGGTCTGCCCCACAGTCCTCTGAGGCAGTTCTTATTCAATCAGCTTTTGGCCAGTACCCAATAAACCTCCTACTTCAATAATCACAAATTGACCAAACTAGCTGGTCTCCAGCTCTAGGAAAACCTTCCCTGAGGAGGGATGTGGGAAACGCACAGTGTGGCAGTGGGTCAGATTCCAGAGAAATTTTGTTCCCATGGGTGTTCCCATGGAGCACCCGTTTCCCCTGATGTTCCCCTGAGGTTCAGTGTGATCTATCAGAGCTAGGATGGAGTTTTTATGAGGTTTAATTCCCTGCCTGATACATTAAATTAATGACCAAAACAGCCCATGGCTTAATTAAAGATCAACTGTTAAGATCAGTAAACCAAGATAGTATCAGGTTGGCCAGGCAGGGCCCTGGAAGAATTGTAAAGGAATGGAAAACAGTGGGAAAAGCAAAAGTGAAGCAAGAGCCCTCCAGAGCCTCCAGCACAGAGAATCAGGAGTTTCATGACTTTTGGTTCTTAATCAAGGGCAAGTATCTCTTGTCCTGTCTAGCTCCTTCTGGATCTCAGTGAACGTGCCACTGAAACGTTTCCTACAGAGAGGCATTTTCTGAGCCACTTGAAATGGATCTCTTACATCCATAATATCTGGTGCTGCAAGATTTACCACTGCTGGGGATTTACCACTGGCAGGAGGGTGGAATGAAATGGGTTTTAAGGTTCCATCCAATCCATCCAGCCATTCTGGGATTCTGGGATTCTCTGGGTGTTCAGCCTGTGGGGCTCTTTCACTCGGGAGCTGTCAAAAGCCAATTCTCTGAAGATCTGATGTTCCCTGAGACAGAGAAGAGTGTTTCCTGTTCAGGAAACCTGGCTGAAGGCAGTGTCCTCTCCATCCAGAAATGAGGATTAAATGAAGTGCTTCCTGCATGCCGTGGAATACCTGGACACACAATTTCCTGCCACGTGTTGGGTGCTGTTGGGTGCAGCTCCCCAAACCTGGGGCTCCCTGAGATCGGTGCAAGCCCTGCGTTCCCAGCCTGGCTTCAGAGCTGCTGGGCAGGGTGGCCAGAGCTCCCTGCAGACCCAGGAGCCTCTGCCTGCGCCCCACCCTCCACAGGAAAGTCTCCGCGCCTCTCTGGTCCTGTGTCAGACACGATACCATGGACAGTGGTGGGGTGGGCCCAGCGGAGCTGGGATTTGGTGAAGTCAGCCGGGACCAGGAGAGCAATGCTCTGGTTCTCAGGTGCTGTCCTAGCTGCTACCTGTGTAAGGACAACGGGGGCTCTTTCCTGTACTGTGGAAATGTGATAACCCCAAACCTGCTGCGGTGTATCCCAGATAGGGCTGCAGCTCCAAAATCCCTCGGTGATTGGAGGGAAGCCTGAAGAATGGTTGAAATTACAGGATGGGCAGCATAAATAAATGTCAAGGGTTTCTCCTGTACACCATGGTACCTCTGGATTCATTCCGTGGGCTCTTGTGGTGGAACAAAGCCAGTGCAAATGAAAAGAGAGTTGACCATTTCATAAATACATGTAACCTATGTATATAAATATAACTGTAAATAAAAAATAATAACTATAAATAATTATTTTGCTGTGAAACAGTGGTCTTTAATTCCTTGCCTGTGTTCCCTAGCCCCCCATGCAGCACGACTAGATTGTAACAGGTCCCATACTGGCTTCTTGGTGGAAAGAAAAAAAATAAAGGTCTTTATCATTTCCTGTTTTGCTTTTCCCAGAAAGAACCACTGGAAAATAACATCATGTTTGGATTGCATGCAATTTTGTATTAACCAGAACAAATGAATACAAACTACAGGTCATGGTCCTATTAGGGTAGAAAGTAAAACAAAGGAAAGACAGAGCAGGGCTAAAGGGCTGCCTGGGGCATGGGATTTCACAGCTGCTGAAATTCCAGAGCAGGAATCTGTACCATAGGGTGCAGGGTACCATATTTTTTCCATTTTATTTCAGTAGATGGAATTTTAAAAGATTTTATTTCAAATGTCATGTTGATTCATTTCATTTTGACTTTTATATTAAAACACTAATTGTATTACATGTAAATGTTGACATTCCATTAATATATTAATACATTAATATTGTGGGATAATGTAACAGTCAATGCAAAATGAATGGAAATAGCAGTGCACATACCAGATGTGTGAGTCCAAAAGAAACTGAAACTTCTTGTGGCTTCAGACATTTTCACAATTTGTTTCTGCCTCTTATTTCATCTGTTCTCCCCACTTTGGATCAGCTTAAACTACATCAGAGAGAGCTGCAAGGAATAAAATCCTTGCAGGTTGTGCTGGTTCCCACACATCCTCCCATATCATGATTCATGACAGAATTTGCCTGCAGTGAAGTACCCACTAACACTTGTTTTGTGCGAATATCTAGAGCTGGTTTGAAAGAGGGTCCCTGCCATTGCATAGAAAATACGTTCACATTTTTCCTAAATTTTAGAATAGAACTAAAAAGCAAAAAATGTTTTGGCCTCTTGGTTTTCCAAAAACAAATCCTTTTCTTTCATTTGAATCCTTGGAATCTGTTGCCAAAACCCCAAAGCTTTTGGATTTTTGTTCAGAAAATAATACAATTGGGTTTTGAGGTATTCTTTTGGCATGAAAGCAACATTTTGAGGTGAGCAGATGCTTTCTGTTGAAAAATGCCATCTTGCCAAAAGCGCAGTCTCCCTTCTCAAAGGACATTCATGCCAGAAAATATTCCATCAGCTCTGTTAGCATCCCTCATCCTCTCCCAGGGAGAGAGGCACGGTGACTGCTTTTTAACAAGATGAGCTTTCCAAGAATAGTTACTGAGGAACCAGGATTTTTGATCCTATCAGAGCCGGGTGCACAGGATTACAAAAGGAGCCAGTCCCATATTCCAAGCCATGGCATCCACCTCTAAGATGGCTCACTCCTAATAAAGTGGCTCCACACTCCAGTGCAGTTCCTCTGTTGTATAAATATCTATTTCCCTGGCGGGACGTTGTGGTTGCTTTAAGAAGCTGGAATACATCAGAGCATCACATTCCAAGCTTGGCACTGAGCAAGAAGCCACCAGAATTAAATCAAAGCGCTTCTTCCTGGCAGGCAAAGCAAGTGTAATGAAAATTCCAGCCTTGATCCTCTGCCAGGGGTAGGCAGCAAATCGAGTGCGTGCCGACCCCTCCCAAAGCCCCGGCCCTCCGTCTTGCCTGCAGTGCCAACTACCAGGAGTACAAAAGATGAAAACAGCCTGCCAGACACAGCAAACCAAAGTGCTCCCTTCATTAAGAGTAGTTTATTACTCTCTCTAGCTACACCCATGAGCAAACCCATCCTGCTCCATCATGTTTGGACTAACGAAGGGAGGCTGACTGCTCGTGGTGAGCCTGGCATTCCAGGAAAGCTTTGGAGGTGTCTCCCCTACCCAGGGCCTGGCTGGATCACTCCCCCAAAAGATGCAAATTCTTTCCAGCTGCAAGTTACAAGGTCTCCACAGTGCTAAAGCCAAAATCCAGAGGGGCTGGATGGAGAACCGAGAAGAAACACCACCAGGAGGGGACCGAGTTTGGAGAGCAGCAGGTTCGCAAGGCTGCCTCACTTTCCCTCAGGCACAAAGGTCTGAGGAACATCAGTTATCAAGAGGGGGTGAAGCTGCCTTTCTCCAAAGAAAAATGGTTTCAGTGTGGCTTTTCCAGCAAAGCTGGAGCTGTGGGGCTGTGCCAGACCTTGTGCTGTACCCACCCAGGCAGCTCGCACTGTGAGAGATGCAGCTGCTTGGACAATGTGGAGCCTCAAATGTCACCCAGCTCCCAAGACAGAGGCATCACAAACTGAGACATTAACTGGGGAATTTGTATTGGAGAGCAATATTCAGATCAGCTGCCTTTTGATGTTGGCACGCTGTGAATTCCCATCCCACTGGTGAATCTCCTCCATTCTCTTCTCTTCCATCTACAGGAAAACCAGACCCTCACACACCTTCATGGCTTGTCCCACCACCCTCTCCTGCCCTGATTGTCTCAGCCTGACCCAGGCCAGCTGATGGGACAGGGGCAAAAAAATCTTCAGTTAAATGGAAAAATCAGACTTTGCCCTCATACGTTTTGTGCCTCCAGAGCAACCCCTCTGAGGCTATGGAATTGCTCCAAAGAACAGAAATGAGGCTAAAAAGCCAGCCTTTCCTGCTTGCTTACCCCTGATGTAACTGCAGATAAAGGCTTGGGAATATTGCTGCAGTGCTGGATTTGCTGGGGGAGAGGAGAGGGTTTTGAAATGGCTCAGCCCGATTTTCTTAGGGACTGTGGTGAGAACAAGGTTAGATCAACACTGAGTGCCTTTGAAGGTGCCATCCAACACCGAACAAGAAAGGGAGGCTTTGAAAATGCTGAACATAAAGGGACCTTTGAGATTTTTATTTGAAAGTTGGAGAAGCAGCATATCCCGATTAGTGAACACCCCCTTTAGAAAACAGCAGCAGCTGTCTTGGTCTATACATTTAATACAAGAAATGTGGCCATTAAATAATTAATGTCTATAAGTGCCTAGCTATGAAAACGCAAAATGAAATATTAAATAGTGCTGGTACCAAATGGAAGGACTTCAGAAAGGGAACGAATGAGAGCCATGTCACTCACTATTCCCAGGAAACAGCCCCAAGGATCTGGAGCAGAATGAATCCAGGTGGATGAATAGGAAGTGCTTGGGAGCAGAAGTGAAGGTGGGTCACCGATATTATTGTCAGCAGCCCTGGCCCCTCACAAAGTGAGGAGATAAATCCCACCCAGCAGTGACTGGCTTGCTCCCCGTGCCAAATTCAGCCCAAATTTCATCGAGACAGCTGAGCCACAAGGTCTGCAGCTGAATATGAATAATGAAGAGTTCAACTCACGGAGACAACTGCACAGACTGAGAAGCGTGTTCAGTCTCCCTTCCCATCCCTTCAGGAGATTCTGATCCACTCCTGATGAAGAGGATGCTTTGGAGTGACCGGAGAGTGACCAGCCTTAGGTCAGAACAAGCCATTTCCCTTATCACTGCTGGCAGGAGCTGGGGTTATTAATTGTGTCCAGACTAAGGCAACCCAAGTAGGACATTGATATGGCTATCAGGAGTATTCAGTGGAATAAACAGTTTGGAAGTGAACTTAAACCTCACACTCCAGAGCTCAAAATAATGGCTGTTGGAAACTAAGGCAAAATTACTGTGGATTACAGATAACCACATTCTGTCTTCTCCAAGCATTTTAAATCTTTGTCTGGCAGAAGCAGCAGTTTCAGGAAGATTAATTTTTTCAGGTTGTCCTGAACATTCCTCCTGAGATTTTTTGGGGGGGATACACCCGTGTTTCTGCTTTTCCAGGTATTTTGACTGGAGCAGATGTGCTGTGTTCCCAGCCAGGCTGATGACTTGCAAGACACAAGCGCTGTGTCATGTGGTAGATCCAACACCTCTGGTGACTGCTGGCCTCACCACAAGTGCTCCTCAGCCTCCAGAAGGGCTGGACAGGAGCCCCACAGCTCACACCTGCCTGGGGAGCCCTCGGCAAATGAGCAGCAGTGCTGGGCACTGGCTGTCAGAGGGAAAGCACCAGGTTTGATGCCTCTGCTCCCATGACTGAACTCCTCTCTGTGGTCTCGCAAAGTGCTGCCTCATGGCACAGAAATTCCTGTCCGACCATATGGACTTTGATTTCCACCTGCACATACTCCATGGCGAGGCTGCCCTGCCATGCTCTGCCCCCAGGAATTGTCACCACCAGCAAACAGCAAAAGGGAGAGGAGCAAATGCAGATATCTGGAGGAGAAGCTTGTAAAACAGGGAGATTTTGGCTCTTATGTGGGACAGATTTTTCCAGCAGGCAGAGGAGCTAATCAGCACATGGGATTTTCAGGGAAAAGTAAAGACAATATGTTGGCCATGAGCAGAAGGGATCAGTTCTGGGTCCAGGGCAGCTCTCCCTCACTCGGGTTTTATAGTCCAATTCAACACATCAAAAAACACTTCCTTGAAAATCAGAAGAGACTCTCATCTGACTCATTTCACAACAGGGGGCCACATTTATAGTGGGTGAAATGTCCACAAGCCCAACCCAGCAGACTTACAACCAGCTCAGATATGTCCTCTGCAGCCTGAAAATGGGAATCTCTTTCACATGATGCCCTCCAAATCCTCACTACAAGGAAAGTTGGAATGCTCTCAATCATCCCCAGCTAAGTGTATTTCTTTCAGTATTTTCTGTATTTATTTCCAACTCCAGCATTAAGCAAACAACTCCAGTCCTGTGACGTTCATACAATTAAATGTATCATTTTCCCATCCACTGCCTGCCTGTGCCAAGTGGAGCAGCTCGGGTCCCTTTGCCATATGGAATGAATCTGCCTGCACAAGACTCACACATGAGGATTAGAAATGGGATGGATTTCCCCCCAGCCCCCACAAGCAACAGCGAAGTCTGGAAGCCTTTTGTGGGGCTGGGAGGATTTTGCTGTATTAGCAGACCTAAAGGTAAGCTGGAGCTCAACCAGGAGCTTCACACGGGTGTGAGGGACCCATGCGGAGGCTCTTGCCCAAGTCTTCCCGTCTTAAGCAGGACCAATGGTCTGGCTGTAGAGCTCCAGGGTAGCTCCCAGGACACTGCTTAGGGAGCTCCCTCCAGCCACATCCTGGCAGAAAGATTCTAAATTTGAGAAACTGCAGAGTGGTCAGTCCCCATGACCACTCAGCTGGTGCTTTCCTCGACACCTGTTGGAGGTGAGGTGGATCCTGATCCTTTCAAAGGCATGAGAGCTGCAGTTCAAAGCTATCTAACTCACAATTCCCAGAAGGCAATGCAAGATACCAACCTCTGCTCCCTGTCCCCTTTACTAAAGCGGGAAGTGTCTCCAAAAGAGCACCGTGAAGGTTCAGCTGCAAAGGAAGAGCTTGGCACTCGGCAGAGAGCACAAAGAGATTCCCCTTTTGCCAGAGTCACTGCAGGCCCTGCTTGCCTCGTGCCCGTCTTGCAGCTGATGATCTCTGGGGACACAGGACGCTGCTCTGCAGGACCGGCTGTGCTGCCAGGGCTGAGCATGGCAGCTCCTCTCACAGCCGTGGGTATTGCAGAGGAGTTAAACCTGAGCCCCTCTGCACTTGCTGAACCACGTCTGACCTTCTCTTTTGCAACCTCCTGAGATTACCTTGATCTTCTTCATGTTCCCGCTGCTCCCAAGGTTGGGTTACACCCCTGGTTCAGGACTCTGTTTTAAGTCTCCCATGAATACCAGTGTCAGATCTCCACACAGCTATCTCAGGAATGTGGCCAGGCTGATCTCCGTGCTTACTCAAGGTGACATTGATTCATTCTCCCTCTCACTGCCACGATTACATTTTGAGAGAGTGCTTCATAACAACCTTGCTTATCCTCCACCACCACCACCCAGTTCCCATCCCTGACCTCCACCTCTGTCAGCTCCTGCTCTGGGATTTAGGATTTTCTCATCGATAGGAAGTGCAGCCAGAGGCACTTGGAGTTCGGGAATAGGCAGAGAAGTTACACTTGGAGACATATTCAAAGTCAGGTTCTGTCCCTCCGCTCCAGTTGTTTCCTTCTCACACACCAAGCAGCAACTGGGCACAGCTTCAGCAAAGGCAAACCAGCTGGAATGGGAGGACCATCCCCAAACTCAGAGCCCAAGAACCATCCAAAGGGGAGCATTTCCATCTAAAGGGATTTGCAAGAAATTGCTTCCAGTGCCAGTCCCCTCCTATGGGACTACAGGCTGCTCATGGCCTGGACCCACACCTGGTGAGTGTCTGTGCTCGAGGCAGGGCTGAAAAGAGACACCTCTGCTTAACCACTGAGGTGTTCTATTTATACTGTGTGGCTGAAAGGTGTTTAGGCAAAAGACAAAGGTTTGTAAAACTTCCAGGTCTTTGTTTTTGCCAGGGAGAGCTTAAATAAAGGATTCTACTTTGGAAAAACTAAAAACAGCAAGAGAAAAAATACACAGATAGACATCTGGAGGGCTGAACAAAGCGCTCTCCTCAGGCTGACCTAGTTACAGCGTTTGGGGAGAGCTTTGCAATCCTGTTCAACAGGCAGAACAAGCAGCTGAGGGCTGAATTCAGCCCCAGAGAAAACAAACAGAGCTCTCACCACAGCAGCCCTGCACTTTTCCACCAGGTCTCCATCTGATCACGGCCACCAAGAGCTGCAAACCCTCTATCCATCACGGAATTGGCAGCTTGGAGCAAGTGTCCTGCCCAGTGGTGCCAGGAGATCCCAGACAAACCATGGCTGGTTCATCTGGCATGCCCAGGGCTGGCTGATGCGCCCGTGGCTGATGGCAGCTCTCCCCAGCACAGCCCCGAGGCTCCTGCTGAGGCTCCTGTGCTCCAGAAATAGTGAGGACAAAGACCCAGGCAGTGCTGGGAGCAGGGAATCAGCCACAGCAGCCCTGCTCCCTCCGGCTCCACGTGTGGCCCTGGAGTCCTGTGGAGGTGACACATCACACCACAGCCATGGTCAAGTCAAAGAAATTACTTTTTACATGGGCAGATAGTGATAGGACAAGGGAGAACGATTCTAAATGAAAAGAGAAGAGGTTTAGATTTTCTCAGATGGCGGGCAGGCCCTGGCACAGGTGCCCAGAGCAGCTGTGGCTGCCTGGGACAGTGGGAGGGGTCCCTGCCACGGCAGGGGTGGAATGAGATGATCTTTAGGTCCCTCCAGCGTAAACCACTCTGGGATTCTGTTATTCTATGAGATCAATTGAAACTGCAATTCACTGCCTGTATTCTCCCAAAAGCTGACAAAAGCAACACCTTTCACACCTGAAGTGAAGAAATTATTGGAATGTTGGCAGGTTTTCTGCAAATCAAAACTATTTTTCAAGTTTAAAGAATGGGAACTAAAAGTGATGGCCAGGGGGTTTTCTTTGCAGGTTGAAGTCCATCCACAGGCTGCCCTGGCAGAGCTGGGGCAAAGTGCAGGTTTGATTAGACAATGCCAAACACACCTGCAGGGATTTTTCATACTCCACTTCATCTCTTTCAACTTGCTACAAACAGCCTTTTACCAAAACTGATTTCCATTTAAAATCATGTTATTTATAGTAAATATTCTCTTTATTAATGATTATTATTACAAGGTTTTATTCATGCTACTTAAAGTAAAAGCCTAAACATTTCCCAAGACCTGGCTTTTGTTCACTTAAGAATGGCTTCTGAAAGGCAACATTTTGTAAAGCAAGTCGCTCGAGGTATTTTGGCACGAACCCTTCCAGTGGTGCACAGGAGGGCAACGCAGACAAACACCCCAGTGAGATAAACAAAAAGGGTGTTTTGGAAACATGTGGTTCTAAATCAGTGTTTTGGCTGATTCAGAGCCGAGTTGTGCAGGTCTTGCCCAACCCAGAACAACAGAGGAAAAATTATCTCTGATAAACCAGGGTCAGAGGGATGAATTTCTGAACTGAAGTAATGAAGCCAAAGAGAAGACTTCAGGGTGACAGTGCTGCGCCCCGATAAAGGGTCAGAGGGGAGGAAGGCTGCTGGTCACAAAGAGAACGAGCCCCAGTCCCTATCAGGGGGACCTTGGAGAGACGCCGGGTCCTGTGAGCGCCACGTCCCAGGTCAGTGTCCTTCCATTCCTGACCAGGACAATTTGTACTCGGAATTCTGCTGCCAGGGATGTGCACTCTGGACTGACAAGAAACCCAGTGTTTGCTGTAACAGCCTCCCCTTCGTGATAAAAGCTGCCCTTGGGACAGTCCCATCGATCTCCTAAACAGCCAGAGCTCCCGTGAGTCCTCAGCAGCGCCCCAAAACCAATTTATTTCTTATTAGGTCTTAAGACAGCTCACAATCTGCCAGCGGACTCCAGTACATTGTGCCAGACCAAACCCAGATTTCTGTTAATATCCTCAGCTACTTCCTCCCCCAATATGCTCAATTTTTCTTCATTATGAGCACAAAAAAAAAGACTGACCTAATAAAAGTAAAGGCTGAGGAGGAAAGGCAGGAATTGTCTTCAGATCTGAACACTGAAATATTTCATGCTCCCTCAGAGGTCTTGGAGCTCTCCAAACCTTGTCAAGATCTGGTGCTATTTGGGCCTTGCTCTGCAGCAGGGCCCTAGAATATTCCAATTTTAAGCAAACAGAGAAAGAAAATCCCCAAAATCTCAGTTCCTCACTGCCTCAAACCAAAAATGGATTCTTTCTGTTTTAACAAAACCTCATTACTGTAGATGAAAAATGTAAGTTTGGGGGAAAAAATGTGCTGCCTGCTGATAAGATTTGTTTGTTTTTTCTGTAATAAAACAAACCAACAAGGCTGGATTGAAACTTTCCAGTCTACTTTGTATTTTCCTCTGCTGCTAAACTCCAGATTGCATCCACACAGTTTGGAATGCTCCGTTTGAGAAGCCACAGATTGTTAGCTAAGGCTGGCCTAGAGCTGTGCCCAAGTCCCTCCCCTCATTATCTCTATCCCGTGCACCCTACAGATCTTAAATATGTCTATTTAGAGTCTGTGTCCAAATATAAATACATTTAATGAATACATTTATTTTAAAAAAATATAATAATTGATGTCTAAATGGACCATGGACCTGATGCTGAGGCTAACACTGTCTGCATCCATGGGGACTGAGGTGGAGGTGCTCTCATCCATCTCAAGCTCAAGCACATGGAGACAAGAACGAGACAAGGGAGTAGCAGATGTCAAACTTTCCAATAATTTCTATTGATGTTCTACCCCTTTCTTCTACTGCTTGTGAGCATGGTGTCCACCCCCCAAACCCACCCGGAGACCTCACAGCTCCTTCCAGTGTCTGACGGGATTACAAGGAAGATGCAGCTGGACTCCTCAGGAACTGGAGTGTCAGGACGAGGGGGAATGGCTCCAGTGACAGAGAGTAGGGCTAAATGAGATGTGAGGAAGAAATTCTTCCCTGTGAGGGTGGGCAGGCCCTGGCACAGGGTGCCCAGAGCAGCTGTGGCTGCCCCGGGGTCCCTGGAAGTCTCCGGGGCCCGGCTGGACGGGGCTTGGAGCACCCCAGGACAGTGGGAGGTGTCCCTGCTGCAGTTAGAGGGGCTTTAAGGTCCCCTCCAACCCAAATCATTGCATGATTCCATTTCTCTATGAACCCAGGGCAGCCCCAGGAAACGCCGCTGTCCCAGGGTGGAACCGTGTCCCGGTCCGTGCTTTGAGGGTCACTGAGAAGGGAAGGTCCTTTTTGTGCCTGTGATGAACAGGCAGCTTGTCCTTGCTCAGCACAGGCCGTGCCTCCCGCTGCCCCAGCCAAGGCGGCCCAGGGTGCCCAGAGCTGATAAAGACACTCTGTGCAGCCCGAACAAAGGTAGCTCAGGGCGGCAGGTCACAAAAAGCTGGTTTTTCCTTCGGGATGAGCCCGTGCAAAAGAAGAGCCAGGCTTGTTTCAGTCCAAGTGGGAACTTGGATAAAGGTCCTTTCTCCATGCCCACTGGGATGCTAAAAGCTCACAGCAACTTTCCCAAACAAAGAGCAGCAGTGAGAATGGAGCGTTCCGGGCAGCGGAGCGCCCACTGCTAGGAAGTGAATCAGCGCTGATCAAAGGGAAAGGGTCAGCCCTGAAGACTGGAGAAATCTGCCCCAGTTCCTCTCCAGCAGCCAGCACAGGTTGCACCAGGAGTCAGCAGGGAACTTTCTACTGGAATTGTTCTTTTCTGATAGAAAATTACATTATTACAAAGTAAAACTTTGCCACCAGAAACACTCTTTTTTGGTTTTTTCCTCAAACAAATGTTTCATTAGGAAAAGCAAAACGAAACATTTCCTTTTGGACAAGTTTAAGCCAAGAAGGAATAATTCATTTTGTTGGAGTTACTTGAAATATTCTATTTTAAAATGGCACTCAAAAAACATAATGGAAAGTTCTTTCTCCCACGTGCACCTATTTTCAACCCAGGACTGATCCCTTTGAAGAACGACTCCCATCAAAAACCTTTCCCAGCAGCACCAGTTCCATGAGCTTGGGGAGCCCTTTCACCCCAAAATGTTTGAACAAACGTCCCCCGAACTCAGCACAGCAAAGCAGAAAAACCATGACCCGTACTTGCAGTATCTCCCACCCCCTGAGGCAATCTCTTCAGCTATATCTAATGTTGCTTTAAGAAGACTTTCAGCTCCATTAATAATCTAAACAGATACTGGGGGTCTAATTAGCAGGCTAATTGGAGAGCACGGTTGGGCATGTACTCAGGCAAGAATATTTTATCAGTGGAGTGCGCAAAGAGGAATTGTTGTTTGCACCAGTGTTTTAACACTGGATTCTACACAAGATCTCAGCCCCGGGTACAGAGCCTTGGCCTAGAGCAGAGTTTGGCCACTGCAAGAAACCGCCAGGCTGAGGAAAACCAAACCCTTCACCTTCACCAACGAGGATTTTCTACACACACGCATTAATTTCACATCCCACACACTATTTCAACTTTCCAAACAGCTTTCCAGTTTATATGACGTTGAGACGGGGGGTTAATTTTCTAAGAGTTTCCAGAAGTTTCAATTATGTCATATATGTGTCACACAAATGTATAGCACAGGAAATAGCTGAATTTCAGCACTTAAAATTAAAAATTTTCCAGGGTAGCATTTCCCTTAGCAGCCTGAAGGAAAACATCCTCTCGTTTCAGTCCTGGAGGCTGGCATTAGATGAGAAATCCTACCAAGGACACGAGGTCCTTACAGTGAGGATCTCTCACTATAAACTCATCTCCCCCATCTCTGTGAGCAAATAATTCCATTTAAACCTCAGTTTCTCTGCCTGGGAGGCTGAAATTATGACTATTCTGTAAATGTGTTTGTGGCTTTACCAATACCCAAGTGTGCTCAAAAATTAGAATTTCTGTTTCACTGCCTGTTTAGGTCAGTTCAGCCCCAGATTGCACCCTGATAGATAATGATGCTTCCTACTCATGTCCTCTTGGACCCAGGTGTCCTGCCAGGCTGAGGGCCAGCTGCTCTCGGAGCAGCAAAGCCCAGGCATGTCCTCAGGGACATATTTCAGGTCAGGAGGTGGCTCGCAGGCAGTAAACACGAGTTACCCTTGAACTGAAATTTTTCCATTCCATTTGAGAAATGAAACATCTAAGTGAACCCCGAGTGGAAGACACTGGCACGTTTTTTTTCCTGACGGGAATTCGTTTTTTAATCAAAGTTCTAGTTTTGTGGGAAGCATGGTTTTTTTCTACTGAAACCCCTTCAGCAGTAAATCCTTGGCAAGCTTCACTGTTGTAATATCAAGGCCACATTTGACTGATTTTAAAAGATGCCACAGCCCTGGGAACACCGCGTGGTATTCACAGCACCACCCGTCCTCCAGCACTGTGGAAAGACTGACAGGAGCCTGTGAGCCCGGTGTGAAAATCCCTCGTTTCATTAAATGTGTCTGCCAGCCCCTGCTCGCTCCTGCTCAGGGGTGCTCTGGCTGGCAGGGGACAGGCTCCGGGCTCAGAGGATGAGGGACAGGAGCAGCACAAGCATCTTCGTTGTGCAGTGGGGTATACACCAGCAAATATACCTGCTTTGCAGCAAAGACAAGATACCTGCACAAACAGAGCCCCGCTGGTGTTTTGGCAGCCCCTCCCCTGGCTCTGTCCCTGCCCCGGGGCTTTGGTGACCATTCCCCTGGGCAGCCCAGGCACAGCCGGGCACTAACTCACCCCCTCCAGTGCCAGACACTGACCTCCCCAGCCCAGCCAAGATTTTGTCTCACATCAGGCAGTAGATTTGGATAAAAAACACCCAATTCCTGGAATCACAGAATATCCTGAGTTGGAAGGCCCCAAAAGGATCGAGTCCAGCTCCTGGCACTGCACAACACCCCCAAGATTCTCACCATGATGCCTGAGAGGTAATGAACACTGTAACCTGTGATTTTTAATTAACTCTGTAGCTAATGAAGTCTCTGAATTTCTCTTTGCATTACTTTGAGATGAGTTTAACCTGTTGCATGTTTACACTACAGCTTCTATGGAGACCAAGCCTGCTGTAACAAGTTGTTTGGAGTGAATCCCCAGTGCAAAGAAGGCCCCAGCATATCTGGAATTCATGGAACTGCCTCCAGTTCTTCTGATTTCCCATAAATACTGAATATGCAGCAGCTCCTGGGATCCTGTACTTATGGTCCAAGAAGAACTGTGCAATGGCACAAACACATTTCTCCTCCACCTCTCAGCTGTTCAATGGCTTTTTGAAGCCATTAACTACTACACTGCCCTGCCTTTCCCCCAGAGATATTCATCCTTTGGAGCTGGGGGCAATGAGGGGAAGCAGGAGGCAGCAATTCTGCGCCAGCTGGGGGTGCACAGGGCTGGCAGAGGAGGCCCAGGTGGCTGCCTGGGCAGCAAAACCTCCCAGAACTAAGTTCTTCAGAGGGCTTGGAGTAATGGCCTCGTGCTCCAGTGTGATTTCTGTCTTGGGTTTACACCAGCTCTGATTTACCCTGAGCTGGAGGTTGCATTGGGCCAGCAGGTTGCCACCAAGTGGGGGTTGCCAGGCCCCAGCAGAGAACAAGAATTTGGAGAGGCAAAGAGGTTTTTGAAAACACCAAAGCTGTTGAGGTCTCAGTGCCTTCCTCGTGCAGGCACTTCTGAAAATCCCACACAACGTGTAAGTAGTGTGTGAGCTACATGCCAATGCTCAGCAAGCAGGAAACCTTCCTCTGCTGTCTCCTGAGGTCCCCAGGTAAAACCTCAGCCATCACAATGTCACTGGGAAGTATTTCTCATTCTAGTTACAGATTTCAAATTTCAAACTGCTGGTTTGCCACTGGCAGCACGAACTAGCCTTTACCCGAAAGATAAGCTCTGAATTCTGGCTTAAATCGGGGATGGGGAAATGAAGACAACCTTGTACTCTGCTTGTGGCTAGAGATGCGCCCATCATTTTTTACCCCAGCTGGAAAAGCTGAAGAGGAGCCAATCAACACTACTGCATGTTGTCTGTATTTAGGGTTGTGCGTAGTGCCTTAGTATTCAAGCTGTCAGCTCTGACCACATAAAGAGAGAGGGAACCAGGAGCATCCGGGTGGAGTGTGGTGCCTCTGGGCTCTGCTCAGTGCAGAACCACTGTTGCCCTGATTTTTTCAGTCTTCTCTTCTGTTTCACAGTTTCATGTTTTGGGTTCTTTCTCACGCTCTGGTCTGTAAACACAGCCAATGTTATTGTAGTTTCAACGTAGTTTACGTTCTTTGTCTTAGAGCTATGGACAGCTGATGGACAGCTGTCCTGACCAACGGGATGGGGAGAGGTGTCAGCCTTCTCCCCCAGTCTCTGGCCTTTGTAGATATACTATATATGAAGTCAGACCTTGAAATCAGGTAGAGTTTTTAGTTCATGCCTTCTGATCCAAGTGTGAGTGTGTGTGTGTGTGTGTGTGTGACGACCTGCGTCACCACCACAGCCCTGGGATGGATTCACAGAGCAGGCCCCAGCCTGGGTCAGCTCAGTCCCAAAGCTCCCCCACTGAACCGTTCCAGGGCTGAGCAGGGCACGGGACGTCCCAGCTGCAGCACCGTCAGCCCTGAAGGCCAGACACCAAACACCACCGCGTCAGACACGTGTGTTACGCCCAGGTCACCTTTGCAAAGAGCTGATCTGCCATGGAAAAGGGAGAAATGAAGCCCCCAAAGTGCTGCCTCCCGTGGCAGCAGCGACTGCAGGGGTGGTGGATGCCAGGGTCCGGCCGGGGCCGTCCCGCACAGCCACGGGGAGAGCAGGCACGGTTATTCCCAGTAACAAGGTGCCTGTCAACATATAAACCAATTAGGTGCAGCTTTTGTGTCCGTGAGAAGGCTGGGTAAGGATGTGTTCTATGGGCAAGTGCTTTCAAGTGAAAAATAGCTTCTGAAAGGATTTGACGGTTTGCACATGAGGTTTCAGTTTGCTCGGGGTTTGGTTGGGTTTTTTTCCAAATGCAAGTAATGAAAATTCTCACATTGTTTCAAACCAAGAAACTGCGTCTCAGTTTTCAACAAGCTTTCTCTCTCACACACTCACACACTGCCGCTTTTAGTTTTTTTCCTGTCTCTCTTAATTTTTTTAATCACAGTAGAAAGATGAAAAAGAGGGAAGGAATGATAATCCATGTTTGCGAGAAACACACTGAAAACAATTATTTTCTTAATTTTAGTCATATGAACTTACTTCAAACCAATGCTTTTGTGTGCTTCCATGTATTTCCAAGAAAGAGCCACATTTTGGAATGGGAAGTATTTAACATTCTAGTTTCATTTTTCAAATTGCTGGTTAATCCCTGGCAGCACAGACTAGCCTTTACCTTAAAGACAAACCCTGTATTCTGAGATAAATCAGGGATGGGGAAATGCTGGTAACCTTGTACTCTGCCTGCAGCTACAGATGCCCCCAAACACTTTCTATCCCAGGTAAAAAAGCCAGAGAAGAGCAAATTAGTCTGATAAACAACTTCTCAGAGAACATGAATAACTCCCAGTTAGCATAAATGGAAGCATCCAGCCAAGTTTTGGGTTTGGAATTCAAGCACAGAGTGAGGCTGTGTGATTTATATTAAGAAAAAAACCAAAGACGTTTCCCAAAATAAGGACCCAGCAGACCTGCCTGAGCTCCTCCTTCCAGGTCCAGAAGGTCCTGGAGAGCCACTGGAGCCTTGTTGCAGCCATGCAGCTGCAAAGGTTAATTGTTATTTCTTAGAGAAAACGCGAGAATTGCAGATCCCGGGAGCCGTTCCCATCTCCCTCTAGCGGTGCCCCGGCTCTGTGTGTGTGTGCTGCGGGCACAGCAGTGCCCGTGCAGCAGGCACGGCGTGGAGAGCAGGAGCCACAGGGGAAGCAGACTTTGCACCGAGCTGCTTGTCCAGAGCCCTGTGTGCACAGGCTGGAGATTTAAAAAAGCGGATCCATTTGGCTGGCCAAGCACCGAGATCCTCCTCCTCCCCGGGATGCTGCAGGTGGCCCTGAACCATCGCGCAGCATCTCGAAATGACTGTGGAGCGTAAATCACGGAGTACATCGGAGCCATCTGCTGCTCTTAGCAGCCAGCGGCGTTGCTGGGGTGTGACCACAGCAGCAGCTCTGCCCCGGGCTCCTCCAGCCTGCTGCATCCCCGTGGCTGCGTGTGGGGTGCAGAACCAGCAGGAAAAGGAGACAGGACGGGGCGGAAAATCACCCTCAGGAAAACGTGTGCTTTTTACACGGGGGCCACAAGGGAGCTCTTCTGTAATCAAAGGCAAATGACACCCCTGGCACCTGCAGTCCCCTTCCAACAGATGCCTGAGTTGCAGAGACATTTTGCTGTGGAAATCTGGTTTGGTTTAGAGCTGAATCAGTTTAAGGAGGGAGCTGGCAGGAAAGCCTTGCACAAGTGTCCAGCCTCACGAGTTCCCTGCAGGGAGATGCCAGCACGCGGCGGGGTCTGCGTGTTCCCTCCTGGGCCCACTTGTCACAGCTGAAGAGGTTTTGTTCCACCTTCCAGAATGAAAAACTCGGGGGCAGGAGATATGAAACCTACCCAGAGGTTTATAGGAAAGGAAAACCCTCCCATCACGAGAAACAGCAAAGCTCACCACATGCAAAAGTGATTTTCAGAAACAAGTGGAGTCCAGTTCCTTCTTCATAAAACAACGGTGAGGAAAGAAATGGAATAGTAACAGTGCAGGAAAGCAAGAGGAGACAGAGCACTTGGGATCATGCTTGATGTTTGGAGACAGATATGTCTTCAGGCAGAAAGAACTCACAGCCCTGTAACTTGTAGGACTGGGAATAATTCTGCAAAGCAGCCCCGGACCTGTAGCCATTGCCTTCCATCACAGGAGGAGCCTAACAAGCATCATTCAGGCTGGAAATTCAGAGTATCCCTCTGTGCAGGACCAGTAAAGCACAACCAGACAGCAATTCTTGCTCAGGCTCATCACAGCAAGATTTTTTTCTGGTTTGTGTGAAGAAAGAGGAGGTGGAGGGGAGGGGCAAGGGGCTCAGAGCAATATCTACCTGTGCATGTGAACAAACAGACTCCAATTTAAAAAAAGGGATCAGTAAAGGTCCGTTCAGTGTGAATGACCTGGGGAATTCCCAAGGGTTACTTTGAAATTCAAAGTGCTGTATTTTGAAATGGACACAGATCTTGGCGGGAAGAGGGGGAGCAGACAGTAATGGTTTAATAGACTGTGGAATGGCTATAAAAAAAGAAAGGCGGGGGGGAAGAAAAAGCAGATGGCAGCCCCTTTGCAGGAGCCATAAAATTTCATGGTGTATTTTCTATCCATGGCTTCACTGTAATTCAAGCCTTGGGGGCCAACTTTCTCTGGCAGTGGTTACTGAGGGGCCTTGGAGGGCAGAAGTAACAAAGGGTGGACACTGCCGGGTGCACTGGCCAAATGCTGCCTCGTGGGCTAGATCAGGAAACAGAAAAGAAATCATTTCAGAGAAACACCTAGGAGACTTCCCAAATGCAGCCTCAAAGTTCCAGGTCAGGGACGTAGAAACAAAACCCCAAAAAGTTCCAGGACTCAGAATTGGAAGAGGGGCTCTTCACATCTACAGACAGACATCTCGTTCCAGACCCCTGCCCTGGCCAGGGACACCTTCTACTAGACCAGGTTGCCCATCCAGACACTTGTCTCTAACTTTGGTCTAACCAAGACCCAGCTCAAGACCACATCTAGGTTTGGCTTTGGTTTATTACCATAAAATTTGAACCAAGATCCCAGATGCGAATGCAAATAAAACAGGCTGCAGGGGTTAACACGCACTGGTTTTGGTTCCATCCCTGAGTAAAAGAGAACGCCTTATCTCAGGACACCCCTCCAGCAAAGCTGCTCCCAGCTGGGGGGTCCAGCACAGGAGGGAGCTGGAGCTGCTGCAGAGAGCCCAGAGGAGGCTCCAGGATGATCCCAGGGATGGAGCAGCTCTGCTGGGCGGAAAGGCTGGCAGAGCTGGGACTGTTCCCCTGGAGAGGAGAAGCTTTGGGGTGACCCAGTTGTGGCCTTCCAGCCCTGAAGGGAACCACCAGGAAAGATGGAGAGATGTTTATAAGGGCCTGGAGTGCCAGGGCGAGGGGGAAAGGCTTCACGCCGACAGAGACCAGGTTTAGATGGGGTACTGGGCAGGAATTGTGCCCTGGCAGGGTGGGCAGGCCCTGGCACAGGGTGCCCCTGGATCCCTGGCAGTGCCCACGGCCGGGCTGGACAGGGCTGGGAGCAGCCTGGGGCAGGGGAAGGTGTCCCTGCCATGGCAGGGGTGGGAGGAGACGATCTTTGGGGTCCCTCCAACCCAAACCATTCTGTGACTGTGATACCTCCCCACAGGTAACCTGGCCAGGTGTCACAGGAGAACATCACCAACCCCAGAACTGTCACACACCCGCTGCCACTTCATCCTCTCCTAGCAGGGCACAGTCATTTGGGATGTGAATACAACAAGAGTGATTAAATGTTAATCTGTCCATGAGATATAAATAAAACAGAGCAATTATTATGCTGGAAGAAATAAGGGGAGGGATTATTTTAATTTGATCTATCTAGCAAACATATTCTGACACTGTAGTTCAAAGATTAAGCATTCCACACCCATTAGAGATAAAAAGCAATAATTAGAAATGAATGCAATGAAACCTCAATTTCCCTTCCACCTGTTTCCCACTGGAACAATTGTTGTGAGGAGCATAAGGAGATAAAGAAAGGGAAAAACATCAGCCTTGAGAAATTATATTTTAATTGCATTGATTCTAATTATTCCAAGATCTGTCTCTAATACTTTTGCTAAACCATTTGTTTCCAAATGATATCAAAACAGGTTGGAAGGTGAGAAATATTTTCTCAATGATTAATGATTTTTTTAAAAGAGAAGCTTCATCTTTAAAATTCACTATTATGAACAGTTCTTCACACAGGTGCTTGGACTGGTGAAATATGCCTATGTGGGTTTTAATTCTTTGTTTGGGGAGGGGGCAGAGAGCAGGAGTCCTCTGCTTGCATGAGAAATCAGAGCAGCTGGAGACAGTGCGCAAAGGAAACTTGTGCTCTCCGGTAGGAGTCCAACATTTCAAAGCACTCCAGAGTCTAAAATTAGGCAGAAAGAAAAAAATAAAAAAAGCTTTTCTTATTATTTTGCTTTTGGCACAGGACAAAATGACCCATTTTCTCACTGAGGTGCAAAGGAGGAAGAATGAGGAGAAGCAGAATAGTTTTTCCCCTCCCTGTGCATCAGTGGGATCCCTTTTATGACTAAAGACCTGAAACCAGAGATGCCATCATTCTGCAAATCACTTATTTCAGCTGTTTCTTTCAAAAGATCTCGCAGGTGCACATCATTGGCAGGGTAACAAAAGTCTATTTTTGCAATTTCTGAGCTATCAGCATCCACAAGAATGGGACAACTGGGATTCCCACTGCTGGGAGCTGGCACCATCCCACCTGGAGAAGGGTTTGGAGAATTCTCTGTCCCTGTGTACAAACCAGCAGCAACACTTCCTGCTAAGGAGCAATTCCTCAGGAAGGTTAAAGAAAAGTCAAGGTTTTCATTAAGGGCTCTGTCCACTTAATTGGTCTGTTCCAACAAATGCATTTGTGGGAAGGCCAGGCAGGTAAAGGAAAAAGTAAACAAGGCCAGGAGTGTCTGTATGAAGTCAATCCGTGGCTGTGCAACTGGAGAAGCGCTGCTGCTGCTGCCGCTGCCAGGAAGGGGGTGTTCACCTCACCTCACCCCACTGGCTGAGGTCTGCACCTGGGGTGAGCTGGTGCTCGCTGCTCTTCAGGAATTTGCCTTAGGGGTGAGCAGACTTTGTGGAACTGATGTCACATCTCCAGACACCAGGGGCACGGAATGGACAGGACCACAGAAGAGGTGTGAAAAGCTGTGTCTATTATCAGACATTATCAGTAAAATACCAGCAAGTACAAAAGCTGGCAACGGACCAGATGGCATCATCCTGTCTCCACCTTCCCTGTCCCCTGCTCTCACCAGCATTTTGGGTCTCTCTCAGCTCTGTCCAGGGGGCCCCTCCATGGTAACACCCCCAAAGAGCCCTGCAGCCCCTGGAAGCCTTCTCTGACATGAGGCACCCGGGGAGATGAAATGTGAAATGTTCAAAACAGACCAAAGGAGGCATTTCTAATGTGAGTAATTATCCTGTGGCGCTTCCTGCCATGCGATACAAGAGAAGCAAATAATACGGAATAATTCCTCAAAGACTCAGTTACTCAGTTGAATAAAAGCATCAGCTGCAGTTTCACTGCCTAGGTCTCATATTATGAAGGCTCCTGGTCCCTGTGCTTCAAATTAATCCCCTGCTGGGATTAGAAAAGCAAACAATATCTCTGTTTCAGTGACAGTCACAACTTCAGGTAATAAGGAGGGCTCAGGCAGGGGCTGGGGAAGGAGATAATGCATTAGTTTTGCACTCACTTCTCCAGGGGACCACTTTAGTTATCCCAGACTATTTTCCCACGCAGTGGAGGAAACCTGTCTCTAATGGGGACGCCTCACCTTTCCTTAAAGCCAACTGCTGAAAAATCTGAAGCACCTTGGAAGTGTAAGGAGCTTGCATTTTCCTGGCCGAGCCGCCACCCCTGGCTGCAGGGAGAGGCCAGTTCCCCCTCACCACCTCCCGGCAGCTCCCAGGTGTGCTCAGGCGATTTCACATCTCAGCTCCTTGGCTGCTGAGCTCCTGTGTGCCGGCCGTGCCCAGAGCAGGTTTTTGGGAGCCAGCCAGCCCCGCTGATGGGGGGATGCCCTGACTGCCCTGCCCGAGCTCAGAGGAGCTGCAGTTTGCGTGGCCAGGTTGGCACATCCCTCCTGCCGGGGCAGGTGCGGGGCTGCTGCTCTGCAGGGTCGTTACGGAGCAGCTCTTTCATGTCCTCACAGAGTAACCTCGGTGCTGCTACATGAGTAAATGGGGAAGTTACACATTAGGTCGTAACATTTCAGGCCCTATTAGGAACAAAAGTGCCTTTGTGAACACGCGGGTTACTGAATAACCTCCTCCATCCCCATAAAAAGCTGTGAGTGGGACTGAGCTTTTTTCTCCTTTTTTAAAAAAAATGTGGTTTATATCCAAGTCAGGATCTTGGGGCTCCTTTTTGTGTCTCCACAGCTTGCTTGCCTTCCTCTCAGCCTATCAGCTCTCCTCAGAGCAGGGGTTTGGTAGGACTGAGCTCCAGAACAGCTTTTGGGTCCCAAGACAAAGGGGGCTGAGATTGTGCTGTATAGAGCAGGAGCAGGGGTGTCTCTGAGACACCCAAGCCCATTTACCCGTGGGGGTGTTAAACCTGCTCCGTGCTGCCTGGAAAATGGGAAAACAGGTCAGGCTTGGTTCTGGGTGTTCTCCAAAAAAAAGCAGAACCCGCCTGAAGAGAGGGACGTGGAGAGGGAAGAAGAAATAACAACACAGGTTTACAAGCAGTCATGCTGCTGCCCATCTGCTGGCACGAGATGTCCAGGCTAACAGCCCTGGGGTCAGAGCTCGGCCTTCTCCCAGCCCATGGTGGTTGGATGGGTTCGATGGTCCGGGTGATCTCGGGGCACTGTGCGGTCGCTGACTGGGCCAGCAGCAGGGTGGGAAGGTGTACACAACCTCCCAGCCCACCCCTGCCCTCTGCCATCCCCTTGGTTAGGGACCTGCTGTGCCTGTTTGTCACAGGAGCATTTCTCAATCGCTGTGAGCCCACGGGGGAGGACCCTGGACTCTGCGAGCGGCAGGGTCTGGACTGTCCAGCAGCCCCTCACGGGGCACACCTGAACCCTGGCAGGCTGCTGCTCCTGCTGCTTTCCTGGCTGCTGTCTCCTCTGGGCCAGCCCCTGCCCACTTTTCTTCCTCCCTGTGATAGCCACGGGTTTATGGATTAGCTGCAGCAGAGACAGCGATGTGCAGCGAGTGCTGGTGCCCTGCACCCCCGGTGGACTGCTGCTCATTCTCTGCAGCACTTCCTCACAGAGACCCAGCCAGCGCCTTAGAACTGACTGAGGTGGGAGCCCTGGGGCTGGCAGAAGTGACCTGGGCTTGAATTCTGTCTCCCTGAAAGGGTTGGTCAGGGGACTGAAATGACAGAGCTCCAGCTCTTGGGCTGAACTGAGCTGAGCCAGGTTCTCCAAACAAGCCCTTGTTTTCACACAGAGCCAGATGGATCCTCCCTCCCTCCTGCCAAGCTCCTGCTTCCCTCCTGGAAACCTCCCCTGCACAGAGCCCTGGGAACTCCAAAGCAACAGCCCTGTGTCTTTTCACCCTCGTTTCCTCTTCTGAGCCAAAGGGAGTGATTCTCTCATGAGCAGACTTCTCAGACCCTTCCCCTGAAGGAACGCTGACGTTTCTGTAACTCCAACTACACTCCTGGCATTTCCCACTGTCTGCAGGGACTGTGCTGGGTCCTGCTGAGCTGCTCGGGCTGTGAGGCTCCGGGAGGACCCTCAGGCACATCTGCCATCAAACAGTCACCCAAAATCACAGCAGGGCAGGAGCAAAGCCAGCCCAAGAGCTCCCATCTCACGGTGCCCAAAGCAGCACCCTCACCACTGGATAACGTGCTCAAAAGCACATCTATAAATAAACTTGGGCTTTGTGTAAACCCAATTAGAATGCACTGGCAAGTTATTCAAGGAGGCTGGCAGACACATTCTTTACCTCAGGTGTCAGCCACAGGAGAGTGTTACAGGGCTTGCATTACAGGGAACACTTTGTGGCTGTGAGTTATACTGCATTTAACCTGTAAGTGAAACAATAACAGCTTGGTCTATGGAGATAACACCCCAGATCAACTCCCTCCAATAAATTAGTGAAACATTCCGCTCCCCAGCCCTGCAGTCTCACACCTCTAAATATCAACACAAACTTCAAGGGTTTGATGGAAAAAAATGGTGTTAAGTCCCATGGTGTTTGAGGAATTTCCCAGTATGCACTAAATTAACTTTCTGGCTGCACTAACCGTAGTGGTTGAAACCAGCCCCATCTGCGACAGATGCAGGGCAAGAGATACAGGCAGCTGTTTTGCACATGAAATCAGATTGAGATTAACACTTACCCCTGGTGTTCTCACTCTGGGGGTAAAACACAGCTTCAGGGACCCCTCTGTTTAAAAATGCCTCTAGTTTTTCAGTGGACTAGGATGGACAGGCTGTGAAAAGCAAAAAAATAAAAATCGCCCTCCAGAAGAAAACCACTGACATACATTCATTCTCTTTGCTTCCTCTGGCTTGGCATTTTAAGGATTAGGCCTAAACCATGGAAATCTAGTTCCTCGGATTCAGCTGGAGAAAATCACTCACTGCTGCACTCCACTGCTGCAGGAGGACCAAGGTGGCACAAAACATGACAGAAGGATAAGGATAAAACAAGGATAAGAGTGAAGTTTTGTACAAGAAAGTCTCCTAGTGAGGAGAAGAAATGGGAGAAAGGGAAAGTTTTCCTGGATACAAGCTGTTGTGGACTTGGGCACTGGGGACATTGACTATGCTTTTTCCCATTTATTGGTATTTACATAAATTTAAAACTCCAGAGGAGAGAAGGAACAGTTCAGGTGCTGACCAGAGGGGATAAAATGGATCAGAATTCCCTGGACACTGGTGTGTCCCCTGGTTAAAGGTGAGCCTGAACATTGCAGTAGCCAGCCAGTGCACCCCCCTGGCCTGGCAGCACATCCCAGAGGAATAAACTCATTTAGGCCACTCGGCAGACAACACGAGTTTGTTTTCAGAAAGGCAAAGCAATCTGTCCATAAGGATTTCTCACGCTTCATGTGCCAGCCCTGGCCAGGGAAATACAACATTAACTACATCAAAAGATATTGTTGAATGAATAAATTATAAAAGCATTCAGGGCACCTATCTGGGGTATTATCTTACACGCCGGTGCCGGGTAGGTTAAAGGAACATGTTTTGCTGTTATTGCATTCCCAGCTCTGTTTGCAAGGCCTCAGCATTGCTGTGAAAGTGAGACTATGGACAGGAGCTCCCTGCAGGCGCAGCAGCACCGGCAGAGAATTTGCCACTGTCCCCTCTCCTCTAAGCATTTCCCTCCAGAGAAGGCAGCACACGCTGCTCCAGGCAGGACAAGAGGCAGAAGAGCCCTGCAAACAAAGCTAAACATGAGTCCATTGAAACAAGCCCACAAATTGCACTTTCACAGCCCCATGCTGCCAGGGAAGCCCTGGCCTCCTCCTGCTCCTCCCTGCAGTCAGCTCAGCACCAACATCCCGCTTAGCCAGAATCCAGGTCCCAGAGACAGCTCTGGTGCAGGGACGCGGGCACAGGAGCACCAGGGACCAGTCCACACCTGAGGATTTCCAGGAGCTTTGTCAACATTATACAATTAAGCCTCAAGACCCTTGTGTGGATGGGCTGAGCGTTATCCATCACGGTTTCTTAGCTGTGGAAAGAGGAGGGAGTCCTCAAGTGCTTTATCTAATATCACACAGAAATCCTGCAGGAGAATTAGGATTATCACCCAGATCTCTGGGTTACCAGCCTTTTTATATGCAATTTATCCTTGATCAGAACCATGCAGTCCACCTCAGGGTTTTGCTCACAGGAAGATTTCTAACCAAGCAGAGTTTACACAGTTGCATTTTCTAAGAAGAAAGAAAAAGGAAAAAGAATAAAAAAGAAACAAAGAGAGAACAAAGGAGCCAACTTCCACTTCAATTGGCAATAAAACACAAAGTTTGTGTTTGCACTAAGAACAGTTGTTGATAAATTTACAAATGAAAGTTTTCTTCCTAGTGCAGGGAGGAGCAGCCCACAGTCCAACTGCTAACCCCAGAATCAGCTCCTCTGCTACGCCCAAGTCCCACTGCAGGAGCCGTAGGGTGAACACCGACCCCATGGAGCTGCAGGAGCATGGCCATTCCCACCACTGGGACCAGGGTCTCACCTGAGGCTGCTGAGTGGGTGAATGCTGTTGCCTCTGGCGTGATAGACCTCTCTGGGCCACTGTAAATTATTACAAAACTGTATTAATTTTGGCCTTTTACCCAGAGAAATAACAGCTTGTTTGAGACTAAAGCCTATCCACATGCAGAAAGCCTACAAAATTCAGTGGTGTGGGGGGGAAAGGCAGCTCAGAGCCAGAGGCAAAAATGGGGATCTGCTGCTGCCTGGCAGCAAATTCAGAGTCCTGATGACAAAAGATTTTAATTTGGCCCCTGCTGTACAAGCGCAGTCCCTGTTAGGTCCATCTCCCCGGGCAAGGCACTAAATTACGTGTGCCCACATCCGGCCCCTCTGGTGCCCTGTCCATATGTCAGCCCCCAGCCTTGGTTACCAGGGCTTGGGAAGGCCCAGCCCTGAATGCCCTCAGTGCCCCTTGCCAGCTCCAGGGGGGATTTCAAGGTATATCATCCCAGCCACCTCCCAGAGGTGTTATTTGCCATCTGGAGCTGGGCAAGCATTCCCAATGAATGTATAATCCATCAAAAAACACATGTTTCTGCAAACTCAAATTGTTTATATTTGAAATAGATCTTGCTTGGGGGAAAAAAAAAATCCATAAAATAAAATTATTGGTGTTTGCAAAGCAAAATATTTCATTTTTCTTTTGAAATGCTGTCCTTGTTTTTGAAGCGAGAACAATCTTTATTTATGGAAAGAATTTGAAAAAATGGAAAACTTAAATCCAACAGAATATTTTTTGGGTTACTCAGAATCAGATGGTCAAATGAAAAAAAAAAAAAAAAACAAAAAAACCCCAACAAATCAAATTCATTGCAATAATTTCCCTCTTTCCATGCCCAAAGATGTTCACACCAACCCAATTCAGCTTTAGCAAGTCCCACTAAAGCCAAAACACAGATTATGGGGCACAGACCGTGGTGCAATAGGAGAGATATAATTGTCCCTGTCCATGGAACTGTGTGGTCCACAGCACATCTGACCCGAAGGTTGTGGGGACCCAGGATCTCACTCGGAGCTGATTTACTCAAAGCCTGCACAAGGGGGTGACATCCATTCTACACGCCTTTCCGGCCCGTCAGTGCTGATGGTGATCCCCTCTCCCTGCGTTTCCAGCTCCCCAAAGCAGCGATGTCAGGAGCTGCAGCGCTGCCGGCCGCTGCGCTTCCCTGGGAGCTGCTGGGCCCTGCCAAAGCCAGCCTGCCGAGCCAGCACCTGCGCCAGCCTCACCCGGGCTCGGGCATCACTGCACAGAGCGGCCCGAGGATGGGAAGGGAAAGTATCATAGCACAGTCCAAGGCTTCCTTCTTTAAATGTGTCTGCAAAATGAAATTGTTTTGACTCCAGGCTGTTAAGAGCTGTCACATCTGAAATGGATTTTGCCACAGTGGTGTCAGGAGGCTGGGTCTGCAAAAAGAGACATAATATGCAAACCTTCATGATAGGGAGCCAAATAAGTTGTAAATTGAGCCGTAGTGTCTCTGGTGGTGTGACATTAATTTGATTCTCTTACTGCCGTGCTCAGACAGAAACACTCCCAACCCAGCTTGTGATCACAGGAAAAGGGGCAATAACCACATAAGAAGGATCCTCAGGAAAAGAATCTGGGCTTTTAAAGGGACTGTGCTTCTGAGTATTTACATTTCAATGGATGGAAAATAGTTTCTCAAGAATCCCTTGCCAAAATTCTGTGAAACACCTTTTTCTTTCGGTTTGATTAATCGTTTCATGCTTAGAGTCTTTTAAAATACTGCTGCTTCTGGAGAGCAGTTAAATGTGCATCCCCTCAGATAAATGACAAACCTCAAGGTTCTGCTTCACTCTTGTACTCCTTTAGCTACTTCAGCTCCTAAATCAGTAAATACACAGCACAGATCTTCTGCCTGTGTAAGGAGAGCTGGTGGATTTGAAAGACTAAAGCAACGTTGCAGGTTTCCCTGCTTCAACTAGGGCTGAGAAATTACAAAAGCCAATCTAATAAAAAGGCATTTCTTTCCAAGTGTTCAACGTGATTAAAACCCAGCCAATTAAAGTTGTGATTCAATATAAAACCTGAATGTTTCCAAATGTACAAAACACTTGACACCAGCCTGACATCTGCCCTTTCCCTCCAGCTTTCCATATGGAAAAGAGATCTACTTGCCACCTCTGGGCTGCTCTGTAGCAAAGGAGTTTGGACGGAGCTAAACTAGATCTGCCTGCAAAGCCTTTGCCTTTAGCACAGGTCCTAAACACAGATTTTCTTCACTCCTCCACAATTCCTAAAGCTGCTTTACATCACATAGGAATGCTCCACTGGCTCAAACCCCCTTGCCCTGGACAACCACTGGTCTGACAGGCAGCAGGAGATGCTGTTTAGAGAAAGCCCACGAGCCTCACACTCCTGCAGCTCCTTCCCTTTGTACAGCAGGCATCCCCAGCTGCTGAAGGTGGGATTCTAACCTCATATTCCTGCTCAGTCGTTTCAGTGTCCATTTATTAAGCTGCTGTGCATGGCAGCTAAAAATTCCCCTTTGAGCCTGCTGATTTGCCACCTTCATCACCTTGCAGACCTCTCCCATACCGCATGTCAGCATTCCCATCTCCAAACTGAACTCATAGCCACAGGAAGAGGGTTTTCCATCCCCCTTTTACCACAGCACCTTCGCCAGGCACACCATGGTCTTCACAGGATTAATTTTATTTCATTGTGG
This sequence comes from Donacobius atricapilla, assembly GCA_013397315.1. Taxonomy (NCBI): domain Eukaryota; kingdom Metazoa; phylum Chordata; class Aves; order Passeriformes; family Mimidae; genus Donacobius; species Donacobius atricapilla. Next base: position 249,898 of record WBMY01010077.1, on the reverse strand, counting down.
AACTGGTTTTAAAAGGTGAGTGGTCAAAGTGCAATCTGGCCACATGCACTGCCAAGGGCACCACAAGGACTGTGTTGGCACATCCTCAGTGCTGAGTGAGGAGCTCAAGGGGACAAGTTCAGGTCTCAAAGCTGTAAAATGTCCTAATCCCAATGTTGCTTTTCTCTGAGCTGCTTTTCTCAGCACCATGAAGTCCTCCAGACAGAGGATGATCCTCCTGCTACCAAGTTATTTCCAACCCCAGAGGCAGTTTGATCCTGCTCATCAATCCCAGCTCCACACTGAGTTGCACAATGTGGACATGCTCACCCACAAATGCTGGAGCATCCAGTTCCACTCCATTCAAAGACAGGAGAAGTGCCATGCCACAAACAACTGGCAGCTTTAGAGCTGGCTGACATATTTTTGAACCCCGAGGGAAGTTGAAATGGTTCAAATTTCATTTTAAATGATCATTCCTCCTTCTGAGGGCTCACATATATCAATGTCATAGGCAGTGGTAATATATCTGTATTCCACGGGTGTCTACACACACAAGAAATATGAAATACTTTTTTTGTTCCACTTACAAGTACACAAAACTAATAATCAGCAAAAGGGGAGGTTTCACAGAAAAAAAAACCAAAGCAATAGTAAATGTTGTGTGCAGAAGTAGTCTTGAAAGCTACTTGAAAAGAGAACTCAGTTAAAGAGGAGAAAGTGAACAAATACCCCAAACTGCAAACCAAAACCAACGTTTTGGCCTGGGAGAAAGGGTAGAGCCCAAGCTGCACTCCTGGAGAGCTGAACCCTTTGTTCCTGCTGGGTGCTGTTCCAATGACCTCCGGCTTTGTGGAAAAGGCTCTTCTCCCTTTGCTGTTAACTAGATTAACTCTTGGCTGTGCACAAATATTCCTTTGTAAAGCCCACAGGAGCTGCTGAGGTTTCTCAGGAATCCCTCAGGGATTTCAGTCTCTCAGCAGGGTGGACAGCAGCCCGTGAGCAGTGCCACCTCTGCCTGCAGGATACCAGGGAGTCACGGCGAGGAAAAATTTCTGCAGGGAGAAGAGGTCTTCTAAGAGAAAAGCCAGGAAGCAAAGTCCTGTTTCCTCCCATTTCCTCGTCCAGCAGGCACCCTGCAGGTCTCCACCACGCTGGGAAGGTGAGACAAGAGGAGAACATGCATCATTCTCTCAGGTACACTGCTCTGACATTGGCCAGGATCCTCCTACCCCTATACTGAGGGATTCCAGATCTGTCCTGGCTGAGCAGAATTTCCTGCAGCTCTTGTACCTCCAAGCAGAAGATGCACCTCTTTGACTTTTCTTAGTACAACTGCAATTAGCAGTCACCTCAGAGCCTCACACTAGGAGGGGAACGAGAGAACACACTTGGCGGGCGTGCATCCCAAATCCTGGCCAGAAGGTGTTCAAAGGGATAATTTGGCACTGAGAACCTCCCCAGGATGGGACCTTGCTGCCTTGCTGAGACATGAATGTATTCCTCTGCCCCACCCCTGTCCTGTAGTACATCCCAAGGGAATTGTATTTATCTCTGACTTCTCGGAGAAAGGAACAGGAGAAAAGTCCAACTTGATGCATTTTGTCTTGGATATCCAAGGATTTGATACTCAAAAGGCAGCACACACCTTTCTTGTTTTTAATGAGGCCTTTGACTCCACTCCCAAAAGAAAACTGAAGATTTTCTTTTGTTTTAAAAAGCATAACTGAAGCCAGAACCGTTTCTCTCTTCAACTTTGCTGCTTTGATCTTTGCTGAAATTATTACAAGAAGAATGTCTGAGGGAAGCGTTAAATCCTGGCCCAAAGGGCAGCAGAATGGCTTTCCAAGGTGCATTGACCATCCCATTTCAGAGGCATCGTATTCCTGCTGGGGTGGCTGCTGGATCAGTCCTCCGTGGCACACGAGCTGTCAGCCGCACGGGAGGGAGGTAACGGAGCTGAAACCCTGAATAAAGCAGAGCAGACGCCCAGACCAGGCAGGACTGTTGTAGCCAAAGAGCTGCTGCCCTGTTGCAGTCACAACTCCATTGCAGCCCAGAGTTATTTCCATAATAAGGCGTTTTACTGTATTTTTTCATCCAGGTAAGCTCTGGAGGACAGTTTCTCACAGGGTAGCTCTGTCCTGCTCTCAGGGAAACCTCCTGCGTTTAACATCCGCTCTGCAGGTTAATAAATACTACAGTGTCATTTCCTCCACTTGCTGGCTTCAGCAAATGTCAAAGGGCAACAACATCGTAGCAGAAACCGAGGGTTGGAAAGGGAAACAGCAGGGACCAGTAACATCTGAAACGGTTCTACATCCCTCATCCAAATTCTTCGAGGTTTACTTCATATTCATGGCTATTTTGATGAAAAGCTCTGATTTAGTATCACTGTCCAATCCCTTGAAATGCTGAATACCAGCAAGTGGCTGGTGGAAACATTTACATTGACATTTTTTAAAAACCTACTTTATTGACACCCTGGACTACCTGACAGCCTCCCCCTTTTCTCGAGTTATATGAAAAATGGAGCACAGAAGTGGATTTGATTTAAAGTTTGTTAGAGAGATTCACAGGTCCATCTGGTATCTCCTTTTAAGAACCAAAACAAGCAAAAACCCCTACTAACAATGACAAAGTCCCCCTAAACTAATACTTTGGTAGCATCTAAAAGAGACAGAGTGAAACTCTTTAACCATAATTCTCAGGTTACCATGAGATTTATGTTGGAAATACCTGAACAATCCTTCCTCCTCTGTCCTGCACCACAGCCAAAATATTATTATTATTATTATTATTGCCAATTATAATACATAACAGGTTTTAATGTGTCCAAATAATTCACTCTGTTTACCTGAAACACGAATTCTATCAAATAACTGGACAGTGTGATAATTTTTTGGCAGTGGAAAGGGGATTGAGCAGAGATGTAATAAAAATTGTATTTTTCCATGACATATTCTCGGATCAATGTATTTGAGTGGAAATCACCGCCCCAAAGCAGGCAATCCTCACACTGCAGGAGTGAGCAGGCACATCCCCAGCACCCAGCTGTCCCTACAGCTGATCCCACACAAACCTCCACCCTTTTGCAGGAGGATTCCACATTTGTGGAAGTGCTGTTGCGTAGGAAAGGCTCTTTTACTGATAGTTTGGAGGCAAAAATGCAAACAGGCCATTTGAGCCACTCAGCATCACTCCCAAGGTGAAGCCCTGGATGGGAGCCACCCCTGCCAAGGACCAAAACCCACCAGCATCAGCGGAAATCCTTTAATGAGGATTTCAGCAGGAGGGGAGCAGTGCGTGGGTGGCAACTGATTAATCATCAGAGGAGGAAGGCTCCACAGTGACCTGCTGGCCCTGAGGCGGAAGGAATCACGGAATGGCGTTGGAAGGGACCTGAAACAGCACCTTGTTCTTCCCTCTGCCGTGGGCAGGGGTATCTCCCACCAGACCAGCTTGCCCCAAGCCCCATCCCGCCAGGCCTGGGGCACTGCCAGGGATGGAGCGGCCACAGCTGCCCTGGGCACCCTGTGCCAGCCCCTCACTGCCTGCCGAGGGAAGAATTTTTCGTGATATCCAATCTAAACCTCCCCTCTGTCGGTGTGAATTCCCCCTCGTCCTGTCACTACACGACCCTGTGAAAGCCAGGACAGCCCATGAGTTTGGTCCATCCCAGCTATGGGAAAGCAAAGGCAAATGGATGGAACATGATCTTCCACAAGGAATCATTTTCCACCCATTTGCCATCTCGTACTGCTGTCACAGCCTGTGGATGTGCCACATTCTAAGAAGAGCCCGGGAATGGATGCTGCCCTGACCTCACAGGAGCACGGCCTCCAGGCAGGTTCCAATTAGCCAAAATTAGTCAGCTGTGGCCAGGGTTTGTCTTCCTTTAAGCACCAAATAGTGTGAAAGCAACAGCACTTTTCTCCACGTTGTCCACTCTACCCTTTGTGGCCCTACCCCCTTCCCCAGGGAGCCTCCTCCAGTTTTGTTTCTCCCCTTCCTGAGCCACGCCAATCATTAAAGTCTCTGAGCAGACCCATTATCATCCTGGGCAATTCTTAACTCATTAGCCTTTAAAGCTGTTGGACTGCAGGAAAAAAACCCAAACCAAGCAAATGCTTAAGCACGATAAAAGGATGTTAATGTTTTACCCCACCGACAATGACTGAGTCTGTAGGACAATTATTACGGATATCTCCAGGGGTTTAGTGTTACTTTTTTCCTGACGTGAGGTCCTTTGCGTGGCATCTAATTAAAAATGGAAGAGTTTAATCTGCAGCCAACCTCAGAGGTTGATTTGAATTCTCCCACTGTGAACTTTCAAACATGGAAGCACGCCTGTTTGCACCGATGGGATCCAATATCCTGCCTTTGCAATGGACTTTTTACATTTTGGCAGGCTGCATGCCCAGGATTGTGCCAGACTGCAGCATTAATAATTCACTACCTGATCTGATCTTTCAGCAGGAAACACAAGTAAAGATGACGTTAAGTGCTGCTCGGCTTCCCCTCCTCTGCCATCCTCCTGTTGTGTCTTCAGATTGTGCTTAGTCTGATGGGAATTTAGTATTAAATTAACACAAAAAGCCACATTTTAGGAGGTCAAAACCACATCCACAGCTGAAAAGAGAAACTGGATTTCCTGCTGAGTTTACTGTTAACTCTAACATTTTAATTTTTGTTTGGATCTCTGCATACGGAAGAGATGAAATGTGTTTAGATTAGGATGCAGGAGAGGATAGAAATTTTAGACTCCTAATGAGCAGCGTATTAACACGTTTCTCCTGGTTGCATGAAAAAACAGGTTACCTGTGGAGATGAGAGGACATTTTCCTTCTCGAGGGGAGGAACTCCATTTTCGAGCAAGATTTGGAAGCTTTTTCTCAGCATTGCAACAGAAGAAAAACCTCCTCTATGACCAAATTCCAGAACAAGTCCGTATGGTTGAAAATGATCGGAGCCATTTCTCCAGTGCCGGGTAACAGCCAGCCACAGGCACATGCCCAGCCAGGGGCTGTGGACCAGGTACTCCCAAAAGCTTTCTTCAGTGGCAAAGCTGCTGTCTCGGAGGCCCCAGTACCCAAAGTGACCTAAAAGCTTTAGCAAGGTGCAAGTGTTCCCCTCCTCAGGGGCAGAAAAGAAAAGAAAAGAAAAGAAAAGAAAAGAAAAGAAAAGAAAAGAAAAGAAAAGAACTAACCAAACAAACAAATCCCCTAGAAAATTGAAGAAGAACCTCAGTTTTGACACAACAGTTTCATTCAGATTGCTTTGTAGAACGTGCAGTTTTTCACGTAGCCCTATGTACTTTCTATTTGATGCCTTAATTATTGCATCTCAAAAGCTATTAGAAGGAAGGGAAAATACTTTGCTTTCTTTTCCAAAATTGACTGTGCTGCTATTTAGCATTCATCCACTGTTCTGGTACCGTTATCACATTAACACTTAGAGATTCCAAGCAAGGTCAATGCCTTTGTCTGTCAGCCTTTGTACAGCCAAGAGACAGTCCTTGCCCCAAAGACCTTAAAATATAAATAGATAAGACAGACAATGGGAGAAAGAAAGGGAACATTTCCATCATTGTCACAGATAGGAAACGGGGAGATAAAATGGTTTGTTGGAGGTCAGTGACACAGAGCTGGGAAAAAAAACACTCTCAAGTCTCTGTCAAGTGTCTTTAACTGTGAAGCTGTCCAAAATAAGCCTGTATTTCCTCCAGCTTTCATTCAGGTCCCTGCAGAGATGCCCAGAAAAGGAGGCTGTAAGGAATCAGTGCAGACATCCAGAGAGGCTTAGTTTCCAAGAGGAAAGGGATATGGCAGAAACAGCAGAAGTTTCAGCAAAGCTGAGTCCAAAGGCAGAGGCCAAAACTGGCAAGTCTGGACTCCACTGCTAAGGACACACAGGTCGAGAAGAGCAGCCTCAGAGCTGCTCCTCAGTGTCCATGTCAACAGGAAAGAACGGGAAGTGATGGTCAAGAAGTCACTCTCCGAGAAATGAGAGCAAGAAAAATTCAGGGCAAGGATGAGATGATGCAAGAGCTTAAATTGATCTGCCTTTGGTGTGCCAATGATAGCACAGGGATATGCCTGGTTTAGCTCCACATTCCCAATACTGATACATTAAAAAGATAGTGGGGCCTATTTTGGGCAGAATTGAAAGAACTGACGAACTGAGTTCATGGCTTCCCTTTACACTGCTATACAAAGTCAGAGAAGAAAAAACAAAGGGGGAAAAAAAAACCCAGCAGACCTTATGGCACAAGACATTCTGTAGAAGGATTTGCACTTCAGCCCTATTCAGTGACTGGTGTCTGCTTTGTCATGTGAGACTTCCCACCCTTTATTCATTTTTCTCCTTGTGTCATGATGTCAGAGAAGCAGCTCCCCCTTCCTCCCTCACAGGCTTTATGTTCCTGTGCCTCTGGGGGCAGCTGGCTCTGAGATCCACTGAGCACGGGGTGGTGGCTCTCATCCCTGGCTGACATGCCAGGCAGCTGATGGTAGAAGCCTTCTGTTGAAGCAGAGTTTAAGAGTCTGTTTAGTTAACCTCGGTTAAGTTCTGCAGTTTCTCTCTGCTTTCTCTGCCTTCCTCCGAACACAATTGGTCAAGGGAATTTGCACTTTTGTGGTTTTTTTGAAAGCTTTGTCTTCACAGCGTTCTTGGTGTCAGACCACAGCAGGGACATCTATAGTGACACATAAACTAAGCAGCAGTGCAGGAGAAAACTGTCACACCTAATTCACCACAATCTTTCAGTGTGGGGTTTGTGCTCAGCCTTGTTGCAAGACTCTGTGCTGGCACCGGTAAAGGAGATTCATTTTGGCATGAGAGTGCAAGGGAGCATCCTGGGCCACACAGCTGCAAGAAGAGCTGGTCCCAGCCCGGCTCTGGACTTTTCCCTGGCCCACAACAAGCAGTGCTGGGTTTGTCTCAGCCTGGGTGAGTGAAGGAGTAAAGCCACGGCTGCACCAGGCTGTACCTGTTGGACCATGGTTGTCCTGGTTGCTCCATGGCTGTAACTCTGCCCGTTTATGCAGCCCCAGGGGGTTTGTGCTCAGCTCTCCAGGGACACTGCAGCGCCACGGGCATCCTCTGCTTTCCAGACCCTTCCAACAAGCACAGGACCACACGCAACCAAGTCTGAGAAATCAGGGAACCCCCAAGCCCACCACCAGAATGAGAAACACTGCCTGCCTCACATTGCACGCTGTCAGTTTGTCTATTCCTAATGCAACTCGTGGAATATTTTCTTGTCTTTTTCCCTCCTTCCTCACATCTATTACTCTCCCATCCATACTTCCCCCAAACAGTAATGTCTTTCAACCCTTCATCTAATTTTTCTCTCCAAACACATGGAGCCTGCTGATCAGGACAGGGAGCAGAGGCCCTTCCTATTTGGAATGATCATGAAGATAGTTCATCTTGCAGGAGCAGCACCCGCAGGGATGCCCCAGTGCCCTGTCCTGCCTGCAGACCCACACCTGTCCTTTGTCACAGCTGGGCTGCCCAGACCTGGAATTGGATCCCAGGAGGACTGGGAGGGAGGTTATTTTATGTTTTCTCTTCAGAGAAAGGCAAACAGAATGGGCATTCATCAATCTGGAGAAGGAAACCTTAGCCAAGTCAAACATACAACGGGCTCTGAAGAAACAGGATGTCCAGGAAATATCCTGCTTGGATTCACCTTGGTACCTCCTCTGATAATAAGGACAGAATAGGAGAGGAAAGAAAGAGACGTAAGCACAGGACGAAGAAAATTCTCAAGAAGAATTGGCCAAGTCTGTTCTAATTCAATGCAGGCTCCCCACGAGAGAAAGGGAGCTCTGCTGGCAACCATCACCATTAGCCCCACAGCTCACCAGCACCCATCCTGGTGCCCACCTTCACCAGTAGTGCCTGGACCAACTCACCCATGCACCAGAACATCCCTGCAGGGCCCACTGCAGAAAGGTTTTCCTCTTATTTACTCTGTGTAGCCCCCCTGGTAAGGCGGAGACGTGACTGGAGGAAGAGCCTGCACATCTCCATGCGCAGCCAGACGTGGATCAGGGTAGCCAAGACAGGGACACCTTGGCTGGAGGCAGGAGCAGAGGTGCAGTGACTTGTCCCCACATCACACTTGATTTAGTGGCGGGAGTGATGCGAGGACTCAGCACAGGTTCCCCAGAGCAGCTGTGGCTGTCCCAGTCCCGGCAGTGCCCAAGGCCAGGTTGGACAGGCTTGGAGAACATGGGGTAGCGGAAGGTGTCCCTGCCATGGCAGGGGTGGAATGAGGTGAGCTTCACAGTCCCTTCCAAGCCAGGCCTTTCTGTGAATCTGTGAAAATGTGGCTGCCAGGAGACAAGCAAAGAGAACTCCAATGAGCACAGTCAGAAGCAAGGCTCTGGATTCAGGGTCATTACGTTTTGAAGCTTCTGTAGCTCCCCAGGTCTAATCAGCTCAGATGGTCCCAGAAGGAGATGTGGCCCTTCCCCTTCAGTGAGGTTCTCTTGCCAGAGAACTGTGAAGAAAAGAAATGTAATTAAAAAGCATTGGGGAGAACTTAATGGAAATGGGTGATGGCTCCATTTGAGCTGAAAGTCCAAGTTTTGTTTGATCTCATTTACCAGCTGGAAAATTAACTAGTTCAGAGAGCTGACTACTGGCATGCGCCTCAAAAGTTTATTTCCTCTCCAGTATTCTGGGGCTCGTATTACCTTCTGTAACAATAGCACTAAAATTAGACCAGCATTAATGCTGAATTGCAGAGATTTCACAAAAGAGAGCAAACAGACCTAATCTGACCATCCAGGCACTGGTTAAACCAACACCCCTGAGATCAGTGTAATGAAGATTTGACACTTGCAGGCTTTGCCTGTGTTTGTGTTCCAGTTTTCCTCGTTTAGCCCATCACCACAGACCTCCACCCCCGTCAGACCCTCCCTGACACCCCTGCAAGTGGGGAGCAGCTCACGCCCCATGGAGGCTCCCCTTGGTCCAAGCCACCTCCTGTTTCTGGTGAAGATCTTTTAGCAACTACTTTTAATGCCACAACTCAATGTTTGTCAGCTGATAGATGTGCACATTTCTCGTGGGAAGTGAGAATTTGTTTTAGAGTGCTTTTGCTGGAAGAGCACATTCACTAAGTGGGGTGGCCTCCCAATGCTCACTTTTCCTGAAGAAGCAGTTCGTATTTCCTTTGGAAGTTTTCATTCTCCCAGAAAAATACAGTTTGTTTTTAAGCTGGAAGCTTTAGTTGTTTTGGCTGAAGTGGCACGTTGTTACCTCTGGGGTTTTAACAGTTTAATTTTACTGTTTTGAAAAAACATTTGAGAGAAACTTACCTAAATGTGAGCTTTTATCACAAAAGGCCATTAAAAGTTTTGGAAAACTTTTGCCTAAGTAAAAATTGCTCTTAAATAACACTATAGTCCTGCTCAGATTTAACTTCTCCCTGTTTATTTTATTTAGTTTCTGCAGCATGCTTGCTGGCAGGAAATTGGAGGCAAGCCCAACCTCAGATTTATTAACATACCTTTCTTGAACATGCTACTAGAGATTTATGGTTGTCAGCTTCGACTTAGCAAACATTTGAATGACAAAACTTTCAAATGGAAGAGTTTTCAAAAATCTCCATCCGGGATCAGCACCTTGTAAATTTGCCTGGCACAACTGATTCTGTTTGTACTGTTCAAATTTATTCTGATATTCAAGTTAGTACTGGAAATGGAAAGTGAATCTAAGCTGTTATTGAGAAATATTACTTTAAAATAATGCGGAAAAACTAAAGCAAGTTCATGGGGGCTTTTCTTATTTTTAAATTTAAATAAAACAAGCCAAATTTGGAGGTTTACAGAAGATAAAAAATTTACACAGGAAATTGCCACCACATGTCACCCCATAGAGATTTTCTGTTTCCAGCCAGCTCTAGAAGTCATTCAAACGTAGTAGTAAAAAGAAAATCTGTTTTAATGGAGCACTTTTGCCCACTTCTGCATCCCTGAGCATCTGAAGACCATTGATTCCCCGGCAGAGTGAGCAATCACAGGAGTCTGGCTTGGCTTAGCACAAGAGAGGGGAAAAAGTCTCTCCTTTGGAACTTCTGTGTTCTCATGGTCAAAATAAAAAGGACCCAAAATCAATTTACTCACCTGACAGCAGCCAACCTGAGACTTTATTGAAATGCCCCACTGGAGCCAGAGGGGAGGAGCCAGGAGCAATTCCTTCTCTTTATTTTCCCCCAATGTGCACAGTCCTGCTGGCCCTCTGTCCTGCCCTGCAGATGGGTGATCTGTTTTCACCCTCTGTTTTCCTCATTTACCTCTAAAAAAAGGGAGATAGGAAATGAAAATCAGAAAAAAAGAAATAAAATTTGAGAAAATATTTGGGCCAGTTTCTTTTCTTTGGTATTATTCCTGCTGAAAATATTCAAAGCTCGGGTAATATCATTATTTTCTCTCTTTCTAAATTAGTCTTCAGCCTGCCTGACTAAAACATGTCATAGATGTAAGGAAAGAACCAAGGTCATAGTTGGTCCAAAAACCAAAAACATTTTTCAATTTTTTTTTTAATCTCCATAGAATATTCATTTTCAAAGCCAAGCATCACCGTCCTCACAAATAAGGAGTGCTTTGCATTCTCTTCCCTCTGCTAGATTTCTATGGTTTTTGTTTTTGTGGGTTTTTTTGTTTGGTTGTGGGGTTTTTGTTGTTTTTTTTTTTTTTTTTTTGTTAACTGTTTGCCTTATCAGGATTGTCTTTATTTGGGCTCTGGCAGGGGCAGAGTGGGTGTCAAACACAGACTCCAGCCCCCAGCCACGCTGCTGACTGCAGTCGGGAACTGGTGAGGGAGGAGAAACCTGCTCTTCAGGGGAGCTGCAAACATTTCACTGAGCAGCTCAACTCACCTTCTCCAAGCCAAAGGAACTGCTGGATTTATCTTGTTTTATTCTCCTAGAGGAGATACTCTAAGAGGTGAGGCAGGGGTGGGTGCTTCCATCCCAGGATGCTCAGAAGAGGCTGGACAGCTTCTGGGACACCCATGGAACACCGGCCCTCAAGTGCTGCTGGTGCTCTAATCTGGGGGTATTTGAAATTTCAATTATTTATGTGTTCATGTTGTGGGTTAATGCTGACTGACACTAAAACACTGCCTAGATTTAGCTTCATAAAATTTTTATCCCCACTATGAACTGCAAGTCTTTCTCCAATTTCATTTAAAGGAAACAGAGTATTGAAAAGCCTGCTGAGGAATTCATGAGCAACTAGCTACAACCTCACTTTTCCTCCTAGCCAAATCCTGGGACTTCATTACCATGGCAACATATCATAATTTTAATTCCCTCCCTGATTGCCACTGCAGAGAAACCAATATGTGTGCTTGCCTTCCTTGCAGCTTGCCACGCACTTTGTGGCGGGTGTAAAGGTTCGTGCCATTTGCTTCCCAGGGCTCATGATCCAGAGGATGTTGTGTCCTTTTTTGGGTTACACACCCAGAAAAGATCAATAGAATTCAGCAAACCTGACTCAGGCAGCTCAGGCAATGCCTGTGGTGTTCTGACCTCTGGGCATCTCAAAGAGTCAGGCAGAGCCCAGGGCAGTGGAAGACCCTGGAAAGAACAAGTTTCCTCTGCGTTGTGGGGTTTCAGGTTTTACACAAGAAGGAAGAGCAGGTTCCACCACAGAGCGAACTGGAAAAGGGATGGGAGGTCTTTATGAGGACACAGGGTCTCCAGCAACCATCAGTCCCTGGCTGGAGGTTTCACTTATTTTGGAAATCATCACACTCCAAAGCATTTACAGGACTATAATCTCTCTGCTGGAATCTGAAATGGGGCCTGAAACACCAGCAGACTAATGATTATCTTAATTATTTATCTCGTTCACATAAAGTCACTTGTTTGAGGCTGAAAAGCCTCAGTCAGACTCCGAGCCCAAGAGGGAGCTCTGACAGGGGGTCGCAGACGTTTGGTGCTGCTCTACACACAGACCCTCAGCCAGTGAGCGCTGCAAGGCTCCAGACAAGAGGAGCCAGTGCTGGAGACAGCTGCTCCATCACCTGGGCAGGCTCCCTTAGTGCTGCAGCACCTGCAGAGCAGATTTCCTGCAGCGCCCCATCCCCTTCTCACCCCCTCTTCGCCTGGGCTGAGCTCCAGCCTTCCCCTCTTACTGCGCCCCAGCAAGGATGGGCACGGTGGGTGTGCCTGCAGTAGGCATTCCTGTGGGAATTAGACCTCCCTTTGGCAGGAATTCTGGACTGCATTCCCACAAGTCTCCTGGAAATTCCCGGCAGCAGCTCTGTGCCCCAGTAATGGAGCAACCCAGGATGGAGCAAGCAGAAGCACAGGCCCCATGGGTCAGCTCTTTCTAGTGCCCATCACACAGAGGTAAAGGTACAAAGGATCTTCTGGAGCTTGCACCTGCCCTCTAAACTCACTTGGACTGCATTATACATGTGCATTTTTCATGTGTGTGCATAGATCTAATATTTTATATACATATATATATATGTTTTTATAATGCCCAATTTTATTGCAGACATCTGGAGAGTCACAAATCATTTAAGCACCAAAAAGGCATGGGAGATTCACCTTTCTTTAAGGGCAGGAATGAAGAAAATAGAAGGCTGAAATAGTGGAATGCACGTAGCTACAAGCCAGCCTTTTCCCTCACCTCTAAAAATGCAGCCTTTCTTCTTACTTCTTACTGAAGGGTTAAAATTTCTGAACAGAAACCACAGTGTTTTCCTTCTTTTTTTCTCTGAGCTTTTTTATTTAGTTACTCTTTCATTATTGTTTTTCTTCATCTAAAAAGTGATCTAAGTAATTATAATCATAAAATGGATGTGTGCAAAATGGGTACTGCGGGGTTTATAAAACACAAATTTCCCTTTTCTGGGAAATTTGGTCTCTCCTGCTCTCAAGCCTTTAAAACTCTGCCCAGACTCCTAAGGTGGCACGAACCCCACAAGGCCTGTAAGGCCTGGAGAGGAAATCACTGCAATATCCATCTCCCCGGCAGATGCAGGATTGCTAACACAGCGCTGAGCACTGCCAGGGGATGCTGCCCTCGCTGGAGTGGGGAAGGATCTTCATTGAGCAGAAACTAATGAATGTCCAGTAAATGAGTTTGGCAGCACTGCACACGCACAGAAACGTCTTTGGTGGGGGCGAATCATGCAGCTGAGCTGGACTTGCTCAAAGCTCACCCATCACCACCAGGCTGAGTATCCAACCTGGTCAGGTAACACACACCCAGCAGAATCAGCTCCTCAGCCAGCAAAGGAACATTTGGGGTTAGGCTTTTTCATTATTTTTTTTAACTGTTTTCTGAAAATAACCCAAGAAAAACCTTCCTTGATGTTGACTAAGCTGTTACTGGCAAAATATCACTGATGTGAAAACAAGGAATCTTTCTTAAAGGTTGAATATATCCAAAGTGCTACAGCCTTTTCTTTTTTGCTATTCCTTTATTTATTTTTAAACTGATAACTACTCTCTACATTTTAATTTATGCAGAAAGGGGGAATTCCACGGTGATTTATGAATGGAAAGCACCAGCTCTCAGCCTGAGAGATCATGTAACCTCCATTGAAAACCAACTTTTATGTCCAAATTACTAGAAAATCCTCAGAGTGCGTCAGGTCGGAGTGCTGTGTCCCCTGGCTCCAGAGAAGCTTCTCAACCCCCTTGCAGTGGCAGGTAAGAAGCTTAAGCCTGGCTTTATGTCAGAATATGACATCACTTCTTCCACAGTGTGTTTGTCACCGCAGCACTGTGGTACAGACCTCATGGGACATGGTGGCTTTGGCAAATTAGGCATCCCAGGTCCTCTAGGGTCTGAAATGAGCTGCAGTACATCCCAAATAATTCACTTAAGGGTTATGCAGGGGGATGGACCAAAATCTTCTCTACAGATCCTTCCAGAGCTGTTATTCTGCCCAGAAAACCTATGAGGATTTTTTTGAGAAGACTTTGCTTCCTGTCCAGCAGAGGGATGGAGCAGCTCTGCTGGGAGGAAAGGCTGAGAGGATTGGGATTGTTCAGCCTGGAGAGGAGAAGCTTTGGGGTGACCCAGTTGTGGCCTTCCAGCCCTGAAGGGAACCACCAGGAAAGATGGAGAGATGTTTATAAGGGCCTGGAGTGCCAGGGCGAGGAGGAAAGGCTTCACGCTGACAGAGACCAGGTTTAGATGGGGTACTGGGCAGGAATTGTCCCCTGGCAGGGTGGGCAGGCCCTGGCACAGGGTACCCAGAGCAGCTGTGGCTGCCCCTGGATCCCTGGCAGTGCCCAAGGCCAGGCTGGACAGGGCTGGGAGCAGCCTGGGGCAGTGGGAGGGGTCCCTGCCATGGCAGGGGGGGCACTGGGTGGGCTGTGAGGTGCCTTTCAACCCAAAACCTTCTGGGAATCTGTGATTCACTGATGCTCAGGACATGAAGATACAACCTGAGCTGTCACACCGTCTCCCTGCAGTCAGAGCAGAGAAACAGCCCGTGCCAGAGGATGGTGCAGTTCACACTAAAGTAGAGGCCCAAGGTGGAGAATTTTTCCTCCTCCTAATATACAGAAAACAGTGATTTAACATCTACACAAAACTTCCACCTGCAGCAGCGGGTGAGACAAGTCCCACCTCGACCTCATTCTATCCCACTTCATCTGCCGGGAAGACCCTGCAGGGTCTCCAGGATGTGTTTGCCTCTGTCCTGGCTCTAGGGGTGAGGATCAGCACAGTCGGATGCAGGACGGACAGCCTCATCACAGGTGACAGCAGGACCCTCTCAGGAAAGTGTGGGGCTCTGTGGAGCTCCGGGAAGGACACAAGGCACACAGAAGTGCCTGAGCTGACAGCAGCATGCCTGATCTCCACTGCAGGCTGATTGATCTTTGCTAAAGGCATCGATGATCTGATTTTCTTCCCAAATCCATGGCCAAGGGCAGAGCACACAGTCATTTGGACCTTGTGAAACCCTGGGAAGGCAGAGGTAGTACCAACAGCTCTGTGAAACAACGTGCATTTTTACACTAAGTCTAATTTTTTTGATGTGCTGATTTTTTGGCAACGTGAAGCAGCAAAGTCAGTCAGACCTTTCATTTCTCTAACCAGCTTTAAGGGATTTGTAATATTATACTCAGTTATTGGAGAACAGGAGGAAATTGTTTGTCTGATTACAAACGTGTTATTTATTGTGCATTAAGAGCACAATCACCTAATGCAGGATATTTTATCCCAGTTTTAGGGAGGTGGGAGTGGAAATCAACAGTCCTGTCCCACTGAATTACATAAACCCACTCTGATCTCGGAAGTCACCTCTCGAATACTAAAGAGCTGGAACATAAAGGCTTTTAAAGAATATAGTTTCCAATTAGGTCATTGGTTTCAAACAGAGGGTGTACTAAATTAGTAACATTTGGTGGCAAATTTCTTTGAAGTTCTCATTAATCTTGGTCTTGGATTTGAACTTTTCTTGGCAATGTTCCTTATAGAATTTGGATCCCAGTAATGTCAAAACAACTGATTAGCCCCACAGTTTGAAGGCAGGGGGGATTAGGTAGGGCGGGTGTTAGATTTCATGAAAGGCCTATTTACCTACTCGTTTAGCATGACCAAATGGGAGGGCAGCCAGCAGGGGAGACGTGCTGGAAAGATTCCAGCACTCCTGTCTAATTAGGGATCTCCACGGCAAAGGGCAGCAATGGATTTGTGAGAGCAGCCACTGTTCATACTCAGCTGCCCACTGGGTCTGGGCAAGGGCTGGGGGCTTCCCTTGACCTGTGGTGGCTCTTCTGTGCAATCGACTGCCCACCTCCTCAGCCCTTGGGAAATTCATGGGAAGGAAGAAATACTCTGGGGGAACATCTTTAGGTGGTGTCTTTTCTTCTTTGTGAATGGCCTAAAGCAAACTTCCCCCGCAGATCAACTGAACTCTTTCCATCTATTCTAACACATTCAACACCAAGCTTCTGAATAGCTCAGAATCACCAAAACCAAGAACTCTTGAGAAACTCAATGGGAAGTTCTCATGGAGGCTCTATCTAAGGAGCAATAAAAGTTTACTTAATTACTTAATGAACCATAACCCAGAGGAGAAAACACATGGTGAGTCAGGGCAGTGGGGAAGCTTGACAAATTCTCAATAGAATCTGCTACAAGGACTCAAACTTGGGCACGCTCGAGTCCACCATGCGCATCTCCTTCCTGAGGCTCCAATTAGCCAAAGAACAAAGGCAGACACTAGGAGGCCTTTCCTGGAAATCACAACCCAGCAGCAGAGACAAGGAGAAGGCTCAAAATTGCATGAGAAAAAAGTGCTGTGTCTTACTGAAGCATGAAACGAGTGAGAGACAGGCTCCTGTCATCCCTGGGGACATCTGATCCCAAGCCAAGACAGAGATCCAGCCCTGGAGGGGCAAGGCCAGCGTTATCTGCAGGTCAGCTGGCTGCACCCAGGCTTGGCACAGCGGCAAGCCTCTTGTCACCTCCTGCAGCTACTGCTCCCTTTGGGGGAACCAGGACAGGCCGGAGCAGCATTCCTGGGTGGTGAAGCTGCAGGAGGCACGAGCCAGCCCTCCCCGGGTTTGGGAGCTCCCCGAGAGTGGTGCTGCTCCTGCCAGGGCTGGGAACTGCCCCGGCGAGTAAGAACCTCGTGAGGAGGCTGCAACACTTGGTAGGGAGGAATGAAGACACCAGCACAGTGCTCAGCCACAGTAACAGGGTACAAAAATGTTAAACTCGTCTTTTCCTTGACAGGAAAAAAAACCCTGGAGCCTCGGGATTCTGCTTTAATTTGAGGAAATTGCTGGTTCAGGTCTTATTTTATGTAAAACTCTTGCTTCCATCTGTAGACAACCGATCTTAAACATTTCAGCAGTGATCAGAAAGTCTTCTCTGACAACAAAACGCAGTGAATATCTGGCCACAGCTTTTGTTCTCACCATCCCTGGCATCCAGTTTTCAGCACAGATCCAGCCTCGCTGGCTTTAGCAGGAACTCAACATCAATAATGTCTGTCTGTACATATGCAGAGGCGTTTGCAGGATCATGGCCACAACATTAGTATAGAGCTAACTTTAATAAGCCTAATTAGGGTCATTCTGCAATGGTGTGAAAAGTAGCACTGATGGTTATTGGCTGGGGAGGGAGAAATCACAAGTACTTTCCCACAAGTTGGTGACCTCAGGGTAGGACTTCAGAAATCTCTCCTATAAAACTGGAGCCACAGAAAACCAAGTTGGCTGAATATAGAGGAGCCATGGAAATACTTTTTTTTTTTTTTTTTTTTTTTCCGAGCAGAATTGCTTGGCTCAGAACCATTTCTTCCACACTTTGGGGCTCAGTAAAGTCCCTCACATAATTATGTCAAAGCATGGAAGAAAATAACCAAGAAAAAAAAAGTGTAAGAGCCATTTTTGAAGGATTAAATTCCAAATAAGGGAAGATTTTTAGGGTGTTCAATAAAAGTTGCACAGGTAAAAAAAAGAAGTGTCTTGCAGCACTTGTTGTCTTGCCTTCTTCAGAAATACAAGCTCTAGCTGGAGGACAGGCGGCACAAATCCAGTTCGTTCACCTTCAGGCTTTGGGACCTTGTTTTGCCACCATTAATCAAAGTTTTCTCAACAGAGCAGAGCCATTTCCTCTATTTTTTCCTCAGCCCTCTGGCACAGTGGACCTGCCACAGAATCCCAGAAAAGCTCGAGTTTGAAGGGACTTGCAAGAGCAGCTTGTTCCATCTCCCTGCCATGGGTGGGGACACCTCCGGGATGCTCAATGCCCCTTCCAGGCTGTCCCCAAACCAAAGCAAGCAACCCAAACCCAGGAGGTGCTGGGTGCTCCCTGACCCCAGCACGGGCACAAATCTTCAGCAGGTCCGAAGAGCACGAGCTGTCCCTGAGCACTGCAAGGAGACACCAGCAGCGATTTCAAAGCTGGATGGGAGCTCTGTGTCCGTTCCTGGCGTGGGCCAGAAACTTGCCTGACCCACGGGATGCTGGCAGTGCTTCCATCAGGTTGAGACAAGGACAGGCAGCACGTGTGTGCTCTGCAGGAGACAGAGGGTGGGAGTTTTCCAGGGTAAAGCATTTCCTCTGGTTCATGTTCAATTAAAAATCATTCGGGGGCCGACAGCAGCTTCTCATCTGGCATATCGTGAAACCACCATTTCAGCACAATTTACAGCCTTTTGGGGAAAGGAGAACTCGGTTATTTAGTAACTTCCCTGCTCGCCCTCAGGAAGGTCAGATCCTTTTGTTCCCTGCCAGAACAGTGAGAGCTATAAACTACAGGAGGGAGAGAGTGCTGGGAGCTTGTACTTGCAGCGGTGCACCTGGATAAGGCTGCGAACAGCCCTACAGTGCAGGGAGGTGGGATATTATGGGCTTGATTCATCAGGGCCGGGAACACCCAGCAGTGCAGGGGGGCTGCTCAGGAGCTGAGTGCTGCCACACAAAGCACAGGGGCTGGGGGGATGCACCTTGCCGAGATTTAGATAAAATCTGCAGCTTACAGCCAACAGTTCAGTGGGCACCAGGAGCAGCTGATCCCCAATAATTTCCCTTTGGTAGCCCTCTTTTCTGTTAGGAGATGGAAAACAGCACAGGAAGGTTCAGGTTTTCTCCCCCACAGCTGCGGGCACCCCAGGAGCTGCTGTGGGACCAGCCTTGCTCCCAGGCTGTTGTCAGCAGCTGCCTCAGCTTGCAGGGCACTGGAAAGCTTGTATGGGCTCACAGCACTGCAGAGAACCCAGGGCTGAGCCAGGAATGAGATTAACTTGCCAAGGAGCTCCCTCCTCCAAGAGAACACTTATTAATAAATTTTGAAATAATAAGGAGAAGAAGTTAGCAACATTATTTTTTATAATGCCGTGTGCCCAAAGTTTCATGGAGATCTGACTGTTGTCGTTTTTGACCCCTCAGGCAGGTTGGTGTGACACAGACACTACAGGGCGAGAGAAGCCAGCTGATCACACCTCTAATTGTTTCACTGTTTTCCCATGAACCTCAATTTCCAACCAGGAGCTTAGGGAATAAAGGTCAAAAAATCCTCCAGGCTCAGAAATGCACAAGAAAGAGAAGGAAACAACTTCCATTGTTGCTACACATTTGTTAACATTTCTTTTCACAAGAAATCAATACAGTCCAAACATTTCTGCCAAAAACATAAAGGAACAATGGTTCAAGGGCTGCAGAACATGGAGATTTTTTTTTTTTATCACTTCACCAAGGTATAAAACAAACGCTTTCCCTCTGCCTCTCTGTTTATTCTGAAAAAATATTTGTCCAAGAAGAGTAGAGACTTATCTCCAGGAAGTTTGCTGTGGGAAGATAGTGGATGAACAGAGAATCAAGGAAAGCATTTTGAGCAGTGCAGGCGGAGATGTCAAAGCAGCAGTTCATCCCAACATCATCTTCACCTCCTCCGTTTGCTTGCTCAGCCTGACAATCAACATCTTATTATGCAGCCCCAGTGTTCCTCTGCAATTTAAACAAGAAGTCGGTAATGGTGTGTGATCTTCAAGGTCACTTCTGGAGGGCTGACTTTAGCCCAGTGGCCACCA
The DNA here is from genome assembly GCA_013397315.1 of Donacobius atricapilla. NCBI lineage: Eukaryota > Metazoa > Chordata > Aves > Passeriformes > Mimidae > Donacobius > Donacobius atricapilla. The sequence goes on along the minus strand of WBMY01010077.1, from coordinate 230,380 downwards.
GCTATTTAGGACTAAAAACAACAATTCCACTGAAGCAAATTACATCCTGGATGTATAATACACTGCAGCTAGTGCGCTGGAAATGATCAGATGGGAGATCCAGCTTGGCATATCTCAACTGTCCTGTGCATGAAGGAGGTTTCTGGGATCAGGAAGCACTGGGGTGTAGCCCTCAGAGGAAGAGTTTTTCCCTTTCATTTACCTCCAGGTACACAGATTTAGAATTGTAGCATTCTCTTCCTATTGTTCTGGGATACATCAGCCTATTTAGAATGGATTTTATTGGAGGTTCTTTACCTTGCAAAAAAAAATAGAATTAATCTCTGCCACACACAGGGGAATATTACATTCTGCACATTAAAAGATCCCTTAACCTGTTCTAAATTTCCATTCTTTCTTTTCCCATGCTCTTATCTGCAGAGAATAACTTCCTTCCTCCATTCAGTAACTGGCTCCTGATTGCTTCAGACATTAATTTCCCAGGGCATCACAGCAATTCCTGTGATGATTAATGATGTCACCAAGGCCAGGCTTTGACGTCACATAAGAAACAGGTTCTTTTGGGGAACAGATGGATTTATTTATTTGGATGTAACCAATGTTGGTAAATGCCACATCGTGTGTACTTGTGAAACCAACCGGAAGGAGTTTCTCACCTTAGAGTGAGACAAACCAGGTCTGGGAAAAGGAAGAATATTTGGTAATGCATATTCAAGTCAATTTGAAGAGGAGGAGGAATTGATGGTCTTACTGATGGTGAAAAGAAGGTGATCTAGATCCATGGGCCCACTGGAACGTGGCAGCAAGATGGTCACAAGATTGTGGATGGAAGAGGAACATATTTAAATTTAGCTTCCAGTAATTTCCAATGGGCAACTTTTGATGCCTTTCCCCATTTCATAAGGACATAAGACATTCATAAAGAATGACTTGTAAAATTATCATATTCTTAATTCCTGTCGAAGTTCCTATCCTATCAGCTCTGCTTTGCAGATAAATCTAACACATCCTAGGGCGGGGCTGTGTCCCTGACTGGAGTGGAGGTGGCAGAACCAGCTCCGGAGCCGGGCGTGCTCCTGGGCTGGGTGAGCAGCACTCGGGCTCCCGGGGAGCCTCACACTGCTGCAGAGAATCCCATTCACAGCGTCTGAGCAGCACGCAGATTCTTGGGGCTTGCATTGATTAACATGCCAGTTTCTTGGTTGAGATGAAGCGGGGGAGAAAATCTTTCAAACAAGCTTGTAAATGGGATTTTTTTTCCTTATTAGAGTGACAGCTTTTGTATGTTAAGTGTGTTCCTTCTGGCTACAGAGCAGACACAAGGAAATTTTTAGCAGCACAATGCCATGTGTGTAGGTTGCTGACAGAGAAAAGACCTCCCCCCAAAACAAATCAAGGACAAAACCCAAAATCTGACCTAGCTGTTGTTAGCAGACTCTTCAGTCTTACACGGCCTTGCATTTCACACAGCTCCTCTTAGAGTCCAGTGGAACGGAACAGCTTTTCCTGTGAGTGTCCATCATGGACACATGGACTCACAAACCTCAAAGTTACAAAAAGACTTCGTGCTCCTTTGGAGATGGTGGCCAGGACCGCAGTGTCTACTGCACTGTGTTTCTTTGGGTGTTTCTTTCCACAGTGAGTACTGGAAGAATGTAACAGCCATACAAGACCTCCCTGGCTTCCAGCAGTAGAAAAGCTCCAAGGTTTCCCAGTCATTTCCAGAAAAAAGTATCTGTCATTTCTCCAAAAGAGGTATCCTAACAGTTGGAAACATCACAGCTTCTCCCTCCAAAAACCGATGTCGGAACATCAACCAGCCTCATGAGAACTTTACCAGTTACACCTAAAACTACCTCAGGACTGAAAAAAGTGCCATGAAAGGAAGGAGCTGGGCCTGCAAGATGGCTGTGGGTGGGACAGAGAAGACCAGGACATCATCACTGCCTGGCAGAGCTGTTCCACTGAGCACTCCACGAGCAGCTGCTCACACCCACTGGACGCCCCGGTGCTATCCTGGGGCCAAGCTTTCACATCACATATCATCAGGGTCACAGCAGGGCCACGTCCCCTTCTGCTGACACCAGTATTCACACTGTTCCTTGTCACTGAGCTCCTTTTACGGAGGAAGCAATATTGTGAGATGACAGGAACTCGGTTTTGGCCTCCAAGGAGCGAGGGTTGGAGGTGACCCAGGGGCTGCCTGGGCTCAGGTTCCTGGTTGCAGTGCTCTGCCTCAAGCAGGATCACCTGCCCAGTGAAGCCCTGGACCTTGCACTGAATGGAAGAGGCAGTCACAGTACCACTGTACATTAAATTCCATGATGCATTCACTAGAAAAATCCTGAAACTTTCATGAGACTCCAAGCACAGAAAAGTGATTGTGATGACAACATGTGATAACCCTGCAATGCTTCTCAGGGTGGCTGCAAGGCTCAAATCTGTCAGTCTTCAAGTCTGCCAACATGTTTTAACCAGAGACACTCTGTCAGAGTATTCAATGCTACCTTGACAATAGTTTTGAGGTTAGGTCAGTTTACTTACCATGATGTGACCTCTCCACAGAGAATGGAGGAGCCCTTGACATGACACACAAGCACTGCTGGAGGCTGAACAGACGGGGAAGAGGCATCCTGGCTCAGGCGGACCTCAGGAGGAGCCAAGGAAGATTTAATTGTCTGAATTGTAAACCACGGTGGGAGCCCAGGGCTGTGTCTGCAAGGGAGGGCTGCGGGGTGCTCTGGTGCCCACCCAGCCCTGCCAGGATCATGCCTGACCCTGCCCCAACCCTTGCACCACGGCCCGGCCTCCCTTCTCCTGGAGGACCTCCAGACCCACAGGTTGGTTTTTCCCACATTCAGCAAGGAGGACAGTGATTCTTCACAGCAAAACTTCTCATTTTCACTTAGGATTTCTCCAGAGCAATCAGGAGAGGCTGTGCTCCTCGTCAGCAGTGGGACAACCATGTCCTCCTAGCCGGGCAGAGGAGCACGGGAACGCCTCAGGGACACCGGGAGAAGTACAGCAGACACCAGTGGTGACAACCACTGTAACCAAGAGATGCTCACAGGGTGTGCCGTGGTGATCACACACCTCTGGCCTGACTCTGCCAGCACAAAAGCCGCTGGAATCTGCTGTCTTGTGCTTCCTGTTGATAGGTCTTAAACCTTGAAAGGCAACTGAGCAGCAGGAAACACACGGTTCAGGCATGTCACAGTGATTTAGACTCCCTTAAAATGTCCCTAAATCTTCATTTGCTGCCCAGTTTTGTGGTGTCAACTGCCCCAGCGCTTCAGAAGATTCCAGCACCACGAGGCTGGGAACTGGACCAATTTGCCAGGAGCTCACAGACATGAGATGAAAACCTAAAACATTAAGACCCTTCTGGGGTTTGAGTTTTCCCCCATTTCCTCTCTCACTGGAATCAGGAAGTGTAAAGAAGCAACTGTGGAAATAAAACTTAATTTCTTTTCAGAAAGTTGCTTGAACTTTCAGAACCTTTTGTTCATTCCCATTGAGGGCAAAGATCCAAGGTAGTTACTCCTGTACTTAAACCAGGTTCAGTCATCCTTAGTAATTAAGGGCACTAGATCAAAAATTAAATTTATTGTACCAGTAGCACAACCACAACGGATCTTCATAAAATTTAACCACACAGAGAAGCGGGTTGCCTGAGATCTGCCATTCAAGCAGGCTTTATTGCATTTAAATATAGAATCATAAAAAATAAATTAAGAATGGGGATGACCCTTTGTCTACCTAGAGGCCCAGGAAAGATGTTTGCCTCTGATACAGTTTGCAAATTAGCATTTTATAGGGCCTGGGATGCTGCCTGACACACAAAATACTTTAAAATTCTGTAAATAATGTAAGTAAATTAACAAGAGATAGTGACTGCAATGAATAAAACATAAGTTAAGTACCTTTCCATTTCCTCTGAAGCCTAGAGGAAAAAAGTGACTAGATTCAGCTCTTTGGGGGGAAAAATTGCAAGTACTTGCAATGTTTGGTAGGAGAACACACAGATAATTCAGAGAAACACTAAAAAGTCAGTCAGAAGCACCCTCCATTTAACTATGGAAAAGCCAGGGGTTTGTGGCAAAGACAAGTCCCTTGGGTTGAGTTTTAGCCATGTCTGGGCAGTCCAACTCCCATCAAGTGCTTGGGAAAATCATCAGGGATGAGCGTTTCCCCTTTCTTGCTTCCCCTGCTGGCCCTTCGCTCACCAGGTTCCTGAGAGAAGGCTGCTCATGGGCACAGCTCAGGGCCTTTGTCCTTCCAGCAGGGCCAACTGAGTCCTGTCAAAAACTGCCCTGCTCTTTGCAAAGCTGGTCAGAGCCCCGAGAGCCAAGGAAGAACGAGGAAGTCCAAGTCTGGAGCTGTGACTTGTCAGTGTAGTATGAAGTGCGTGGCCATCACCAGCCCCAAACCCATTCCCACATTATCACAGGGCTCTCCCTGCTTGCTTAAGCCCATCTGGAAGCCTGGGCACGGCCAAGGTGGCCTAGCATGGTCTTGTCAACAAGGTCGCATGTGGCTGTCAGGTGGATTTGTCTGGGGACAGAAGTGAGCTTGGGCCTCCTTTAGATCAATTGTCATTGCCCAGTTCCCTGCACACCCTCTAAAACAGAGGAAAATGCCATCAGGATTTGATAGGACAAAGGACAAGAAAATGAGTTGCCCATCAGTGGGAAAAGCACACGTCCCAGAGGGGAGCTCTGAGGTCAAAGGCATACCGCTGGTGAGGCATATGTTAACAAAACCTCTATTTTTCTATTTACAGTTTGGATCTGGCCTCGGAGCCCTAAGCTGACATCCCTGGCTAGGGCAGAGTGGAATCTTGCAGCAGCATGCCGGCTTGAAGGCAAGAGCCTTATCAGATGGGCTGGAAATACGACAGCAAGAGCCTCTCCCAGGATGTTTTGGCTTGTGATCCAGGACGAACACCTGGAAGCCAAGAGGAGGCTGGAATAGATTAAGTGAGTTGGCCAGACTTTCTCATCTTGTTAACATGCTGCAGGCTTCATCTGTGCTTTGGGCAGGGATTCAGAGCGATTCTTTATTTGATTCAAACCAGATAGTCCATCACAAATCCCAAACTCCTGCTCATATCAGCATCACCCAGACACTGTCCCTGCAGAAAAGAGTCTTTGTGACAAGAGCATCTGACAAAGTCAAACAGCACACACATTGGGGTTTGGTTGCAGGCAAAACCTAGCACAACATTCCACTTTGTCTCTCCTTTTCCACTTTTCATGCCCCCTTTTCACTCCACTACATTTAGTTTCACTGTCCCAGATCACAGGAAAATTCCAACCATGAAAACTTCCAAGCCATGCATCAGGAAGTTCAGCTGCCAGCTCTGCAAGGACAAACCCCACCAGTACCTCCTTGGAGAGCCCGACCCAGGGCCACAACACGTGCCATGGCCAAGGTGTGGCTGGGACATTGTGTCCCACCACCCCAGACAGCAGCTTCTATTACTTTTCCTTCTGAACAGCAATGTTTCTCTCGCCAATGCTTGGAATAGACTCCAAGGTCTCATAGAGGTCATGTTCCTGTTGCCATCTCATGCCTTGAGGAGATGTGAGGCCAGGACAGACGACACCAGTGAGGACACACACACACACACACACTGCCACATCCCTGTTTCACCCAGCAGCCACTAAAACTTTCTCTCAGGAAATAGTGCCCCACAAGATAGACATTAGTTTAAATTTAGCTGAGCAGGAATACTCATCTAAGAAAAGCATAACATGGTGGGGACCCAAGACAGCAACACCACAGGCGCAAAAAAAGGTCTCTGTCTATGCTGCACCTAAACCATGTGGTTCCTGGCCAGGGAAGTCCCAGTATGACTATTTGCGTTTACAGGTAGAAAATAAAAGCCAAATCCTTCAAGAGAAATGCAGCTTTTGCCCCTTCTCCTGCCATGGACCCAGCATTTCCACATGGTTCATGCTGATGCTCCATGCAGGCTGAATTACCAAAGCAGGAAAATGGAAGGATTTTATCAAGCACCTTTACGGCCAGATCTGCCTGTGTGTAAGGCATTCCAGTGAAGATATGAATCAGTAGCTAAATGGTATGAAGTGGGATGTATGGCCCTGCTGCTAGGAGAGAGCTTGGCTCACAGGTGAGGGAAACAGTTCTGACCTGCTTCCAGGGAAGCCCTGCACAGCCAGCTTGAACGGGGAAAACATTGGGTTCTACCCCAGATGTTGTCATTTATCCATTTTATGATTTTGGGCAAGGAACAGTCCCATTTTTGCCTCAGTTTCTCTAATTCAAAGTGAAAGTGAATCCAGCCAACTTCTGAGAACTGCTTTAATGTTCATGGGAAAAAAGAGAAAAACCCAACATTAAACCCTCCCCCAAACAAAAAAGAAAATTAACCCAAAAAAGCCAAGCAAAGGTTTTACAGACTGATCAGTATGAGGAGCCAACAACTCCTTTTTTTCCTTTGCAACAGCAGAAATCCATAAAGACACTCAAAGGCTCTTGCAGCTGGTAATGAGAACACATGAGAAATGTAGGTTCTCTGTTTAATGATTTTCGTCAAAGCTGTCCCTGCCTAGGGGCTTTTCACTTAGAGGACACAAGGATTTAAAGTTTGTTGTTTTACAAGCAGACAGAATGGATTTGTTATTGTTAAAATCATTTTCCATTGAGAACTGTCCAAATAATTTCCCTTCTCTATCCCCCTTCCCTGCTCCCCAGCCCTTGTATTCCAGCACTATCAATTCAGCTCTAGCTTTGCCTAAATGCTATTGAAAAGCAGCAGGAAAACACTGTTTGTCAGAATTATGTCTGTCAATGTCTTTGGAAATTCCAGTTTTCTGGTTTTCTTTTGGATCAGGACAGCAGCTCACAGTTCACTGAACCAGGAAACCTGGGGCTTCTCCTGAGTTCTCATTTTAGCATTTCATTGCTTGGGAGAGGATTTGTATCCAGGAAAGCTTCTGCCATGATCATGGTGCTTTTCTGGAAGATGGAGAGGCTCAGTGAACCTCAGACACAGGATTCCAGAATGGTTTGGGTTGGAAGGGACCTTAATGACCATCTCATTCCAGCTCTCTGCCATGGGCAGGGACATTTTCCACTAGAGCAGGTTGCTCAAATTTATGTGTGAATTGCTGGGCCAGTGCTTTGAGGAAAATTGCCATTAAATCCCAACCAAAGCTGGTCATTTTGGGCTCAGGGACGCTTGGACACTGGGCTGGGCAGCCCAGGGCTAGCTGCTGACATGCACATTGCTGCTCCAAGGAAGGCAGAGCTCAAGGGGGCTGCTCAGCACAGACTTCCATAATTTGCTATTCCTGAAGCACAATCGGCTCAGTTTACACCTGGAGCTGCTCCTGGAGGAGATCTTGACTTCAGACACATCTGAGAAGTGCCCGGTGCTGCAGAAGGGGCTGCAGGAGCCGTGCTGCAAGCCCCAGGTACAGGGTGGTGCATAGGACAGAATTAATCAGTCCACTCTGAAGAAGAAATTCTCCTTGCTAGGGAAGGAAACAGCTTTGCCTGATGAAAAATTAAAGAACCCCTGGCCTGGTGGTTTCCTCTTGGGGTGAGTTAAAGCAGCAGCCTGAAGAGAGAGGCAAACCTTTCCCCTTACAGATTAACTGCAGATACACTGCCCATCTCAGAGAGTTTCCTCAACTAATTGCCCTCCTTTTCCCCCTAAAATCCAGGGGGATGTTCATCCCTTCCCCTCTCCAGAACAGAAACAACTAAAAGAAGAACAAATCTGAGGTATTTTTCAGTTAATACTTTCGCTGAGGCTGAATTCTCAGAGCAGCCCCACCCCAGACTGAGCCAACCCAGCATCTCCCTCATGCAGCACAAATAATGTTTGCCACTGATTTTGGAGAGAAGAGTGTAATGTGGGCATTTACTGCTGAGTGACCAAGGTTACTGTGTAGTTGCTGAGAAGAGAAGCAGCTCCTCTGGGGTTTCACCCTTTCCCCCCGTTCAAGGGGATGGGAGCAGTGCCCTCCTCCCGACTCAGTTCTCCCAGGAGTACAACAGGGGTGACAGAGACTTTGCCCAGCCGTGGGCACTCGGGGCTGGCACCGCCCGGCAGGGCAGCGGCTGTGCTCTCCTTGCCCTCGGTCCTTCCCAGCGGGAGACCCAGCTGCCCTCTGCCATCCCAGCACACGGAGAGGTCAGGGAGAGCTGGGCCTGAGGGGTGGCTGTCGCTGCTCCATCGGCCGCCACTAAACCCCCGAGTACCCCCAAGGGGGCTCCAGCAAACGGGGCAGCGGCGATGCCTGAAGAACAAGGGGGGCTTTATTCAAACACCTGCAGCTCTGCTCCCAAACAAAAACAAAGGCATGAGCTTTCCATTTTCTGCTTTTATTACCCACCTTAAAAAATAAAACACAACCCTGGTCAGCCATGGGATTCCTGTTTTTATGGAGCCCATCCTGCCATGCTATTGCTCCATAAGGACATTACTGATGCCATTTAGAGGTCAGGTTAAAAAGGAACCCCAGCCACTCTGTAGGCAAGGGCTGTGGAGGAGTCATTCCAAAGGTGATCCCAGCAAAACCCAACCCTGCCTGGCCTCACGCTGGTGAGGCCAAAGCAGCAATCACTCTGCATCCTGGCTGTAAAATCAAATTAAATAAAAGATCCCATTTCACCAAGGGCCTAATACTAATTTGTGTAACATTTCCATTATACAGCGCTGCCTACAGAAAACATACACTAAAGCACTTTGACGATTTAACAGGGAACATTCCAATAGGAAACATTATTAGATTTTCCTATTAAGCTGCTCAGGGCACGTGCTCGCTTAATAGACATTAATTACATTAGCAAGGCTGCAAATTCAGTCCTTGTGGAATCCAAGTGACTTTTACAAAATTGACTCAGTCCTGAAATTTCTGTAGGGACCCAAGGAAAAACAAAAAAAACAGATAGAAAATTGGAACAAAGCCACTATGTCACCACTTTCTCAGCACTGGCTTTAAAACACTTTAATGTACTGGTGTGTTTTGCTTTCACATTTCCAGAGTGGAATTTTTACAAATTTCCCAGCTTGGCAAAATAATTGAGACAACTGATGATATTAGAATAATGGACTTTTTTTTCTTTCCAGTGAAAAGAATGGTTGAAACAGCAAAAAGGCTGAGTATTTCAGTTCAGTCTTTTTGTGAAAGTATTTCATATTTCCTCAGCATTCGCTTGTGCCCTATTACGTAGCTGAAACAGGACTCTCTGGGGCTGTTTCCCATCAAAGTGACACAACGTGTGACATCTTTCTTCCAAAACCGGTGACTACCCTCCAGGTGAGGATCCTGAAGAAATGTTCGGATTCCCCCACAGACTGGTGAACCTCCACAGCTCATAATTTTGAATTAAACACAGTGTGGATATACATCTTGGCCTGACTTACCTCCATACACAGTGCAGATGGAGCACCTGAAGGTACTCTGTTGCTCCTCCCATCAGTCCGGCAAAACCAAGATCAGTGTTTTCCCCAGATGTCCATTCCTAAGACTTGGAACTTCCAGAGCTGCCCATCTCAGCAGCCAGGAGAGACCTGCTCTCCCCGGACCCTCCCAGCCCTGCTCCACTCATGGGCTACAACCCAGGGCTTCCAAGGTGTGAAGTTTTCTCATTTTGACCTTTTCCAGTGAGAAACCAGCAAGGATAAACATAAACACCTGCGGAGGAGTTGGATCCCTGTGTGCCCTGATGCTTTGCTGTGGGATGTCCCCACGCCCAGTGAGGTTGTCTGCAGGTGCTCTCTTCCACCTGTGCTGCAGGGGGCTGGGTGGAGGTAGAAACAGTGGAAAGGGCAGGTTTTTCATCCGGATCTCACTGAGCAGACCCTGAATTTGAACGGGCTTTGTGTGACACTGCTCAGCCCCCTGGAGCTTCCCTTGACCCTTGACCAGCAGGCCCAGGGCTCCGGCCGTGTTTCCATCCCCGGGGCAGGGATGTGCCGGCACCTCCCGGGACACTCCAGGGAGGAGCAGCCATTTCCCAGCTTCACCCGGAGGAGGCAGAGCCAAGAAAATGTGTCTCAACCCCAGGCTTGTGTCAGCCTTTGAACTGGCAGGCTGGAACTGAGAGGCACCATTAGCAGCCCATGTCCCAGGCAATCGCTCAAGTTCTGTCTGTGGGCTAAAGTGTCATTTAGACTAATTGGCTTTTACCCGAGGCCAAATACTATTTGTGAACCCTCCCTTAAAACTACATGAAGCCAATGACATCCCCAGTGTGAAGTCATTCGGCTTTAAAAGACCTAATTAAGTACGTGATAACATCAACACAACTCCTGCTCCACTCCAGGAGCTGTCATCACACGGAACCACTGTTTCCTGCAGTTTTTATCATGAAATTCATTATATTTGGCATTTTTCTTCAGTCCCTGCCATAAGGATGAACACTATTAAAATGCAACTCTCCGCTTCTTAATTTAATTCCATTTCTATCAGTAATACTTTGAAGGGAAAATAAAATAAAATGAAATAAAATAAAATCTCTAAAAATGACCCAATTGTAATTAAGGACTTAGAAGTAGAAGCTACTTCTAGACTAAACTAAAGAGGCCACCCTCTCCCTGCCATCGTGCCCTCATTTGCAATAACAAAGCTGGACTTAGAAGCACGTAAGATATTACTCAGCTCAAGTGATGTGTCAGGAAGGCAGCTCTGGCTGCAGATAATCCACTGAAATCAGCACTAAAACCCCCAAAGCACAGAGCTTGGACCATCTCCAACCTCGCATGGGGTGCTGGCACAGCTCAAGGGACCGAGCTTGACTTGACAAGAGAAATTGGTTTCTTCACAAAACCAGAGTGTTCCACCAAAGAGAGTGAATGAGTGTAATTATGCCAGGTGGTTTATCCCAAAATAAGCATCATGTGGGAAACACAGAGCCTTACTCAGTACCAGCAAGTCAAAGGGCTGGAAAGCAGAGATAACCAGACAGGAAAAGAGGTTTCTGGGCCAAGCCCAGTCAGTGCTGCCTTTCTGACAAGTTTTCCCAGTTGCCTTTTGCAATGGGAAAGAAATCGTGGATTTGAGGAGCTGATAGCACTAAGGATGGCAAAAAGGAAAAAGTCCTGGCATTTTTCTTCAGTGTGGCTCAGCAGCAATGGGCTCTGCTCAGCCAGGACAGCCGAGCCAGCGCGGTCAGTGGGCACCGGGGGAGGACAGGGGAGGACACTCCAGCCTGAAGGACATATTCTGTCTGGGACAGAAGATTTGGTTCATCCCCCAGCAGACACCCTGATGCTGTTTTTCACATGGCAAGGGGCCTGCTCTGCTCACAAGGTGCACAGAAAAGGGACATTTGTCTGACAGCTGTGGGTCTCCTCCAAAGGGCACTTCCACAGTTCTAATGGCACTGGAGGCACAGCTGAGCCTGCTTCTAGGAGGAAGTGGGTAAAACTGAAAAAAAAATATACTTTTCCACCTCAAGAAATGCCTTTGCATCTATTGATATCTATGCTCTAGATGGGCAAAAAGGGAAGGGAAAAAAGCCTCAATCCATGGGAGCAGGGGAGATTCCTGCCAGTGTTGGGAGCTGCTCCCTGGGGAAAATCAGGCTGGAGACTGAATGAGAGGGAGATGCTGCATTGGCTGTGGTCCTCTGCTGAACAGAGAAATGGCTGCTCATGGACAGGCATCGGAGCAGCTCAAGTTACTCTGACGGGCTGCAGGGAAACACCTCCTGTCCAGTTCACCAGATCTGCCCTCGGAGTGGAGATCAGCCCTGTGGTTGTTTGGATCCAGACTCACCTCAACCCCACAGAGGTGCCCATTCAGGATCTGGATCCAAACGGACCTGGATCCCCTCCTCCCCCATGAGCCAGAACAGGAACCGACTTACCTGTGCCCATTCCATTCACTGGGGAGGTCTAGGTGTGAGGATACAACGGGCATTGTGTCCTCCTTGCGCTCCAGGGCAGTAAAAGAACACAACCAAACCCACCATGATCTGTAGCACCTTCTGAACAATCCCCTCTGGAAACCAAAACTCAGTTTAGGTGTCCCAGATCTTTTCCCAGCACGGCATTCTAGGGGCAAGGGAACAGCCTGAGCAAACACAGCCAAGGAGACATTATCAAATTACATTTTCCTTTATCCAGTGATAATAGATGATCAGGCCATTAGAACAGAGATTAATGTCAGAGGGTCACAAAAGATAGGCTAGAAGGCACCTCGTGGTCATCTAAATCCATCCAACCACTTCTCAAAAGACTCATTTCTGGCAGATATTTGACCTTTTCAGAATAAGAGGGAAGTTTCCAACCAATATTTAAAAAAAATATTATTTGGCTAACTACAAAATACTTAATTCGTTTCTCTTATATATAAAAAGCCTCTAAAGGCACTTAAGGTAATTTCAAAATGGAATCAAACTCTTGATGAAAAGAGGTACTTCTGAACTTTTACCTTGTTTCTATCACAATAATTCATCTTGGAGCAAGAAAAACTCCAGGAGCTCATTCTTCTCTTGTTTTTAACCTTTGTGGTCAGCCAAGATATTGTTGTTCTCATTTAAAAATATTTAGAATTTCCAGCAAAAAGAAAAGATTCCTACTTCCACAGATGTGTGACCTACTGTGGCACCAGGCGAGCAGTAAGGACACAAGGGATTTGCTCTAAAGAGTTTTGGTACAATGAACTCTTTCCACATTTTTCCCTCACCTGGTTTCCTCCTGAGTTCCTGCCTGTGTTGAACCAGGATGGGGGGCTGGCAGGGAGGGAAGGAAGCATCTTTATACTTCAGTGAACTTGTCTGAGAGTTGCCAGCAAAATGTGAAGCTCTGGGGTGACTAATGTGGAAGTGTTATGCCATATTTACCTCCCATAATTACAATTTCATCATGTAATAATAATAGGTTGTGATTGATTGTGACCCTTCACTGCTGCAGGATGTTGGTCATCAGGAAGAACTGATTGATCCCTGGAGCTGTCATTTGACCATGCAGACCTCTTTCACCAGCTTTTAGAAGGAGAATGAAAGTATTTTTAAATGAATAAGCCTTTAAAAGATCCCAGGTCTCTCTCAGGAGACTCCTAGCTCCTTCCTAACCTCACTGTGCCAGGTAGCAAAGCAGGAACTTGCTAAACAGCTGTTTCAAATGGCATCATTTGGGTGCTACAAACCTCCAGAGATCCCTCCTCACCTTAGACCCCCTCCAGGTGGGGAGGGGGTGAAGGCCAGCAGGGATGACCCCCCAAGCTCCATAGGGACAGTTTCACTTGGTGGCTCTGACACCAGGACAGTTTCTGCTCTCTAATCCCTCCAGAGAGCAGGGGTCCAATCCTCAGATGGGATTTGTATCTGCTTAAATGCTTTAAAGAACTGTGGGCTGAGAGCCAGGAATCCACGTTTGATTGCAAGCACAGCCACGGGCTCCCTGCCTGCCCTTGGGTAAATCCCGTGGCACTTGTGGTGCAGGGATGAAATTTCTCCTGTCTGAAGGGCAATGCTTGGAGACAAGGACTGACCATTCCACAGAGAGGTTGTCCTTCCGTCCCAGTGGGATTCAGAGTGACCAAAGACCTCTTGGAAATTCCTGCAACAGCTACAAGGACCTTACACCCCAGGCTTCATCTCTTTCCATCCCTGTGAGAGGCTCAGCAGCTCCCAGGTGACTTCAGCACTGCGTGATGTCAGTACATTAATAAGCAGAGGTCTGCGCTCTGGCAGGGACTGCACTCTGCCAGAAGTGTTGTCAGGCAGCTGTAACTGCCTGTAATTGAGCCCTCAGAAGTATCTGCCCTGAGGTGAGCCAAGGAGAAATCTTACAAATGAAGATAATGTTTATGTCACACACACACACACACACACACACACAGAGCGAGCTGCAATCACTCACTTGATAAATCCACCTTCAGCAGTGGTTGCAACAGCTTTGTCCTCCACAGCTGAATTCAGGTCTCTGGCAGAATTTATGCCTCAGCAAGCAGAGTGGGGCTGCTTCCTGCCCTGCACAGAGCCTTGCCTGGAGCAGGTCACAGTAATCCATGTAACAACATCTTTATCCTACAAATATTCATAAATTTCTGCAGATTTCCAGACAGAATTCATTATCTGCAGGCATTCACCAGAACATCTGGAGAAACAGGGCCAGCCACATTGTTAACATCAATCAATTCTGCTCCCTTGAAGTCAACACAGCTATGCCAGCTTGCCCTTGACAAGAATTAGTCAATCTTTTCTAAACTATAAGCTGTTCCTGAATTTACTGTTTATTCCCAAGTTACATCATTATTTAAACTCTAAAACAGGAGAGTGAAGGTGGTTAACAGCAAGAAAGATACACATGGATTCATCTGTAATATCCAAGTGCGGATTCAGAATTAACAATTCTGTCAGGGTAAGGTAAGGCAGATTTGGGACCTCTGCTCTCAGGATGGAAACAGCACAAAGGTGGTCTGGCAGGGTGAGCAGCTTGCCAGAAACCCTCCACTGAAACAATCCAGGAGCATAAAGGAAGCCTTCCAAAACACAGAATTTTGTTTTAGCTTTTTACATAACCTCCTTGTGAACCTCTGAAGAGCCAGCAAAACCACCCAAACACTGGGGGCTGAAGTGTTTTGAGGTAACAGTTTCAGAAATCATTGGTCCTGAGGGCCAAATCCTAAATAGGCTTCTAACTAAGACTGTAAGCAAATTGCTTCTATATTTTGAAACTAGAGGCCATAGAAAACTAGTCCTCATCAGTATTCCATAGGAAAATGAGTGCCAAGGGACCGAGTTTCTATTGAAAACAGGATTTACATAATAAGAAAAGAAAAAAAAAATCATTATAAGTATTTTGGAGTATCTGCAAAATACCAAGAAACATCCAGAAGATCAAAGTCTCCCACCATTATCCTTCCTTGGGAGGGCAGAAAGCGGGGTCCCTGAGACAGTCAGGACTTCTGGAGGTGACTTCTGCAGTGACCCCGTGGTTTGGTCTGTGCAGACCCAAATACAGCCCAATTTCAGTGTCATCTTTAAAGACCTGCACACAGGCATGAGGGTTGATCCTTTTCTTAGGTGCTGTGGGCTCTGCCACAAAAGGCAGTGCAGACACTCAACAAATGCTTCACAGACTCCTGTCCCACAGGTATTCCTGTCTTTGTGTCCCAAGTGCCAGCACCTTGACCTCCTTACTCCGAGGTGTCCTGCACAGGACCCCTCACAGCGCTGCCCGGCTGGAATTGCACCCCACACTGCTCGCAGGTTTTCATTGCTACAAAAACACTCTGTTTTCCAGCACAATACTTGAGCAACCAAGTTGCCAAACATACTCTTAAACAAAGAGACATAAAGCAAATATACACAGAGGAATGTAATGAGATCTGAGCACTGTTCCCCCTCCAGGGATGAATAATGCCAGCCTGAGACACGGCATGGGAATTTCCCAAGACTGACAGCCAGCTGGATTTCTTGTACAGCTCTGTGGCTTCATGCATCCCTGGTCTTGTCAGGATAGCCCATCTGCCTCGGGTCCACAGGGCTGCTCGGGGCGGGAGCTGAGCACCGGCTGTCCAGGCCTTTGCTGCTGCATTTTGAGCTTAGAAGCTCCATAAATGCAGGTCCCACCAGATGCCATAAACCCCGCAGGAACCACTGAAATTACTTGGACACCTTCAGCTGCAGCACGTGACATGGGGCTGATTTACACCAAACTGAGTGTTTGGTCCTCCACACTGGAATTTGAAAAAAAAAGGCTTGGAAAAAAAAAAAATGAATACAGTATTGTTCTATGTCCCTGTCTGAGGATCTCCCGAGCAGACCACAGCCCATGCTGCAGATGGAGATGCAACATGTAGAATCATGGAATGGTTTGGATTAGAAGGGGCCTCAAGGATCACCTGGTTTCAAACTCCCTGCCATGGGCAGAGACACCTTCCACCAGACCAGCTTGTGCAGAGCCCCATCTAACCTGGCCTCAGGCATTTCTAGGGATGGGGCAGCCACAGCTTCTCCCGGCACCCTGTGCCAGGGCCTCACCACTCTCACAGGGAAGAATTTCTTCCTTATGCTTAGTGTAAACTTGCCCTCCTTCACTTTGAAGCCATTCCCCCTTGCTGACATGACGGTGACCCCAGGTTTTGTGTAGGTATCTCCTAAATTCCACTCTGCACTTCAGCAGGAATGCCATCCCTGTGCCTTCTCGGTACTGGTGGCCCCAGGAGATTTGTGCTTTGGAGCTCATCCCTGGCAGAGCAGTACCTGGCCTGAAGTTTACTCTTTCCACCATTCTTGTGACCAGAGAAAGCCAAGGGCTGTTTGACAGTTCTGCAGTCAATCCTGTCTTAGCCCATGGCTGAACAACACTTCAGGGCGATTTGGACACCAGAACAGCCCAGTGGCTTCAGCACATCTCCCTGTCTGCAGATGATAGAATTCACCTGCAGTCTGCTCAGATATCAGCTGGGATATTGGGCTCTTACCTGCCTCCTGCTGCAGAGACACACCCACCTGTCAGGGTCCCCACTGCCCCATCTGCCAGGGCCAGAATCAGCACAAGTGTTAGTGTCTGTCACTCCATTTTCCAAAAAGATGTTTTAGTTTTTAACTACATGGAAGTTTCTGCAAAGGAGGTTTTTGTGGATAAAGTGGATTTTCCATAGGAAGTAATGAAAATCTGGGAAGGAGAAATGAGTCAAAAACTCCTTCAGATTCTAGAGGCATTTTCCTCTTTTGGCTTTTTGATTTTCAATTTTTGTTTTGGCTTAGAAGGAGGGGAGAGGGGGCATGGAGCAGCTCTGCATCTCCTACACCAGGATGCAAACAGCATGGTCTGTCCTGGGCCCACTGAGATGTGAGGTCCTGGACTGAGAGCAGGTTTGCCAGAGCCTCTCCCAGGCCTCAGCAGAGACAGATCAAGGAGCAACCAGGGTCTTCCAGCCTTGTGGGCTGCAACCACATGAATTTGATTTACCTGCACACTTTCCCCTTGTTCCTCCCTGGGCTCAGCTTTAGAAATTCAGCACTGGAGCCTGGTCATCCAGGAGGGCACAGGTGAAAACATATGCTGGTTTGGGCAGGGATATAGTTAATTTTCTTTAGAGTAGCTGTTACAGGGCTGTGATTTGGATTTGTGCTGGAAATAGCATTGATAACCCAGGGAGGTTTCCTCTACTGCTGAGCAGGCTGGCACAAAGTCAGGGCCTTTTCTGCTGTCCCCCGCACTCCATCCCACCGTTGAAGAGGCTGAGGTGGAACAAAGAGTTGGGAGGAGACACAGCTAGGACAGCTGATTCAAGGGATATTCCAGACAATTTGGCATCAGGCTCAGCACAGAGAGCTGAGGAAGGAGAAAGGGAGAACATTTGGAGGGATGGTATTTGTCTTCCCAAGTCACCATTACACCTGATGGAGCCCTGCTGCTCTGGGGGTGGCTGAGCCCCTCCCTGCCACGGGAAGTGGGGCATGCATGGCTGGTTTTGATCTCTTTGCTAACACGTTTTTTGCTTTGCATATTGAAATATCTTTATCTCAAGCCACAGGTTTTCTCAGATTTACTCTTCCAATTCTGTCCCTCATCCCAGGAGGGCGCAGTGAGTGTGGGGGGCTGAGATCCTGGCTGGAGCAGAACCCTGTCAGAGAAGAGGACAATGGTAAATCCAAGCGCACTGTAACGATATAGCCCTTGAAGGGTGTTGGAAAAGCACCCGGGAAATGCTGAGCTCTAGGTGACTCATCTTACCGCAATTTCACTCCTGGTGTGAGTCCCACGACCTGTGGCCAGTCAGCCATATTCAACTTAAATTACACATCAATTGTCAGGTGGGCGTGACCCACTGAGTTTCAGAAATACCCTTACATATAAGGAGCCTCTAAGCAGCTCCAGCCCGCACAAAGGACACAGAAAAGCAATATTTGTCTGTGCTCCCTTTCCCCACACTGCCCTCCAGCCATCTGTTCACTGCCTGCAGCTCCCTCCCAGCTCACCCTCTGAAGGCAGTGGATCTCTGCCTGCCTGGCATTCCTGGCTGTGTCCCTGCTGCTTTCCCCAGGGAGGTGCTGGAGCAGCTCTTGCTGCCTGCCTGGCTCACCTGCGAGCCAGGTTACCTCGCAGCAGCCCAGGCTGGCTGGAAGTGGCAGCTCCTCCCATGGGAGCTGCAGAACTCGTGGTGCCTTGAGGGCAGCAGGCTCAGCTTCTCAAGTGTTTGGAAACGATGGGATTTCTTTGGAGGTCTGGCCAATATATGGAAAGCATTCAACACTTTCTCGCCTTTCTAAATGACCTGAGTTACTTTGCTGCGTGGCTGGGGTTGGTCCTTTCACACAAAGAGTATTTGCTGGTGTCTTTAGGTTACGCTCAAAGACTACACTGCCACAGAAACCCAGCAGAGCACAGACCTCCACATCACAGACGCACCCCCGTTCACCCACGAGCAGCAGAAAACAAAGGTTCATCTCCTCGCCCTTGGAGCTATCTGGGATCAGAGGTGGGGTACTGGATGAAAAAACCAGTCCTGCTTGGGAGCATCCTTGGGGCAGGGACTTGCTCCAGGGACTTGGAAACAGGCTGAACTTGAGATAACAAAGCACCATAAAAGCCAACACACACCAAAGCAGTAAAGCAGAAACACGAACACTTCCAATAACCAGGACACACCTGCCTGGGACAGAACTGTGGGTAACTCAAGTGAAGGAACCAAATTGTAAACCTCAGCAACAGCCTGTATCTATGAGAAGAGCCAGGGATCCTGGAAGAAACAGGAAAGCCAGTGGTGTTCTGTGAAAAGCACTTGAAAAAAATTCCCTGAGAACTGCGGGAAAAGGCCTCTTTTTTTATTGAATAAAAGCCCAAACCAGAGCCCAAAGATGCAGTGTGGTACTAGAAGGAATTTCTCAGGGAGCAAGGATAAGCTGAAGACCTGGGTTAGAGCCTACCAGTGTTCCTGGGAAGGTAGGCTGGAGTTGTGCCATGAAATCCAAGCTACACTCCCTGCCCCCTTTCAAGGGTGATGCAGAGTTATCTAGGGATTCTCTCCTTATTAAAAAGAAAAAAAAAACCTTTGCTGCAATGCCAGAAAGTTATATAAAAATAATTAATGGCCAGATTAATGAGAGAGAGTATGTCATTAGAAATCAAAAATGAGATAATTCTGTTGTAGACATGAGTGATGGTGAGAAATAAATTATATTTGGCTGACACTAGTTAATTAGCTGGAATCATGGCGCTTTCTTAAATTTTCTTTGGTGAAGCTTTTAAGGTTTTGACACATCAATTCCCAGCTAAATAACCTCAGTGTCAAAGCAGCCAGTTGCATCCTCTCTGCCAAGCCATTTTTGGAGCATATTATTTTAAAACTTCATCCCTTGTTCAAGGTTTTGGTGGCCACCAGCACATGGCCTGTAATTTCTGGCCAGAGCCCAATATCCAGATTCCTCCTGAGGGCAGCTGGTATCAGTATTCTCCCTACCAGTCCCTGGTGGGACGAGGAAAAGATCAAGGCAAGAAAAATTGTGATGCCTTCACTGCTGTGAGCAGCTCAAATAGCCAGGAACCCTTAGCACTGCTGCAGTGCTGCTCATCAAGCATCTCAGAGGACTTAATGAGCATGAATTAAGGCCCACAATTAGAGCTGACTTCATAAATAATTGCAAATAATATTCCTGGAGGACGATGCTCTCCAGTTCTTAAGCAAATTGTTCCAGTGCGAGTGGCTGATTCTTCCAATCCTATTTGTAAGCCCCTTCTCAGGGGGAAAGAGTAACCTGCAGAGGCAGAAGTCAAGATCTAAAAGTCCTGCAGTCCTGAATCATGGTCTGCTGGAAAATAAGGGAAAGCAACAGCAGAAAAAGAGAATAAACACCTTGGTGAGAAGAGCTCAGAGACAGTGAGACCGGCATGTCAGGGGCCACCTGCTCTCCCAGTCAGTTAGGCTGTGGGACCCTGCAAGAATCAGGTGTTTTAAAGAAATTAATTTTAATCTGTAAATAAAGGGGGGGAATCCTGATTTACATGAAGGTTTGAGGACTTGCCATGGCCATAAGGTATTATCCCAGCTGAAGGTACCAGCACTAACATTTGACACAGGACCTCCTAATAAAAAAGCCATTTAACAAGGCGCTGGACAATTGCCTTGCATAGAAATGTTTGAATGATTTATAACCAATTAGTCACTATTATTACCTTTCCAAATATCTGCATTAGGAAAAGTTTTAATGCCATGATTCTTAACCACAGAGAGAAATTGGAGGATAATAGTTTAGCTTCAAATAAAGCAATTTACAGACAGAGCTAGTGGCTAGGTAACATTTTTGAAGGGGAGAAAAAAATAACAAAAACTGCAGTGCCCTGGTGGTTGGGGATCTGGGACTGCCAGCAGCACAAACTCCCAGCAATTTGACCAGGCACAAGGAAAATACACATATATAACAAAGACATCTTTCTGAAAACAGGCTCCAGTGAAAAACCTTCTTAAGCCTCAAGGTGATTTTAAATGATTCGTTTTGGCCCAAAGCTCATTTCATAGGTTCTACCTCTGAAATCTACCAACTTTTTCAATGCCTTTGTTAGCATGGACTCAACTCCAAGATTTACCAGCACGTCTTGCCCTCACAGATCCTCTCCAGGCCTTTCCCTAGTGCTTACCAGATTATTCTTTCTGATTTCAACCTTCCATCACCTTCCTCAGGGAGGTCTCAGCACGCCCTGAGTGCCACACAGAGATGCTCCTGGCAGCGGCCTGCACCCTTTCAGGTGGACTCCTCCCTGCTCTGTGTATGCTCATCCCTGCAAGGTGATGTTTCTCTGGGATGCTGCCATCAGCCCGAGCACCTCCCCTAGAAATGCCACATTCTAGGAGATGCACAACCTGGAGACCTGTTTGGTTTCTATGTTAAAGAAATTGTCTCTCACCTTTCTTGTATCAACCAGGAGAAAAAGTAAATACACCTTGGCTATCACCATGTTTCGCAGCAATGTTTCAACAGTCTCACCTACCTCTTCATCAATCCATTTGCCATCAGGAACCTCCTCCTTCAGCTGAGGTTCCCAGGTGTACGAGACGACCCTCCAGCCCACCTTCTTCAGAGCAAACCCTTCTCTATCCAGGACCCCATGGACCACAGACATCCTTATCCTTGTCTTCTAGATGCTCTTGCCAAAACTGAATCTGAGAACGATCCCCAAATCAAACTGGGGAATGAATACCCAGTATCCACAAGCCCAGGTATAGCTTTTATTCAAACTGGGAGATGTTTTTTATTCAAACTGGGAATAGTTTTCAGGGACATACCGAGGACAGGGACGATGCTGAACCCCACAAAGACTCCCCTTGCCTTTCTTCTGCAGCACCAACCCCCCTGTGAAGGAAAAGCACCCACACTCTTTCCAGCCCAGAACTGAGCAGCTCATATAAAATACAGGAATGAGGGACAGGGATCCACTAGCTGCTGCAAAATCAGAGGGAACTCAGATCCAAACTGCCTCCAGAACTGACATCTGCTGGGGCATTCACACCTGGTTTGGAACGAAATCAAGGGGAGGTGAGAATGAGGTAAGGAGCAGCTCAACTCCATCAAGCTGAGGTCATCCAGCTGTGCTGCTTGAAAGTTACGTGAGAATGTTAAAGTAAAATCTACATATTTTAAAAATGAGACACCTATAGAGTTTAAGCATTGCCAGAGTTTGGGAGCAGCTAATTACAGCCCTCACCAGCTGGAGGTTTCCAGGTTAAATTCTTCCTAAACTGCTAAATTAAATCTTGTGCTCTGTTATGACTCCTTCTCTAGAGGGTCTCTGAAAAATGGACAATCTGAAAGAGTACCATCAATTACTCTGCACCAGACGCAAGGCTTGGAAAGAAAAATGAAATTATTTAAATTCATTTTCAGTGGCGTTTGGTACATTACATACATCTGTATAACTCTTCAGGTGTTGCTTTGTATAGCACTGCCCTGGGACTCTTCTGAATTCAGTGATAATGAAGTTTTATGTCGAAAAATGCTGAGTGTGTAGGGAGCAACAGCAACCACTGGCTGCAGAGGCTGGATCAGCATCACTACAGTAAGAGCAAAGCTTTGGAAAAGTAGCTTGGCACTGGAGAGGTTCTCCACCGCAGCTGTAAAGGACTGAGCTTGTCCTAGAGCATCCCTGAGCCCGCCCAGTTTTTGCAGCAGGGCCGAGGGTAATCCCCCAGATCTCTTCCCCGGCACTGGACACGTCCAGGCGCGTCCAGCGAGCCAGGTCAGCGCCCACACCTCCGCCCCAGGACAGCCCCGGGCCCGCGGGCAGCTCAGGAGCCCCAGCCCGGGGCCGTCCCTCGGCCTCGGCCCCGCTCCCGGCTCCGCAGCCGCGCCCGCCTGGGCTGGACGTGCCAGTGGGGACGGCACCGCCGGCCCTCCCGAATGAACACAGCCGCGCCCTCGCTTCGTAAAATAGAGGCTTTATTTGTTCATACAAATAGTATGAATTATCAGAATTTCATTTTCCTAGAAACATCTTTCTCTGTGTAAAATTAATTTGTGTTGTACATACCACAAAATACTCCATATACTTTTTTTTTTTAGATTTTCTTTTTTGTGGCCTTTTTTTTGTTTGTTTGTTTTTCTTTCTATTTTGTTCTTTTTTTTTTTACAAATTGGCTACTACACTATAGAACCATGTTACAGACAACACATCACTAATAGCAATACTGCACTTCTGAATACAGGACTGAATGAAACTCAGCCATAAATTAATGTTACAATGTGAAAAAAAAATCAACCAACCAAACTTCTACTCACATTTCCAAGCTTAATTTAAAAATAAGAGGGGGTATATAAAAAATGCACTGATTCCAATATTAGCAACCAGATGAACACCACAGATAATTCACCTTCATTGTCATATTTGTTAGGTAAGGCTTTTTTACATTAAAAGTCTAGTGCAGACTTCATTATGAAGGATATTGAGTCAGGACTAAATTTGCTTATGGTTAGAAGAGTTATTCCTCACTCTCTGCATTTCCACTCTCCACAAGAGTTCTTTGCAGCAGGGCTTGATTATACAAATTCAGCCCACACTCAGCTGTACAGCTGAGGAAGGCATTGGGATATTATAAACTTGTTTCCAGGAAAGCAAGGAAGACATAGGGGATGCAAAACTCTTCCGGCACTGAGCTGCCAGCACAGGCTCTGGAGGGAAGCACCTGGAAAGGAGCCCATGCCAACACACAGGTCCTGGGGGCTCCACCAGAGAAACGCTCTGGGAAGTGGCACGGCCACAACTGGGAGCTCACCCAAGGGCCAAGTGGAGAGGTCAAGCTTCTTTCATGCATTGCATAAGCTGCTAGAAGGAAGACTGAGGTTTTGAGACCGAAAAATCACTTGTTTTTGCACCAGGAAGTATTTTCTTCTCAGTGCCTGCAGCTGCTACCCCTCAGTCACCACCCAACAGTGGCAGGGCCTGGGATAAAGCAGACACGTTCCTGCATCCATCAACTGTCCTGGCAGCAGGAAACAGAGCCAGGGACATGGCTGGAGTTGAAGCCAAACCCCTCAAAAGTGCATAGATCCACCCAGCCGTGCCGGCCTGCAGCTGGAATTTGCAGGACAAGGGGAAAGCCGGGGCTGCCAGCCTGCACAGCCCTGCATGTCCCACATCCCACCTGGACCCCCTGAAGTCAGACTGCACTGGCCCAAAGTGTCATTTCTTCACTAGAAGTGGCTCAGGCAAGACAGAGAACTTCCCTGTTTGTGGGAAGATGTGTTTGGAGACAAACCCCGAGGAGGGATTTGCATCCTGCTCACAGTAGCTTTGTAGGCAGCTCAGCCTGATGATTTATGCACAAAATCTCCCTTTCCTTGAGGTCACTGTTGTGCACTGAACCCCAAGTGTGAACTTACACATGGTGGCATGAATCCCTAAATCCCTTTGGAGGTGTGACACTGCTGAGCCAAAGCAAAAGCCCTCAGGTTTAAACAAAGCTCAGAAAGGCAGCTCCGTGGCACCTGCAGCAGACCCAGAGCCGAGTCTGCTCTTTGCTCTGTCGGAGCAGGACTAGATCAGGACTCAGACAGAGCAGCCTGGGCTCTGAGGAACCTTTTCATCACCCAGCAGCCACTGCAGAGAGATGGAAGGGGCAGGCAAGAGTGAGGAGGCTGCAAAAGTAAAACAAACATTTGGGAAACACCACTGAATGGGCCCCACCACAGCTCAGCAAATGGGCAGCTCCCAGGGGGAGCAATGGGTAACTGTGGAGAGGTGCAGGGCCTGGATTTCTATAGGCAACGCATATGAAATTCGATGTTCTGCCCCTTGGTGCTTTTGTTGTTTCCAGTTTCACTCACACTGCTTATGGAAGTGCTCCCACAGCAACACTCGGTGCAGTGCATCATTTCAGGGCTGCAGGGGAGGTGTGGGGAGTTTTGCTACCCAAAGACATCATAGCTCTGTTTCTGTTAAAAATTCAATGAGAAAATCACTTCTGCTACCACCTTACTCTTGAAGTGTTCCAGTCAAGCTGGCAGACCTCTGACAGCAGTGATAAGGCACACCCAGTGCTTATCGGGAGCTCCTGAGCTCACAGAACACTGGCAGAGCTCTCAGGACAGCGCACCTAACCTGTCCCGGAGTCCCACAGCAACTGGCTACACCCGAGGAGAAGGGTTTCATTCAGGTTAATGGTTCCATATTTGGCTCTGCCTGGCTGCCACCCCTGTGCTCAGCCAGGGCACCCAGAGACTGCCAGGGATTCTCCAACCCCAGCGTGCCCAGATTCCCCCTGCCTCCCTACAGATTCACCCTTTTTGGGAAAGCAGCACTTCTTGACTCTATGCAAATGATGCTCCTTGGGAGAGACCACGGAGAGGGTGCTGGACCAAAAAGTGATGGGAATTAAGAGGGCTAAGGATGATGTTCCCCAATCTCATGTACTGGGAGGTGCTGCAGTGGCCGTGGGGCTGGAGGTAACAGTGCCTGTGCCGTGTCCTGGGACATGCTCCATGCTGGGCATGATGCCAGGCAGACACTTGAGGTTTGCCCAGCGGTTCTGCTGGTGCCTTTGGTGGGCAGAGGGGGCTCCATGTGCTCCAGGCACTGCCATCCCCAGCAGTGCCTGGTGTGCATGGATATTCCTGGAGCAGCACCTTCTGCAAGTCCCTCTGACCAGCACCACAAATGTCACACACAGCCAGCATTTTACATTTGTCCTGCAGTGAAGATTTTAAATGCATAGAGGGATTGTGGGAAAGAACCTCCTGGACAAAAAGCAGGAAGGAAAACCGTACTGAGGAGAGCTCTACCCATGCAACAGGCTCTGCAGCTTCCCTGCTGGAAAAAGAGAGCACACTGCCCTCCTGGCAACCCTGAGCAGGAGCCCTATGGCTTGGGGATTCCACACTTACAGCCCCCGGGAAAACACGCTCAGCAGAGGTATGTGTGGTGCAGGGATGCCCAGCCTTCCTCCCACCTCACCCCAGAGAAATACCCCCCAGGGCCATGGAACTAACCAGAAAACTGTGGGATGAGGGAGCACAACAGCAGAGCAGAGACTGGGACACTGGAATAGGGAAAGCAAGTGTTTATAAAGGCCAGATACCCGTAACAAAAATAAACTTGTGCTTTCCCTCCCTCCCTTGCTTCTTTTGATTTTTAAATACAAATTTTGTTTAGGAAAAGTGGAAGCACTGTCTGTTACAAACCAAACCAAAGAGAAAGCAGAAGGGGGAAAAAAAACAAGGAAAGGAGAGACATTAGAATTAAACACCGTGGAATGTTAAACAGGTTACAGGCTACTGTTCTAGCCAGTGCAGTTAGGCAGCTTAGTGAATTAATTGCTTAGGAATTAAAAATAAATTATTATAAAATAGATTTCTGTACATTTTACATACATATATATCTCTTTATATAAGCAAACCGTGCCGGGCAAATAATAACAGGGGACTTTCCCAGGCCAGGCTCAGTCCCAGCCAAAGTCCTGCCCTGTCATCTGGTAGAACTTCATGTTGAAGGGCCGGTAGAAGTCCCTCAGCCTCTGCACCACCTCCTGGTCGATGTCAGGGTGGGTCCTGCCTTTTGTCTTCCCCAGGCAGTGGGGCTTGCTGCTGCCCTCCGCCTTCTTCAGGCACGGGAAGCCCTTGGTCTTGTTGAAGTAGAAATGTTTGTCGGTGATGATCCTCTTGAGGCCCAGAAAGTCCTGGACCCTGCCCAGCTCCCCCGCAGGATCACTGATCAGCCTCTCCCCGCTGACAAAGAGGATCTGCCCGATGGGGAAGTGGAGGAGCCAGTTCTCCAGGTGCTTGGCGTAGATGCCAATCTGGATGGCGCTCCACGAGGTGTCGATCAGGCCCGTAGTCCTGTTTTTGAAGGTCAGACTCTCGAAGGTGGGGATGTCAGGCTTCTTGGAGAGCGTCTGGGTGTAGTCCGAGATGGCTCTGGTCACGGGGTCCCGCACCACCACGATCAGCTTGGTGCCCTTGGACATGGAGGAGATGCGGGCTGGGGCCTCCTTGGTGACGAAGTAGCTGGGGGTCTTCTCCATGGTGATCTGCCCCTCCAGTGTCCTGGGCATCAGGTCCCTGCCAGCAAAACACACAGACATGGGTCAGAGGGGCAAGGAAGAGGAACAAAAATATCCATATGCATTTACATGTATGTTCACACATAGATACACAAGAATTCTTCTCCCGAAAATGCCTTCACAGGCCATACAGAGAAATCCATTTCCCATTGATTTAGGGATTTGGGGGGGATTATTATTAAAGGCCACTGTATTAGAATCCAGCTGAGTAATCCCCCAGTGATGCATGAGTGGATTAGCTGAGCTACGCTCTGCACCTGGACCATGTACCATGCACCACCTGTACCACACCAGCTCCAGACTGGTCAGGATGGGTCCTGAGCTGCACCAGGTGGCTGTTCTGGCTCGTGTCAACACCACTGAGACCTCAGCCGCAATCCAGAGCTCATTTCCCCATGGGAATGAGAGGATGGTACAGCAGAAAAGCAGGAGATCACTGGAGCACGTCCACCTCATTTTCCCTCAGCATCCCAAATGCAAAACTTTTCCCAATTCAGGCAACAGGGTGCAATTTTTCCCTGGCTTGCCAACAGCAGGACTTCACTCACAGGTGTCCTCTTACAGGCAGTTTCACCCCCTGCTTTACTATTCTCTATCACTTGTTTCCTTGCATGAACTAGAGCGGGCATCAAGAGCTGCCCGTGGCATCTTCAGCACACCCCAGTCCAGGAGCCAATGAGGACAACCCCACCCCAGCACTGCCCCACAGGTTACAGCAGCTCAGGACATGGGATACAACTGTGGAGAGCACAACCTTAGTGCATGGGCAGGACTTAGCTTCACAAAGTACTTTTAAAACTTAAAGCTTTCAGCAATTCCACCTTATTCCCTGGCTATTTCTAATTAACCACATGGGTAAAGAGTAGGGAGCTTGCAGAAATGATGGAAATGGCATGAAGCAGGAAGAGTAATTTTTTCCTATCATTCACTCGTCAAGCTAAAATATTTTAGACCATGTGCCAGTTCTTTCCCTTTATAGCCCAAATGGACTCATTTGCTCTGGGTTGCGAGACAGTTGAACAGAAAAGGTAAAAGGGGAGTCAGGCACGAAATTAAAGCTATAAAACTTGATTAAGTTTTCAAAGCATCCACCCAGCACAGAGAAATAAGCAGCCAGTGTGTGATCTGCAAGCCTGAAGCTGTGCTTCCCTCAGCCATACGAGACTGCACGGAGGCTGCTCCCAACAGCCATCTCCTCCCTCACTGCTTTTATGCTTCCACAGCAAAGATCTCCAGGGCTCTTGCAATTAAAACAGCCACTGATAATATGTGCTAAAGCCAATGATTGCCCTGATGAAGAACTCAAGTGAAGAAAACAGCCCAATCTGTTCTGAGGGCAAATAAGAGGGGATCCAGGAACATGAGGTCTATTTGCATCGAAAACCATACCATGTCTATGAAATTGGTCAGTAGCTATTCATGCAACTGTGCAGGTGAGCTCACACTGTACCTGGTATTTTTCTTTGTCAGCTTCTGGCATTATCTTTTTGCAAGGTGTTTACTGGCGAGGGGCACCCAGTGGCTGCACCTCCATCCTCCCTGTGAGCTGTGCCTAGAGGCTGCCCATAAAGCCCCTTCTCCATAGTGCCAGGGTGGGAGACAGTCCCTGTGCCAGACCTGCATGGCACCCTGGGAGAAGTGGTGATGGACAAGCTGGACTGTGGAAGAGGAGGACAGCAGCCTGTGGAAACCTCCAGTCATGGCCAGAGGTGGTGGCAACCCTGAAGGCTGGGATTTCAAGTCCACACAAGTGGAGTTTCATATGCAGATAAAAATCACGAGGTCTACCAGATACCTGGGATGTGAGAGCTTCTGGAAGGCAGGAGCCAGTGTGTGTGCCAAAAACAGCAACCAGAATAAAACTCTGACTAATCCTTCACCTTTCTGGCCAACTCTGCAACCCCATAATGCTGTCACAGAATAGGGCCAGTCAATAACGCTTAGAGCAACTCTTGAATTTGTCGTGGGCTGATGTAGATTTCAACATTTGCTCATTAAGTGGTGTCTCCTTTTATGGCCACATTAAACCCAAGTTCTACACCCTGCACTGGCCACCAACTGCTTTTCAGCTTGATTTAAGGGGCTGTTTTCCACCCATGAAGTCCTTAATGGCCTGGGATCTGCCTAGAGAGGAGGAAACTTCCCAAAACATTCTCAGGTTGCCCGCATTGCACTGAAGCCCTTTAGCTTTAGGTCAGGTTCATCAGATTGCTGGTTGTATGGGGCCCTGCATTTTGGGACTGATTTCTCCTCCAGGACTACTACAGCCAGTATTTATCAGTCTCGTGGGAATGATGCAAGGTTTATTTTTCCTCTCCTTGCACAAGAAAGGCATTGGGTAGGACTGGGCTGTGAAACAGGAGGAAATTGCTGGGGATGGAGTGCCAAGTCAGTTGATCCAGTTGGGAAACACAGGTTCCTAATTAGCATTTCAGCAAATACAGAGAAGCACACGGTAAGTGGAAGAAAGGAGGGAGTAACTCTTTACCTGAAAGGCATCCATTGGCCTAGTGTCAGTCCCTTTGCAGAGCAGCTCATCTCCTGGACCCACACTGCACTTGTGGCTGAAAGTGCTCAGTTCTGGGCAAGTCTAAACCTCCCAGACTGTTATTTTTCGCGAGATTATATTTGCCTGAATTCTTGGCAATTTAAGAACATTTTGTTGGTGACCCATCACAGCAAGCAAATCAGAACAAGGCACACTGACACACCTACTGCCCTCAGGTTGGTCAACACAGGCTGAGGTGAGCAGAGGTAGAAACAGAACCTTCAACCCATGTACAAGACCTGGATCCACCAAAAACAGCCCTCAGGCCCTTGCTCCTGCTCTCCCTGCATTGTACCACACAGGTGCCAGGCACAGCCCAAAACCGAGACCCTCAAGACGGTCTCAGACTCTGCTTTGTTTGTAAAGCAGCTGCATGAAAGGAAGACGGCTGCAAGTGAAGCCAAATATTGTGGCCCATGGATGTGGTTTGAACCTCTGACAACACCACATCTAGAAAAGCAAAGTTTTATTGCATGGGCATGTCAGTTGTGAGGAGCTTTCCCATGGTTTCCATAATCTCCCACATGGGCAGCATTCATCATGCTGGCAGCCAGAGACAGCAGAGCCTCGGGGACAGAAGGAACTGGTATGGTGGCTGGTCTGAACTCAGAGTGGTGGAAAAATCACCAAGAAGAATTTATTCCCATTCAAGCCACAGCTGGAGAAGGGCAACTTGGCCCAGCAGAGCACTGCAGCTCCAACACAACACACTGGACGTAGGTTTTGGTGGAAGGAGGACCAGATCCAGACCCAGACATATCTGCTTCTGGGGCTCCAAGACAGCAAGGGCCATGCTAAGCTACAGCTGCTGCTTTGGGAGGGGAAAGAAGAGCTGTGATGGTGAAAAGCCAGGACGCCCTGGCAGGATGCAGCCCCTTGGGAGAAAGGAGTGGTGTCCAGCAGAAACCCACTCTCAGTTCAGGGTGGACACAGATCACCGCGGGACCGCTGGGGAGCCTCTGCTGCCCTGGAGGGTTCACAGGCACCACGGAGACACGGGCAGCTCCTGCCAGTGCTGCCTGGCACCAGCTGAGAAAGGCAGAGGTGCAGCCACCACTGCTGTCCATATGGGAGGGCAAAGGCAGATGACAGCGGGAATCAGACTGTGGGAAACTGCTCAGCTGAGCCCCAGGGCTCGATAGAGACACCACTGAGGGCCCTAGCGGAAACTGTAGTAGAAAATATAGTACGAAAACCTTGGCAAGCCATCCGTCCTGCCTTGTTATCCTCCTGCCTTCTGGCAACCTGCAGTTCAAAGACCTCTGGGGAGAGCATCTGCATCCAAATCATCCCATTTCATAGCAACTGTGAACTGTCTAAACCTTTTAAACCCACAAATACTTCTGACCTTGAGAACATCCCACAGCAGAGAGTCCCAGCATCAAAGCACTGCCACTGCCTGGCATTTGAACTCCATCCCCACTTCAGTCCTTGGGAAGGAATGAGGCACCAGCTTAGTGAGCACGGAAGAAGGAAATGAGGATGAGGAGCACCAGCAGACTCCCAGCATCCTTTATTCCCCACCAGCCCAGCCAGCAAAGCACTAGAGAGGCTCAGCACTGCTGACCAGGGCAGAGCTGCCAGCAACTGGGTCCCAGTGAGGGGAGGAAGCTGCTCTGTGAGCACAGCTATGAATTTTGCACAGACAAAGGGCAACCCTGAGCTATTAACATGTCAAGAAGGACAGAGGAAAAGCTTTTCCTTTAATGAACATTTCCTCGGTGGAGTCTGCACCCTTCGTAGGCGAAGTGATAGGCTTAGTCTAAAGATGGATTGGCCTACTTTACCTATTAACCACTTAAACTAATGTAATGAAGGCTCTCTTCATTCAAACAGCCCTAATCCCCAGCCCCACGAAGCCTGGAATAAGAAGGGATACTAAGATGAACTCAGTCAGGCTGTTGCTCTGTTGCTTGGAGAGGCACTAGGCAGGGGATTTTTATGGGGGCTTTTCACATGCAAACTTCTCCAATGTGAAAACTGGACTCAGAGTGAGATAAATTTACAAAGTGGGGATGACAGGTGGCCACATGGTAATCCAATCCTGAAGCCTAATGCCCTTTGTGGCAGCTTTTGTCTGCACAGAGGGGCTCCAGGCTAATCTGCTGCTACTTCTCAAGGAGGAACAGGCCAGGGGGGCGAGGGGATCCCCACAACCTGTTGCTGCATTATTTGTCACAGGTAGGACAGACGAGCACAGGGCAGAGCACAGCAGTGGTGTCTGGTTTTATCCCTGGGGCCGTCTGTTGGTCCCCCCGTGCGCCTCCTGCCACGGCAAGCACCTGCTGGGATAAACCTGCACCAGGGCAGGGCTCAGCCCGGGGGCTGCAGGCACCAGCATCTGCCCAGGGCAGGGGTCACCGTCAGGCTGCCCGGCCACGGCCCAGCACACTCAGGTGTCCTGCTGCCCAGTGGAAGCCCCAAAGCTGAGCAGATGAGCTTTCCTTTCCAGGAAGGTTTCATCCTGGATATATTCCTATCCAGCACCTGGAGCCACCCAGCATCACTCTGGGATATGTTGTCCTTGTTCCAACACATTCAAGTTATGAGTCCCACAGGTAAGTCTTAAAATCGGTTTGTTCCTGTGATGCATGCAGCAATGGCACCTTCCAGTCTCAAACCCCTCTCCTCTACACCACCACACTTCCTCAATTTCCCTTGGCAAAGGTGACAAAACACTCCCAGAGGAGATGGACAGCTGTGTAAGGGGTGTTGAAAAAGCAGAAGTGCTGTAATGGTCAGGATAAAACACCACAGCACCTGGATGCAGCTATGAGATGCAGGCTGGGGAGCACTCACAGCAGTTCACACGGCAGCTCTGCCAGCAAATACAGCAAGAACCATCTTTACTGCAGGATTTCTAGACTTTCCCCCCATAGCTGTTCCCTAGAAGCAAAGAAAACATGGGAAATTGGAGAAAAAGCAAGTCAAACTATTTTGGACATCAGCCACATTCATGCCAAATTCAGGTCAGTGACCCAGAACCATTTGCTCTGCAGCCCTGCACACACAGAGCATCCAACCTATTTTTGGCCAGTTTCGACCCCATTCCTCACTGATGTTTCAAAAGACAAAAAGTGATTCCTTTTCAGAAAACCCAATTTTGACAATCTGATTTTTTTCTGAGGAAAGTGTCTCCCAGATCGTCCCAAGAGGCTGGCCAAGAAACTGCATAAATTAGATTGAAAAGTTAGGGTGAGAAGGTAAATAGAGATACAAAAGGTGAATACCAAAGTTCTCCCATCCTACAGGAAAACAGACTTTTAGCCTCCAGAGTAATGACAGAGGTTTGAAAACTCAAGATGATACCAAGCTAAGGTACAGCCAGAACCAGAACAACCCAGAACACAGTACAACTCAATGCACATGGTGAATTTAAGATTTTTGCTGCGTTTTTAATTTACAGGTTGGAAAGCAAACAAGCCCAGTAGTGCCTGCTTGGAACAGCTCTGAGGAACCAAGTGAAGAAGTTGGTGCTTTCCAGCCTGCTGCATCCCCCTCTGTCCTGTCCCCATCCCACAGGCAGTTTGGTACCCTGCTCCCATCCAGCATGGTCCTGTTCAGCTTCGCTCCAGTCAGGTTCCCACCAAAGCCAAAGGACTCATTTCACACCAGTCTATCTGTCCATCTGCCACCGTAAGTCAAAGATTTTTAAGGAGGGCTTTACTGCAACAGCCAATTCTCACTCTAATTCCTGCTGCTTCTCTGCCTTTTCTCTCCTCCCCATCTCAAGAAATAAATTTAGGGCAAGAGAGCTGATTCTAATATCTTGAAGAAGACCTGTAGACACCCAGGGAAGGGTGGGGTGGCAGCTCCACGGGTGGTAGCTTTGCCCTACAGCTCATCCCCTCTGCCAAGGTGATACCCAATTGTTCCCAATTTCTGAGGCAGCATGTTGCTGTCAAAGCAGGAAAAATGTACAGTGCTGGTAAGAGCAGCCAGAGGCTGGATTAAAACCACACAGCTGTAGCCCTATACTGGCACCTGACCACGAGCAAGAGCTCAGAGATGCTCTGGCAATCAAAACCCCAAAGCGTCATCAGCTCAGCTCCTGAGCCCACCACACTGGTCCCACCCTGACCCTTCCAGGTCCTTTTCCCTGCATGTCTGATCACGAAACCGTTGAATCCCAGCAATACTGCTTAAAAGCAAGAACCTGGCCAGCTCTGGGAAAGACTGTTAAAGTAATAAAGTGTTTTAATTGCTTTCACACAAACCTGACACCTGCACACAGGTCAACTGGCTTCAAAATTACCTTCCTGGCTTTGACTCTGCTTTCTGGTGGCAGCAATGGGATGGGGAAATGAGGGGGATGGAGGAAGAAATAGGACAGAAGAAGCAATAGCAAATTCCTCTTTGGGGGTGTGTGTGCTTGTTGCTTTATTATTTGATACATCATCTTACCAAAAATTTTCCTTGGCTTCAGCTGCTGTTGCACCACAGATCTGTACAGTAGCAGGCAGTCTCTCCTCTTTTTATGACCAGTGGTAAGAGCAACATGTGTGTCTTTGTTTCAAGCAGGAGTCTTTTGTTTGGGTTGGCAAATTATACAACAATAAAAGGGAATGGCTGAGAACCAGCCTCGGCCTTTTTGAAATGGATGTAACCCTATACAGCCCCATCAAACACTCGCCACAACGATTACACAAACCAGATGATGGGAATTAATGAACTTTGGGAGTGAGGAAGGAGTAGGTGAAGGAGGAGGGAAAGGAAGAAAAAATATGTCGGCCTGAAATTAATGTTTTTCTCACCCTTCTTGCTCCCTGCCTCCAAATCTGCTAGGTGCCCTTCACTTGTTGGGGAATTCTGGGCATTAAAGGAGGGAGAGGACAGTAATGGTATGTGCTGAGTACCCATCATGAAAGGACTTCAGTGGGACCAAAGAGCTGGTGGCCACGGGCAGCATCACCATGCACCCCACAGGAACAGGCTCTGGTCTGGCTGTGGAGTCTGATCTATGCTCCTTTGATGCAGATAAAAAAACCCATCAAAGGTTTGGGGAGTGGGGAGATGTGGGGTGGCAGCAGATGGCTCTTTCATTCCCACTCCTCGTGGCACACACCAAACACCCCAGCAAATCAAAGCAAGCAGTGCCCCAAGGAGGGGGCAACACACTGCTGCAAATACCAGAGTTTAGGGGTTGGGGTTTTGTTGTTGGGGTTTTCTTGGGTTTTTTTGGGGGGGAGGTTGGTTTAGAGGTTAATTTTTTTTTTATTTTTTTAATAAGAGACTTTATCCACCTCTTCAAAGGTCACTGCATTCAAATCAGACCTAGGAGTCACCACAGAGGTTTGACCCTCTCTGTGCTGGGACATGGGGAGCTAACCCAGCCGCAGAGCTGAACAGAGTCTGCAGCAGCATCCGAGCACCAACCTGGACAAAGCAGGACCTGACCCAAGCACAAACCCTGGAGGGTTTGTGCCTCTGGGAACAGCAATGGGTGCAATGAGCTCCACCAGCTTCTGCTGCAAAGGCAGCCTCTTACCCTGGGCCAGCCAAAACACATCTCTCACCCAAATGCCTCCCCTACTGCGGAGATTAAATGGGTTAATTAGAAGCAGTCCTCGTACCCAAGATATGACAGGCTATCCCTCGCAGGGCTGCTGCCCTCTGTACCACAGTGCCATACATGGTGTACCACATAGGGGAGGGATAACAGCTCAGCACAAACACTTGGTGAGAGTTTTGCCTGCACAGGGCAGGCTCATGCTTTCACCAGAAAGCACAATAGAGAAGCCCAGGTCCCACAAAGACTCCCGGGAGGCTGACGAGTGATGTCACCATCAGTCCTGGGACCTGCCCATGCCTTGGCAAAGGATGCAAAGGCATAAAGGTGGTCTTGGAGGTGTCTGATTGGAGCAATCCCCCTCCCTACCCGGCTCATGCTCCATGCAGGGCAGCCTTGGGGAGGAAGGGTTCAAGGAACCAAGACCACCCTGGAAACCCTGGAGAAGTGCATCCTCCTTGCAGGTGCTCCCATGAATGTGCCCACAGGGTGTAGTCCTCTCCTCTCCTGTGGCCTGGGGATCTCACCCTGCCCAGAGGAGGGAACAGGCAGAGCAAGAATGGGGCAAGCAGCACACTGTCCCCCAGTGCTTTCCCAGCCTCCATCCAAATTCAGCTCCAGAGGCCTTCTTTTGCCTACTGCACTTTGTCCTCCTAATAATCCTCAGCCAATCTCTCTTCCAACCCCTTGTCCAGGTGGCTGCCCCATTCCTGTAAGTGTTCAAGGCCAGGTTAGATGAGACCCTGAGAAATCTGGTCTAGTGGGTGGTGTCCCTGCAGGGGGATGGCATGAGGGGATATTCAAAGTCCCTTCCCACCCAGGCCATTCTGTGACTCCTCCTGAACCTCCACATGCACAGCCCGTGCAAGGAAAGGCTCCTTGCTTTGCCCATTTTCACCAGCCCCTGCCCTCACATCATAGCCCCAGTCCCTGCACCATCACACCAGTCCACCCCTCCCTCCATCTCCAGCCTAGCTCCGAGTCTGGCGGGTACCACACCTTCCCCCCAAAAATCTCTGCCAGGCTGAGGATTCCCAGGCTACTTGGCCATTCCTCAAGGAGAAATTCCTCCAGCCCTACAGAACAAACTCAGAATGTTGCCCCTGTCACTGGGTAGATCATGCACCAACTGAACGCAGGCTGCAGGGATGTGGAGCTTTCTTCGGATTAGGAAGGGCCAAACTTCCAATTATTTTTTCACCTCTTCCCCAAATAACAGCACGAGATGTTACAACCACTAAGCAAAAACTTTCTCTCCTCCTTAGCTGGAGCCAGGCAAGATACTCATCAATGTCCCCAGTTCATTACACAGGCCCTCCTCTTCTCTTTATGTAAACATGGAAGCCTCTTTCTACTCCCCACCATACTTAAAAGCTCTGAACTTCCACTAAATAATTATCTTCACTGGGGGGAGAGGAGCAGCACTTTCCATATCAAAGGGCTGCTTTGAAGGGATTTACAATAATTTAAGATGAAATGGTAAATATTCTATTCACTCCAGTTCATCTCCAGTAATAATTATAATCCTATTAGCAAGGTCCCAAGAAAGTGATTGCATTATCATCTAGTGAGCATCTATGTGGATTTCTTGGAGGAGTGGGATGGGGGAGGCCATAGGCAAGTAAAGAAGGAAAAGCAACAAAAGATGCAATTGCCAGCATCTCCCTTCCCCCAGCAGGATTTGGGCGCCATTGTCCCGATGCTTCAATAGTGCTTTGCTCTGAAAATAAGAGCTTTTGAGCGCAGTAAGGGGGTGGGGCTGAAATGAGCATCTTATTCCTCCCGGTCACCGCCGCTCCCCTTTCATGGCCCAGGGTCCCCCCTGGTGCCGCTCCGGCGACAAAGAGCGCCCGGGGCTGTTCCTGCAGCCCCGGCCGGCGGCAGTGCCACAATTAAAAGCTAATTGCTGTTCATGGGTGAGTTCTTTAGAATATTGCCCAGCATCACTGGGCTCTGCTGTCCACTGGTCAAGTCATGTGAGATTACTCTAATCTGTCTCCGTTTCCCCCAAAAAGGACCAAAAGACAGGTTTTGTTTAAAAGCAGAGCAGGGAGAGGGAAGTTCTGTGAAACTCATAATTTAAGGGGGAAAAATCCCCTGAACTCAGCAGGAAATACAACTGAGCTAACTGGCAAACTGGGACTAAAGCCCCTTTATCAGCAGATCGCAGCACCAACTGTCTACACCAAACTGTTTTATTCCTGCTCCATGACACCTCTTCGTACACCCCACTGGAGTGTTTAACTGGAATTTATCCCTGCAGGAGTGCCTCAGTTGCACCAGTGTAATCCTCTTCCCTCTCTTCTGGCACCTGGAGGCCACCAGTGTGAGTCCCCAGCACTTCCACCAGAAGCAGGCAGCTCAGCTCTGCTCGCTCTGGGAAATCAGCAACTACTCAGCTACTCCTGAGCTGCACCATTTGCAGGCTTGTAACAGGCCAAGATTACTGTCACAGCGTGCAAGAGTTTATTGCATAGCTGTGGAAACATTTTTCTCAATAAATTAAATAGACAACAGCCTGAAAGGGAGGAAAGAGGAAGAATTTTAGGCATCTGGAGAGATTTCAGTGCTTACAACTCATTCCTGCTAAAAAATAAATTCTCTGGACTGCCTCTACCTCTTACTTTTCTGCAACCAGAAAGACCAGCAACTTCTCCTCCCTCAAGAATTTATAGCCTAGAGTTAACATAATGTGTACTAATCTCCTACTGTGTACAGAGATTTGATAGATCCACTTGCGGATTCATTGCAAGACAAAGCTCTGATCTCGAAGAGCGCGAGTTCAACACATCCTTGCACCAGAGATATGAATTCTTGAACTCAGCTTTACTTAGGTAGCACCAATCCTGCCCCCATGGGAAGCTGAAACCAGCACCTGGACTGGGTCAGCACCTGCAAGCACAGAATATCATTGGCCAGAAAAACAAACAGCGAAGAGAGTCAGGGTCTGGAGTTACTGTCTTAACTGTGGAGACAAAAAAAAAAAAAAAAAAAACAAACCCAAACAAACAAACAAACAAACCCCCACAGCTCTTGCAAGGCTTTTGCTAGCTCAGAGTAGGCCTGTGCAAAGGAAGCCTGGCTTGGAAGAGGCTTAAAAGCAGACAAAGAAATCATAATGATGGGATATCCAAAACACATCCATGGTACCCAGGTGACAGGAGGGTCTCCTGTAGCAGAAGATGTGGGACTAACAGAGTCTGCACTAACACAGAGACTCTGATCTCAGGGGTTTGGCTTCAGCTCCATCAGGAGAACAAGTGGGCTGTTCCCACAAGTCCCAACCAAAAGCCCCCTCCTTGCTGTCAGCTTTCCTGCCCCACAGCAGCCACTCAGGCATGTCCAGGAGGCACCAATGCCCACTGCTCACACCACAGCCTCCTCCCTCTTACGCCATCCCTGCCAGCGAGGCCCAGGCACAAACCCCCAGTGTGGCAGGAGCACCAGACAGTACTGGTGGTACCTTCAGCCATTGAGTCCATAGCCCCAGACAGCCTCCACCCCTATCAATTTGTTCTCTTAATTGTAGCAACAGCCCTAATCCTCTCAAAGATGTTAAACCACCCCAGGCACTGCTCCTCACAGGTCTTCAAGACATCGCTCTTCCTCCTAGGTCTTGGAAAAATGCTTCCTTGCAGCAAAGGGAGTAATATAATCAGGTTAAGCCCCAGAGAAGTGAGGATCTGGGATCTGGGGGAGACAGAAGTGGATATTGAGACACACAGACCTGGCACTGCAGAAAGAGAACAGCCTGCTGGCGTTCCACTGCTGTCCCAGGAGCACCAGGTGTTTCAGGAATTAGATGCCCAAACTAAGTAGCACAACTCATCCAAGGCTCGAACTACTGCTGCTGCACGTGGAGCAGAACATCCTTCTGGCTCATCCCACCAGAGCAGGGACACCAGAGCACCCTGGAGCTCCTGCACCTGGCTCGGACACCAGGAGGTATTCCTAATCCAGGCAGCCCACAGGAGGTTATCCCACCAGCCTCACCCCTACAGTACCTCCTCTTCCAGGCCCTGCTCCAGTGACCCATTTTGCTGTGTGCTGGAGGCACACCTTGATTTGGACCCAAAGGGCACATCTGATGTAATCAGTGCAGGGGAGATGGTCACATCTCGGACCCCCAGGCATCTGCATGGCAGCAACACACTACCAACACTGCTTCTGTAGCCGTGCTGCAATAGGGAAATTTCAAAGAAAAGGAGAAAGTTCAAGAGAAACAACCTCTGGTTTGGGCCATTCTAGGGTGAGGCCCATGCCAGTTATATAAATACAGATTTATATGGCACACACTTATAAATTAACTTTCTGGTTAAGTAACCGTATAGTGACAATGGCAGCAGCCTCTCTGCAGACACTGAAAAGCAGCTGAATGTCAGTGGCCAACCTGGTCCACCACAGCTGACATTCAGGAACACCTGACAAATTTCTACCCAGAAGAGCACTACAAGGAGATGAACTTGCCAGGCTATGCCTCTCCTCTGGGGCACTGCCAAGCCACCACATTTCACCTGCTCCAACTCTGCTAGAAGGTGGGAAAAAAACCCCAACCCACATAGCAAAGCGCCAACCCCAAAAGGAAATACATGTCAACAGCCACTCCAGCAAGATACAGGTAGAACCATGTTCCCCTAATGCAACGTTCATAAATCACAGCTCTGCTGAGAGGTCTTTTGTGTTTTCCCCAACACAGAAACAAATGCCCTAATCTGTGTGCCTGCACGGGCAGGTAATGAGTTACACTGATAATGTTACCCTTTGTTAAACACTTGCATGAGTGGCCCAGCATTTGCACAGGGAGGACTTTGTTTGCCACCTTGAGACACATTTCTCCTAATTAAGCCCAGCCTTCCTGCTCTGGGTCTTTACAGCCATGATTACAGAAAAAAGCCTCCTGATAAACTTTGGAGACCTGAGTGATACCCCAGCTCCTCCCCTTCGGATCATAACCCATACTGGGGGGGCATCCCCAGTGATTTGCCTACCCTTGGGGTAAGACGTGCCAAATTCAGGCTTGAACCACTGTGCTGAGTTAGAGCCCAAAAAGGGAGTGGTGGCAGCTCTGCTCCCGCTCCTTTTCCTCACCGTGGACAAAAAGCAAGGAGTGCAGCAGGGACACTCAATTCACCCAGCAGCACTTTCCTCTGTGCACTGACATGCCCTGAACATCTTCCACATCACATCCAACCAGTGACCACTAGCTCTTCCATAGCCTGTGGAAAGAGACCTCACAGGGTGGCTAGGGCCAGGCTGGGCTTGAGACAAACTTTGAGACACATTTATATCTGCAGTTTTTCAAAAAAGGCATGTAGGATCTCCAGGAATTCACTTTCTGCCTAAAGGGATCCAATGGGCATACCACACCACTGAAGAGCAAAGACCTTTGAAACAACAGCTCAGAAAACAGCCAGCTCTATATTTTCATGATGAAAAAATAAAGTTATGGCATTTTCTGCCCTTTCTGATCACATACACACGTTTCACAGGCCAACTAATGCCAACAAGGTGCTGCCAAACCTCAGCTGCACGATTCACCTGCCTCTGCAGTAATACCCAAACCAGCCTTGAAACTGTTCAGCACTGAGGCTTCTTCTCAACTGTGGTAAAGGGAAGGGGATGTCCCTCTGACCATCAGAGGACCTTCCCCATGGTCAGTAACAGCAGTGAAAAGCAAAACCATCAGAGAAAAACAGGGAGGGTGCTCAACCAACCAAGCAGGTCCTGTACTCACCAGCTGCTCATTACCCTCAGCATTTCATTGAGTGGGTCAAGAATTGAAAATTGGTTTAGACTTTATTTCCAGCTGAGACACCTAATTAACTTCGGAAAGTCTCCTGTTTGCTTCTCAGAAGGGAGGGGTGGCACCAACTACAACCTGAACCATCAGTAATCTGGGCACTGGCCCAGGCAGCGTGACCCTCATGGGGATGAGCTAATTTTGCCACCCACTGGAACAAAAGGCCTGGCAAATTAATACACCGGTGATCCTCTCAGTACTGATCCCTAAATGCATTTTAACACAAATGGGATTGTCACCTCAACTCATTTGTTAATGGATTTGTGATTCGCTCCCATAAAGGAGTAGCACTGGAAATCAAGATCTCTCCATGGTAAACAGACCAGAGCAGTGAGACTTTGTCCAGAATGAGATTTTTTCTGCCAACATCTCTAGTCAGGCCAGGATGAACCTCCTCTCCCCTCCCTTTGACAACTCGCATCAAGCATCAGAGACAGAAAATACAATTAATTTCCAGGATAAAAACCCAGCATGCCCATTGAGCAATCAGGCTGCAGGTTTTTGGTGCCACCATATCCCTGGGCCCCCAACGACACTGCAGGACTCAGAAGGAATCAAACCAGCCTTGGGAAGGAGAGAAA
Organism: Donacobius atricapilla; assembly: GCA_013397315.1. Taxonomy (NCBI): domain Eukaryota; kingdom Metazoa; phylum Chordata; class Aves; order Passeriformes; family Mimidae; genus Donacobius; species Donacobius atricapilla. Next base: position 189,453 of record WBMY01010077.1, on the reverse strand, counting down.
TTCCCAGTGCAGGAGAGAGACAGGTGCCAATTAGGGAAACATGAAGGAGCAGGTCTGTCTGCAGACTGCCTTTCTGCCCAGTCATTACCTGGGATCATGGCGTGGTCATAAACAGTCAGTGACATCCAGCCAAGAGCTCTTTAAAGAGCAGGCTCAGCTGGTAGAGATCCTCTGCTGCAAGTACAACAGATGCAAAGCACTGCTTCTCATTAAAAAGGTATTCACATAATTAGAGACTTCACATGGCCATGCCAATGATTTGATCTAGTCCAGAGCATTCCGGCAGTATTTAAGAGAGGGCCTGCTTCCCATTTCTGATGGCTTGGGCTGTCTTTGTGTGTAACCCTGCCAGCTCCTCACACCCCACACATTGCAATGGCAGGTCCATGGCTATGGTGACAACCAGAAGAACCTTATGAGCAAAACTACACGTGCCAAACCCCACCAGCAACCTCCAGCATCCCACCCTGCTTTCATTCAGAGCCAATTTCCTTCCACAGGCAGCCATGGGGCTCAATTATCCCCAGGTCCTTCAAGCCCTTGTACATAAAGAGCACCATGGGCCAATCTGCCAAGGCCTTAGAGCACAACCCAAGTGAAATGACTTTTCTCTGAACACTGGGGACTCCGAATGACAGCTATTATTATTCAGATGAAATCAAGTGCCAGATTAACAAATCAATGGGCATAAGAGATAAAATGGGTGACCATTGAAGCTTTTCAAATACCCAAACATATGGATGAACCAAATGTGAATTGTAATTGACTCACCCACACCTTTGATCTCTACACCCTTGGGTTCTCAAAGAGACAGTCCAACCCCCTCCAACCCGGGCTGAACCAATCTGGGCTCCATTGTGAGCCTCAAAAAGTCCTTTCTCTCTGCCTCCATTCCCTGGACTTAGATGCAGCCTGGTGCTTGAAAAGTGAGAAAAGCCACCTCTGTCTTGGAGAGCCAGGGAGCTGGAGATGGACAACCTACACTACCAAAACACAGCCTCTCACATGGAGCCCATCACCCTGGGCATCTCCTCCATCAGTCCTCAGCCGCGGTGGTGGCCCTCAGTCAACGACATGGGCAGGAGGAGACAGCCTAGGAAGCAGGAGCAAACATGGGCCGTGATGGTGCTCATTCCCCCACTGCTCCTGGAGCCCGACATGGAGTCTCTCTGGTGTTCAAGGATTTCCGTGTGAAAACCAAGGATCAGACTTTGCAGATGGGTTCAGGGCACGTGCATGCCTCTGGTGTAAAACCTGTGCTGGTCTGGAAGAGCTGGAAGCTGCTCTGCTCTTCTCCAACTGCCTTGACAGCACATACTCCCTTATGCTTGATCAAGAAATCTGATTTTTAATTTTCCCTAAGATGTTTCTGCAGCTACATTGAAAATAACACAGCTTAAATAAATGTTGTCCCTAAATGTTTACATTTGGAGTTTGGAGAGAGTTTTGACCAGTTTTAGATAGACACATGAAAAAATAAATAAAAGTGCATTATCAGTTTTGATACCACACAAACCTCAGCTCCCCGGGAGTCACAAGTCAAGCAATTGTTTGCTGCACAAGCATGCCTTCGGGGAGCATTTGAACCCCACACTGAAGCTTCCCCATGACTGGGAATAAGCAGTATAGCAAGAGCTAAGCTGGACAGAGTCTCAAAGCAGCAGGAGCTTTGGAACGCCCATTACTGAAGGCAAATGCCAGCAGCTATTCCCAGCACGGGGCTATTCCCAGCACCAGGATCACCAGTGAGTAAAGAGATTCACTCCGGGAAGGCAGAGACTTGGCACGTGCCCCGTCCTCCGGCACCAGGAGCGGGTTTGCTGGGGGACTGGCTGAGGCAGAGCAGGCGTTGCTGTGCCCCCATCACTTCTGGGCTGTGACCCAGCCGCGCAGCTGCTTAACCCGACTGCTGAGCCCTGCTGGAGCAGCCGAGCCTGCGGCAACTGCGGGGCTCACCCGCAGAGGAGCCCCGCAAGAGGAGGACTGCGGGGAAGAAGGCGGAGAAGAGAAAACTCCTGGGCTCTTAATCCACTTTAGGACCACATGAGCTTTCTGTTTATATATTGCCTAATTAATTATTACACTTGCATCGAGCAGTTTGACCTTGAAATCATCTCTAGGGGGAGGCAGGAGTGGTGGAGCAGCCAGGGCAGGCGGCCAAGGCCCCGGTGTGTGCCCAGACACCCGTGCGGGGCCGCTGGCTCCCATGCATGTCCGGCTGTCCGGGCAGCACCAGCCTGCAATTACCAGGCCTCAGAGCAGACAGCAGCTCCCAGCCCCTCTCGGCTTGCAGCAAACCCAGGCTGAAACCCTAACCGGCTATTCCACTTCTGCTTTGGCAAGGTTGATACCTCCTCCCAAGGCTTCCTGCCCCGATCAACACCCTGTATTAGCTGTTCCCTCTGCCAAAATTTTCCGTATGCCATGCAGACAGCCCATGGCTCATTAGTTACCAGACCAGCTCAAGAGGGAAATTTAAAGGGAGAAAAAAAAAAACGTTGCAAGCTTTGTGTTAAGTTGCAACAAGTTCAGCGCACTGCGCTAGGAAAAAAGAAGATGGGCTTTGCTAAGCATATCCTCGACAAGGGGAAACACCCAGCTGCCTGGCTTTTTGCAGCTCACTTTGGTTGGTCCAGCCATAGTAAAGTCAGAGCAGGAGCCCAGGGATGCTCAGAGCCACCCAGACATCTACCGCTGCCCCACTGGTCCAGGTGAGACCTTCACGAGCTTGCTCCATTCCAACCCACTCGTGGAAGATGGGAACCCCCAGCACTCTGGCTCCGACCTGGCACAATTTGCTAAACGCGGCCCCAGAGGTGTGTGCAGGGCGTTCCGAGCAGAGGCACAGCACCTCAGTGCCAGGCAGCACATTTCTCCAACAGGCAGAGACACGGGCACAGCACAGTCCCAGGGTCCCTCTGCAATTCACGTTCAGAACAGCTTCCCAGCCCTGTGTACAAAGCAGCTGAGGACCGTGCACAACCACTCCGGGACCGAAGGACTGGGGCACACCTCTTGTTTACTCCAACACCTCCTGATTTCCTTCCAAGTCTAATACACCTTTAGAAAAACAAACTGAAGGCATGCCAAAGCTGCAGGCCTTGCCAGTTTTTAAACAAATATTTAATAGCTCAGTGGAGCAGCAAAGCTCTTTATGGGGAAGACGCTGGGGTTTCGTTCTCCCCCTAGTGACGGGAGGATCCATGCTCTGAGCCTGCTCAGCAGCCGCAGGCCCTGGACCCGATTCCAAATTGAAAATACTACTGCAGCTTAACCCCAGTGCAATTGCCCTTTCACTAAATGAGCACTTTTCCAAAGATTTCCTACGCCTCCCTGTGCCATTCACCCAAACTTGAAGTTTTAAGTTTTCGAATTTCAAGACTTCTAAGCTTTAACGCAAGTTTGTGTTTGATAATCGAGAGAGGCTGAAAACTTGAGGCTTTAATATAAAGCTTGTCAAGCTCCTTATTGAAGTTAATAATTGTAAGGGATTTTGGGTTCTGTGGGGATGTTTTCTGCACAGGCACATGGATACACACTGAAGGCCTGATCTTGGAGCCCTTCCCTAGGCAGAGTTCTGGACTGCATTAGACACAGTTTGGGGACCCAGTTCGGTCTTTGTCACCACACGCTGCTGAAGACTCTTCTCCTCATCAGAGACAACTTCCCACATGAAAAAGTGCATTTTTTAAAGGGAATTGATGTAGCAGAATACAGTCGTGCTCAGTACTGTTGGACCATGTTTGTGGTAATGCAGGATTTGGCCTTGTGCTCACTTCCAGGAAGGATCTATCAAATGCACACATCCACCTATAATGTTGTACATTGGCATATAAAACAAAAGCCCGTGCCCAATAATTCTCCCTTTCTGCTGGAAGAACTGACTGCTGCACTGACAGGAATGCAACGTCTGTGCCAGTTCCAGGGAAAGGTTACAACTGCTCACTTTTATTACAAACCAGCCACTTTGGTGGATCTGCAGAAATCCCCAGCAGTACCAGCAGAGAAGACTGGCCAAATTACAACGCTGACCTGTGGAATTTTATCAGCACAATACTCACAAGAAGACCAGGACAAGGGACGATGACACCCACCAGCAGAGGGATTGCAAAGCTGGGCTCCATGTGTGGAACTGGACAAGCCACACTGAGGGCAGGGTCAGCCACGCAGCTCTGCATCCCAGACAGGCTGCAAATTAAACTCTGGGTTAGACCTGCTGCCAAACAGAGCCATGACTCCCTTAATGCCAGGGCTAGGTCACACCACCCCTCTGTAGAGATGTTCTTCCTCCCTTCCCTTTTCTGTATGGAGAGGAGAAAACAAAACTGCTGTAGAAGCAGGCTAGTTCCAGGGTGTTTCAAGGAGGTTAATGCAGATGTAAGGCATTTAAAAGAACCTGGAATTATTTTTCTCTAAATAAAGTTTCCCTAGCTACCACGTGGCAGGGCACTGCCATGCTCACATCCTGATGGAAAAATTTTGAAAATGGAATTATTCATTTACCAAAAATCAGTGTGAGATCTGCCAGCAGCATCTGTACACCTGTTTTCCTCTATTTCCACCAACATCATCTGAAGTCCCAAACACCCAAGTTCCTGGTCTTCTCTGAGGCCCCAGGGCCAGGAAGACAGGCCAGGCAGCCAAGCAAGCCAGCTAACAGCTCCCAAAAGTCCCTCCTCACCTCTGGACCTTCCCAGTACAAAGGCAGCCATCACTGAGTTCATTTTCCTCCTCCTTTGGTGCTATTCCTAGGGTGGAACCACCATGGGGAGCACTCAAAGCCAGCGTGGCACCAGGAGAGGCTGTTCCCATTGGATCACCATTACAAATGGACTAAGGTACATTGCACATCCCAGCCAAGCAGACCCTGCTCTCCCTAGGTGTTGATAGAAGGACGGTGCTTCTGACCTCCATTTCTTGCCCTCATCTGACCCGTGGCACACTGTGATGCCCTTCCCCACTTGTCTCTGCACCCCTTCCCACCTCCTTCAGACTTGGAGCAACTCCCTGATGGCAAAGTTACTCCACCACAGACACCTGTCCCGAATTCACCCCACCTTTCCTCTGAGACTGCTGATAATCAATATATTTCATCACAGGACCCCTTGTTTCTATTAAGAAAGCTAAGATACGGTCCATTTACTCCATTGCCTTCTGGCTGCTGCTGGGCTGTCACCTTTCAAAAGCAATGTTTCTTGCAAGCTAATTAAACAGGCAGCAAGTTGCTGAAAGATCTGGACCTGCAGTGGTTAGGGCAAGCCCCGGTACAGTCAGCAGCAGCAAGTCAGGACCCAGCACAGCACTTAGTCATTTCCCACAAACCAAGAAGCCTTTCCAGCCCATTCTCACACACCATATGGTGACAACAGGTAGTAGCCGATAGCCTCTGACCCACTCTAATTACCCCACTGAGACAACGTCCCTACTCCGTGTTGTTCTTTGAATCCACATGTTACCCATCCCACATGGCCCTGGCCCATTCATTGTCACCTGAACCCATTGGTCACCCATGGTCACACCACCAGGAGACATGAATTCCGTGATGAATGATCACTAAATTAGACTTCTTCCTAGCTGGGATGGGTAAATAGCCCCAAACTCAGGCTCAAGTGAACAGAGCAGCTCAGCAAGAGAGGCCCAAACAGAGGACATTCCTATCATCATGCAGACTGGAAATACAGCTGCAAAGAACAGGGGTTCGGGTACAGCTTCCCTATAGCCACGGCACCCAGGGCTTGCTGGATGCTTTTTAAAACAAAGCCATGCCTGGAAGTGCCTTGAGATATCCAACGCTTGGTGTGTGTTACAGACACCTGCCATGGCCCACTTGAAAAGAAAAAAATAATAAATCCCAAACCCAGAGCTTAGCCCGTGGGTTTTCATTCCCATCATTTTTATGCCAAGGAGCACAGTGCTCCCGCAGGCCGCGCGGTCCCACGCTAACACGATTAACCAGGCAGATCCACCATCCACATCCGTCACCCCCAACGCTTGGTCAACTTTGAAAAGTTCAGCAGCTCAACAGGTGAGGCCATGAAACCCGATCACAACAGACAATGTCATCCCCCCAGCGTCGTGCTGGGAAGAACTTGTCACGTGCGTCATATCGGGCAACACACTTGAAACAGAGCAGCGCACTGAAACCCCAGCAACACGAATAATCTTTGCCATCTGTTTGAACAACTCAACCCTCCTCAGATCTAAAGGAATGATCCCATGCAAACACAAGGGCCTTGCTGACTGATTACAGCAGCCCAGCCCTTCTTTTTGGGGGCCATTTTCCTCCCAACGTTAGAGCAGCGCAGGACATGTCGTAGGGAGCCGCTGCAGTGGCCACTCAACTCCCTACACAATCTGAGGGGACAATTAAAAGTCCCCACTTGCTTAAGCACAACATAATGCAAGATCAATAGTTGAGTTTTAAATTTTTTTTTTTTTTTGCATCAAGAAAAGAAAATCTCAATATCAAAATTGTTTGGCAAAACCTTCCCAAACCTTCCCAGATTACCTTCCCAGTGAGGCATGGACCTGGCAGCACAGCTCACAGGACTGCAGTGGAGGAACCAGTCTTTGCTCAGATGCAGTCATTTGCACCTAAAGTCCACTTTGGGGGTATCAGGATTGTTCCCAAACTTCCTGGAGCCAGTCAACCATGTGACACACTGTGGAAATCAGCCACAGTTTTGTCTGTGCTGCCAGGTCCATGCCTCACTGGGAAGGTAATCAGACAGCAGGTATTAAACCTTCACCAAAGCTGAGATTACAGAGAATGGCCAAACACAGGGGCAAAATCCTGCCTTGATCAAGATTTGGATCATCAGGACTTTCACCCCAAACTTTTAACCATCATTTCCTTGTTGTTCCCTTGCTCCCAGCCTGGCCAATTGCAAGCACCGAGGACTCAGCCGAGCCCTGCTGTCGCCGTCACAGCCAGCACGGCCGCGGTACAGGGGCTCCTAGAGAGAGCTACAGACCTGAAATATAAATCAGTGATGTGGAGCAGGGCTGCCAATGCCCAGCCCAAGGCAGGAGGGACTGGGCATTACAGCCCACTGGGCTGATAATAATAATAAAAAAAGAAAAAGCCCCGAACGCGTAACACCACTGACAATTACTTTTTCTTATATTAATTACAGGACAACAGGCTTTCAAGTCCCTAGGACATTTCAAGATGCATAATAATTCAATCAAATGAAGAAAATAATAAAAGAAGTTCAACAACTGATTTTCTAGGCTTGCAAGAAACACTTCTTTCCTCCTCGCCAAGCTCTACAGTAAACCCCAAAGAGAACAACGACATCCCTGCAGGCTGCTCAGCCAGACACATGCACACAGGCTGTCGAGCTGAACTCCCTACTGCGGCGAAGAGGGAACGTCTCTACTACCCAAAAATTCAAGGCACTTCATAAAATTAGTTTGCAATAGCGGCTGGATCCCATTTCTCCTCTATCACGGTAGAGTATTTTCATGGTATCTAGTATTTTCACTAGAAGCAGTTGACACACTGTATTCATTATGGGGGGAAACCCTGCAATGTGCATATAGAAGTTATTTTCTACTGAGTTATCTCACCATCAAAAAAAAAGCATTTAATTTTTCCTGTTTCCCCCCTCCTTTTCAGGAATAATATTCAGCACCACTTGATGGTGTTCTGCATTCCACACTTCAGAAACAAACCAACAGATTTTATTTCACTTGACAGAAAATGGAGCAAGGAACAAGTTTGTGTTCCCTCCTTCTGAAGTTATTTTCAATAGATGAAAACTTCAGACAGAAATAAATAGTTAAACAGTATTAATCACAATCACCTCCAAAAACAAGAACTCATCACGCTAGACAATTAAATCTGATGCCTCCGCATCTTGAAAATCTGAAAAAGAAGATTTTGGATGGCAGGAACAACTTAAACAAACAAAAACTCCTAACAAATATAAACAAATTTAGCCAGTTAGCTAAAACACACTTCAAACGAGACATGGGTCAAAAATTCTATCTTCATCTTTTCAAAGCCAAGCAATTGAATTTACATTGCACTCCGAGGGCTGAGGACACAGTAACTCCCCCAGTTCCAAAGTTCAGTTGATCTGAGCAAAAGCATCTGAAAAATAGAGTTGAGGCTTTGCCCAGCTTACTGCACGATGCTGACACCACACGCCTTTTATAGCACCTTTAATCCAACTGTACTGAACCACTAACAAAATATAAACGTATCTCCTCATTGATACTAAGAAATAAATAAAAGCCTCATTAGGTCTGCGAGAAATAAACATGTTCTTGAGGAGTGCTGAGAAGCCAAGGTTCACTGAAGTCAGTAAGAGCTTGGAGTTACTACTGTATAGGATCTGACTTCCAATGACAACATTTATAGGAACAAACATCTGCATCTAATTCTAATTAAGTTAGAAATAATGCACAATATATAACAACTTATCTGCTGGTTTTCATCCTCCCCCAAATATTTTTCACTATTTAGTCCCCGCAACTGACCCGGGTCCCAGTCCCACAGCCAGCCAGACACACTCCCATCTTCGGGGTGAATCACACACGACTGATTACCAGACTTCCAGCATCACTTACTCTTGCTGCTTGAGAGCACCACCATTCAGACCTCAAGATTTGTCAGATTTCAGCTAAAACAGCCCTTTTGCAAAGATACTAATGAAAAACTACAGTGTTTTTGCAGGGATAGGGCCCGCACTTAAAATTCAGCAGCTGATAAAGTGAAGTTTTAGGAAGTTAAACACAACTTTGATACCTGTTCTCGAAATTTAAAAATAATGTGTCCCCTTTAGATATTGGCTTTCACTCACTACATCTGAGATAACAGATGAACTCAATCATAAGCATTATTTCCCTCCTTCTCCCCTTCCACCCCTTACTTGCAAAAGATTAATCAACCATTTTATGGTCTAATTTAGTTGCCTAATTAAAAACAGAATTCAACACATACAACACCATTTTGCTAATAAATCCTGACAGGTTTTCTGCTCTGTTTATATGCAAGTTCTCCTTCAAAATGCAAGTTAATACTTTTTTAAACGCAGCTGAAAGTTTTCATTTGGGCTGCTGTGGGACAACACGCTACATCCTACACTAGGATGACAGGATTTCCTAAAACGAAACAGCTTTCAAAAATTACTTCCTCCTCATCAGATCTTATCCTGCGCTCATTTCACTAACTGCTGAGGGATGGCAACATTAAAAAAAAGAGACAAAAACCTAATCGGACTTGCCGGGTGGGAGTTTCAAGACTACAAAGAGGTTACAATTCGTAACTTCACAGTTTTCATCTAGCTTCAAAGTTTCCATCCTGTTCCTTTAGCATTCCTGTAAACACTCAGTAGAAACACATATTCAAAATACTCCTGATAAAGGAACTTCAATCGGAAAAGGGTGAGAAAGGCACCGAAACGGGAGCCGCCCTTGCTCGGTGTCCGATCGCTCTTCTCCTCCGCACCCACCGCCGCCCGCTCCGCCGAGCCCTCCCGCACACAGACATCCCGGGCTGGGCTGCTCCTCGCAAAACCACTTAGAATTACATCCATCCTTACAGGATACAAGGCAGAAGTTTATAATTTTCTCCCAGTCCAAAGTGTTCATCCCGTTCCCGGCGCGCCCGTTGCCCAGTACACCCCGCACTGCTCCCGCAGTCCAGCGCCGGGACTGGCGACCTGGGGCGATCGATCAGCTCCAGGGATGATTACGGGGTAGGAGAAAGTGAACGGAGGCTGAATGCAGGGAGCGAGTGAGGAAGTTTTATCGGGAACGTGGAGCTGCCGCCTGCCAGTCCCAGGCAGCGCTCCCGGAATGGGTCAAACCCCCTCCAAACGTATCAAAAAATTCCCAAACGGGTAAACGCTCCCCCACCTCGCCTCCCCACACACAAAAAGAGAAAAAAAGAAAAAGGGTCAAATCTCATCCCAATGGTACAAAAAAAAAAACCAACCCAAACGGGTCAAAAACCCCGCAAACATGCGGTCGCTGAGCGCACCGCCCGCCAACCCGTGCAGACCCGGGAGACACACCAGCCATCCCTCAGCAACACCCTGAGCTGCAGGGAAAATACGCTCCAGCAAAAGACCTGGAAGTACAGCGGAATAAGAGCGTTTAAAAATATTAACATTTAACCTTTGTGTAGATATAAATACGGTTTGGCTCGCGGAAAACCTGCGGACGCCCTGCTGCCGCCTGGGCTAACGGGGATCGCAGTTGCGCTCTGAGTTTATTATATTTTTAGGCGTTGTTTTTCGGGGGAAACCATTTAGCGGAACATTTACTCTCCCCCCGGGCGCTCCCCAAGCTGCTCTGGAGCCCGGGGCGGCCGCAGCCCCTCACCGGGGACCCCGCTCGGCCCCGTCCCGCCGCCCGCCCCGCCCGGCCCGTACCAGTACCAGGCCAGTCCCCGCTCGTAGTTGCGGTCGAAGAAGTGGGGCTCGGCGCCGACGGCGCGCACGTCGGGGTGCACCCGCAGGAACTCCAGCAGCGCCCGCGTCCCGCCCTTCTTCACGCCGATGATGATGGCCTGCGGAAGCCGCTTGGTACCGGAACCGTTGAAGAAGCTGGACANCGGCTCCGGGGCGGCTCCGGGGCGGCTCCGTGCGCCGGACATCCACTGCCGGCCCGCGATCTCCCATGCCTCGGCCCCGCACGGCTGCAGGGAATCGCCAGCTGGGGGTCAGGCACTGGGGGCATCGTGGGGTTGGGGGCATCTCAGTCTTTTTTTTTCCTCCTCCTTACTCCCAAATACTTGGATAGCGAGGTTTCCGGGGCGACTTTATTGTGGTCTTTCAGTTCCTAACGGGGGATTATAACAAAAAAAAAAAGAACCTTAAAAAAACCCCTATACTTTTTAGCACAGTCAAGGGATAAGGGTTTTAAACTGACAAAGACCAGGGTCAGATTAACTATTAGGGAGAATTTTTTTACAATGAGAGTGACAGAAGACTGTCTGAAATTGCCCAGAAAAGCAGTGGATGGCCCATCCTGGGAAATATTCAAGGCAAGGGTGGATGGGGCTTGGACCAACCTGGTCTAGTGGAAGGTGTCCCCACCTGTGGCAGGGGGCTGGACTATATGACCTTTAATGGTCCCTTCCAACCCAAACTATTCTGTGATACTATGATCTACCTGTTCTTTTGATGAGTTGGCTTTCTAGTCAGCTGCACGTTCTGTCATGCTGTACTTTCTGAAATCCCTGTCGAGATTTGCCACAGTCTACATTACGGGAGTAACACACAGAAACCAAACCAAACAGAAAAAGTCCTGAAAGGCAAACGAACAGCATCTGTCTGAGGAGATCCTCCCGCAATGCCATGAGAGGTGAGACCCTCCTTTCCAGGACCAGATCGCACCAGTACTCTCCAGGGGTGGGGATTTTGCACATTCCATGCAAGTGCTTTAGCCAGTATTCTCCCAGCAAACACGACTTACAGCTCAAATGCATTTGGGCAGCTTTTCTATCATGTTTTTATTAAAAGATGCATAAACGTTTGTACAAAATTTGCTGCTTTCAGAGCACTTTTGCTTTGAGAGGAAGTGAGGTTTTGCTGAAACCTCTTTATCTATTTTGCCCAAACAAGAGGAGAATCTTTTCACCATGAAGAGCCTTAATTTTGCGTCAGAAGCAACAGCATTGTCCTGACTTATTCATGTATCAACTGTACATCAATTCCTGAACTGTTACACAAAAGTGAACTGTTTCCACCACACTGCCTGTGGTGTGAGAATCTTGTAAAATAATCTGAAACTACAAATTGGAGATTACAATCTAATTAAACCGTGCAGATTGAAGAGGGGAAATAAAACCCAGAGAGGTGTATGACTTCTCTAAAAGTTGCACAGTGGGTTAACATAGAGCTTGGGCCACCCAAATCTCCCTCAGTACCAGTGTCACTCATCCCCATTCTCCCCAGAACCAGATACTTGCAAAGCAGATTTTAGGATGAGACAAGGAGGACTTTTGTATTTCAGCCACAGAGTCAGCAGCAAACAATTCCAATGTTTCTCTGCTGTGAGATAAAACAGGCGGCACTGCTGGGCTCTGTGGTGTGAAGGGTGATCCCAAACTAAGCAGAGATGGAGGTGCCAAGCTGTGGCAGGAGGAAGGAAGAATGGCTTTCCAGTTTCCCTCTGTGTTTTGGCAAAGCTCTGCCAGCTGGCCTAGACAGGTAATTGTGCAGAGAATTGAAGAGGACGGTTCCCAGCAATGCATGAATCACAGCTGTGGGCAGCAAACATTCCACGTGTGCCTCTCCTGCACCCACATTTACTTACCTCTGCACTTGTACAATTTGTACAATTTGTACAATTCTGAACAGAAAATCTGCTGCTTCCATACACGGGTTGCTCCACTGCACATTCCTACACCCGTGAGCTAACAGGGAAACCCTTCAGATGGAATAATTCTCCTTGTTTCTTACATCCACCAGCACCAGCCAGGATAACATCAACAAAATGTCACAGAAAGTTTGGTTCAAGCCTTTAATATTTGTCAGCTTTAGCTTATAAAAGTTGGATTGGCTTTTTAAGAAAAATGGCCTGAAGATAGGTTTTACTGGAATTGTAACTTGGAGGTCAGGAGTTTTCCCCTAGGAATGGCAAATGGGTAAGTGATCAGAAACCGCATCCATGCAGAGGTACATCAGGACGAGGGCTGGGCTCTCCCTGCAACACAGAGCATGGGTAAGAGAGGTTTTGACCACTGGATTGGGAACCAGTTGTGGCTCTATCCTCCAGACTGACTCACTGGATGTGGCAGAAGCCCACACTGCTGCTTGGCAGAACAGGTCCCCTCCACTCCTGCTGCTGTCTCAAGAGCAGGGCTCCAGCTGGGTTCAGCACTTGCTCTTGGCTCCTGGAATTTGCTGAACATGCCCCAGGCAGCAGTTGTGGCAGAAGTATGTGTGCTGTGGCCATGGATGGGGGCATAGGACAAGAAAAATTTAGAAGAAACAGAGTTGGAAAGGAATGGGCACATCCAGAAATGCAGAGCTGGGTTTGCTCCATGCCCTAGAATCACAGCAGTGGTTGTCTTGCTGGCTGGTTAATCAATAACTAATTGAGCAGCATCAGTACAGTCTCCATATCCTGTTTCTTGATGAATATCAATTAGACAGATGGCACTGGGAAGGTGCAGCTCCTGACAAGGGGTCACGGTAGCACTTAGTGGAGCACTGCTGAGATGGTCCTGGAGAGTGCCCAGCTCTGCAAAATGCACTTGTTAACCTGGGCATGAGAACATCTGGGATTTTGTCCTGAAAAACTCATGTGCTTTAACCCATAGAGGCACGGCTTGCAGTGACTGTTCTTGGATCAGGATTGCTGGACCAGCAGGCAGCAGCCATCCCAGCTGGGGGGGACAGGCCGTGGGGTCACTGTGGGTACCATCACTGGGACTCAAAACAGCTCAGCCACTGGAAAGGCAAATGCCCAGGACTTTATGCAACCTCTCTGAACCTAAGTCCAAGTGCCACATAATGCCTTAGAGCCCTCAGCTGCAGCTTCATAACCCCACCACTGACCAGAGGCATCCCAGGAGCATCCTAGGGAGACCCCAGGGACATCGTTGCCTCTCACCGTGTCCCACTGCGTTGTCCTGGGCATGCCCCCACCAGGGCCATGGGCAGCACTGCTATACAGATGTAAGAGGAGATCTTGTTTCTCTTAACCCGAAACCATTTCCTTTCCCCCACTGCCCTCCCTCCCCTTGCTCCCTAATGCGTCCCTGGGGTTTTAATATCTATTTCTCCAAGTGCCACGAGCCAAATTTACTGCTCACATAACTGCACTGACTTCAATGGAGAAGAGCGTTTAGGGTGCTCCAAGGAGGCGTAAGTAGGAGTGATGTGATGGAATTGAGTAAAGGAAAATACAGTCTGACTGTCAAGAAGAGTTTCCTACCAGTGAAATCTATAGACTGTGGAAGTTTCCCATGGGAACAAGGAGAAACCAAGTTCCTGAAGTCATTTTAAACCAGCACAAGAGAATAGGAAATCAGCCCAGTAACTGGCCAGAAGGAAAGATGACATAATACTACTTCTCTGTCTCTAATTTCTGTGGCTGCATTGCTTTGTCTGTGAAATTATTTTAACGCAACTGGATTTCTCCTTCTTTTGGGTGATGCTAGGCCCTTGCTGCTTTGTAAAAGTTTCAATTCCTCTGCCCTAGATTGAATCCTGTCCTGGATTAAAGCAATAACCACTGCAGTCCCCATTAGACTTCCTCTTATTTCTGCTGCTTGCAAGCCCCTTCTGGGGTCTTCTCAGGCTTTTTCGCTGACTTACCTGAGCCTCTGGCTCCAGTCCTGTACTTATTGAGCTGTAGAGAGTGGAACAGCCATTGGGAATAGTGGGAGGGCTCATCCAGGCCAACAATGCCATGTGGGGCTATGGAAGGTACCAGACATGGAGCTGTAACTCACTGGCAAGCAGGAGAGGGTCCACAGATAGAAATTCTCCTGCCTTCAGGGATTCTTCAGGTAGATTCCTTGTAGATAATTTGCTGGAAAATCATCAAGGACTGACTTCCATCACTACATATTTCCATCATTATATATTTCTGTCATTCTGTACTTTCATCATAAAGGGATGATTTTCATCAAGGCACACAGGGAAATGCTGCTTTCCCTGGTGACCTCTGGCTCTGGTAACCCCATGCCTGCCTAATTTGGCTCCGTGGATAAAACCAGGACAGCAGATGCAGTGGCCATGCCCTGCTACCACCCAGTGGCTTTGGCAACCACTTGCCAACGAAACTTCCTAATGTATTCATGAAGGACTTAACATTTGCTCACTGTCTCAGCAAAGCTCTAGTGTGAGCAACCTCCTACCTCACGCAGTTCCTAGATAATTACAGATTAGAACTGGCTAATTTTTATTTTTGTAAAGCTGTCAGAGATCTATGTTTGTTATTATTGTCTCCTAGATTGCCAGTTGCATAAATACATATGTAAAACCCCCTTTGATCTCTAAGTATAATGACACAGATTTATCAAATGTTTGCCTTTTTCTGTCTCTTTGAAAAGGTTGATTTATGGAGTGCAGTCCCTACCTCCCTTCCTCTCTTGAAATATGAAGTGTTTGTGATCAGCCAAGGTAATATTTAATATCCTGCCAAGAATCCTTTGCACTTCCTAACAAATGAACTACAACCTAACCAAATGGGTTCACATCTGTTTAGCCTCCTCTTTTTAACTAAACAAATTAGCATTAGAATACCTGGAAGGAACACAAGGTCCCTTTCTAGATGACAGAACACAGACAATTATTAGCAAGGGGAGTAACTGTACTGAAAGGAGCAGGCATGGACCTAGCAGATGTTTTCACATCTCCTGTAGTGTTCATGAATGACCTGCACCACGGTGGACACACTGCCACGGCCTTTTGAAGTGGGTGAGGAGTCCATTCACAGTCGCCTTCTGAATGAAATTAAAGGCAGCAGCCCCAGTGAATTAAGTGTTCCATTTAAACCACTCCCAGCAAAACCAGGTTTTGTTGGGGGGGATGTTGTGGTTTCCCCCATAAATGGCTAAAATAAAGAGCATCACTCCACTCCTCCCCACCCACAGGCTCAGGATGCTCAGGAGGCAACAGCTCTGGTTTTATTTCTGTTTTCACTAGTGCTTTCTCATACCAAGAACATCAAACCACCCAGCCTCATCACCCTTCCTCACTGGGAAATAAGGTGTGATGGGTTATTTGGGGTTTAGGAGAATGCAAGACACAAATGAACATCTGCAAAATATAACTGGGATTATTACAGCCTCCTACAGTCTGCACATGGGCAATTACAAGTTCACACTCCTCCAACCACATGGTGCCTTTCAAGCACCCTTATTCCCACTGGGGTCCCAAACACCTTTTAATCAGAGGTTCAGAAGAAGCTCTGGGGAGGAGGCGGGACAGGACCGGGTGAGACGGGCTCTCCACTGAGCACTCCGTTAATTGGATTCAACGCTGGAAGAGGTAGCCAAAGGAAACACATGCGTTATTAGGGCTAACACTTAGCTTTCGTTGTAAATGTTTTGAAAAAGAAAACACTAAAGCTTCACAGAGATACTACTATTAATATATCATCCAAATAACAAGTGATTAAAACCAACAACAGCTACTATGAAATGTGGCTTTGCAGCACTGGACCCCATGGGATGCAGCCAGGAAAATCATTATGAACAGATCAGCGGGGTGCAATTACAAATAAAAACAGCTCTGCAAAGGCTACAAAAGCAGCAATAATCAGTCTGGTCTGTGGTTTAGTGAGGGCTACACACATTATGGAAGGTGCTATTTATTACCAGAGCCAGGGACACCGCTGGATGAAGGGATGCAACTTCGGGAGAAGTCAACAGAGGGAGTTCCCGCCCCCGCCGCCAAGCGAGACTCCGCGCACAGCCCGGCAGCGGCGCGGAGCAGCCCCGGTCCCTCGGGCATCACGCCGGACGCCTCCGGAGCTCCGAGCTCTGTGGTCCGACGGCGTCCCTGGCACGGTCACGGCTCCACAGACAGACGCCACCAAGGCTCAGGTCTGCAGGCACCTCGTTCAGCTGCGCTTCTTCCAGCCTGGCGGCTCCTCGGCTCAGCCACGGGCGCCTCCCGAACAGCCCCGCGGAGCGATCCCTGCCGGAGGCAGCTGCTCCCGGCAGGAGAGGGGGACGCAGTGCCGGGCGACTCCTGGGGACCAGGCCTGCCGCGCAGCACTCACACCGCAGAGGAAAGACCCCCTCCCACCCTACACCAGAAGCGTTTGTCATCAGTTGGCAGCCCTAGAGGCACTGCCAGGCCTGGCCACGGTCCGTGCGATCCCACAGGGTAGGACTGACCCTGCCGCCTGTTCGGAGCTCTGAGTAGCACGGGGAAGAAGAGATGGCATGGGAACATCTGCCTGCAGGTGTTTCCACTACACTCTTCCCAATGCTCATGTTTGAAGTGAAGAGGGTTAATAAGCCTCACTCCCAATATATTGGCATCTCCTGCCAGTCCTTGCTCCCGCTGAAAGCCAAATGCAACGGAACAGCCAGGCCAGAGCAATCAGACAAGGGAAAAGAGACCTAAATAATATTCCTCCCTGCTGCAGGGTGACTGCGGTCCCAGCCATCCTGCTTCCCCCTGGCATGCCTGAACTTCCCTTGGGTGCTGCTCGGAGTGGTTCAGTGCAGGGATGGCCTTGGCAGCTCTGCAGCACAAATATCCATCCAAACCTTGGAATTCAGCTGATAAAACTCAGGCTGTTCCTTTCCCCAGTCTGGATGCAGTCCAGCAGCTCTCCAGGAAGCACTGTGGAAATGCCTTAATTACTTTATTTGCATCTCTGTTTCAACTTTAATTTGATACAGTCTCCTCTCCATGGCCAAAAAAAAAAAAAAACCAAACAAAAAAACCCCAAAACAACAACAACAACAAACCCCCAAACAACCAACAACCAAAAAAAACCCCTGAATATCTCTCAGCTTTTCTCAGCAGCAAAAATCTTGATCTTTATCCTTGATTTAAAAAACAAAAGATGGGTCTCTGTGCCAGACACTTCTTTGCAAATGAGCTTGGAGTGCCACATGTCCAATCCTGCACCAGAAGTGCAGGACTGGAGCCTGTCCTGCCAGGCTGGGAGATCCCCTGGCAGCATGGTCTGGTCTCTGTGCACCCTACCTGAAGGAATGACTCTTTTCCTCTTCTCCCTGCTTGCTTTATGGATGAAAAAGATAGGCAAGATGTCCCCAGTCGTCCCAGTTAGGGACAGTCTGGTCAGTGTGGGAAATCAGATCCCTGCTGCTTCCAATCAGAAAATCCAGGGCAGTTCCCCAAAATCTACATTTCCCTTGAAGAACAGATATTCCGGCTACAACCACAGTTTTGAGGGGCACAGGCAATTTGTGTTACAGCATACATTCCATGAAAAAAATGTATGAAAGGGAATCTGTGATTACAACAGAAAGTGTTAAAAATGGGGAGCAGGGGACAGAAAGGACCATGGGATTGCATCTGGGCAGCAAAACCAGGGGGAAATCCTCAACTGCCAAACATCCTTAGTCCTGGGGACTGTCCAATTTTGGAGACACATGGAAACCTCCCTTTGGGTACCCCACTCACCCAGTGGGCAAGACTGAGTAAGGTGTCCTACAAAAATGGGAATAAAGGCATGAATTTAGAGCTGTTCCAGCACTAGTGGTGAGGGTCAGGCACCCTTTCTAGCACCTTTTTCTGAGTCGTGGCATGGCAGCCATGGCAGCAACTCCTCACCAGCTCCCCAGTACAGTCCATGCCCACCACGCACAAAGCATCTCTTAGGCAGGGTCAGCAATGCTTGAAGAAGCATTTGAGAGCCACGACCTTTCAGGCACCAGGAGAAACACCCAGCACCTTCCCAGAATGGTTTAATGTGCCAGCCTGAGCCTAGTGCCAAATCATCAGTTCTCGCTCCAAGGCCTGAGGGTGAGGAACTGGTTAGGAATGGTAGGAAAACATCTCCACATTGTGGGAAAACAGCTTGTTTTGCCAACCCTGTTCTGTGAAACAGATGAACTGTACTTTTTTGAAACACTGGAAAGTAGCCCAAGGGGCTGACCCAGGCTGTAAAATCTTCAGTGCAAACAGGTGACGTCTGGAAGCAGAAAAGCAGAGGCGACAGACAATGGTGCCAGACTCTTCAAGTCGAGCGTGACAGCTCAAGGAGCAGTGGCCATAAACTAAAACACAAGAAGTTCCACTTCAATATGAGAAAGAACTTACTTCCACTGAAGGTGGCAGAGCCCTGGAACTCCCAGGGAGGGTGTGGCGTCTCCCTGTCTGGAGAGATTCCAATTCCACCCAGACACATTTCTGTGTCACCTGCTCTGGGTGACCCTGCCTTGGCAGGGCATTGGATGAGATGATCCCCAGAGGTCCCTTCCAACCCCAGCTATTCTGGGATTCTGTGAATGGAAGGGTTCGGAAGGCAGCTCTGAAACTCACTAAACCTCCTGTTGGAGCCGTAGAAGCCTGTAGTACTTTTATTTCAGAGGGGACTAAAAAACATTGAGGCAATCAACCAGAAGGGCACAGTCTGAGGGATCTCAGGAGGAGGGTCAGCACTGTGACACTTCTGAGCTCGCAACACAGTTGTGACCTCTGACTCCAAACTAACCCCACAGTTTGGGAGATGATGAACATTAGAAGCAGACTCGGACTTACCTTGGGTGAGGCCAAGTGCTGGACACGTACTCCTGGGGGACAAGCCCTGCCCTGCAGCACTGACCTTACCATGATGGGAAGAAGGAAAATTGCAGCACCAAGAGACAAATAACTGACTCAAGGTCCCATGGGCCTCACAAGTGGCATCCTGCATCCCACTGAGCCCTCACTAGGACTGGCTCTTTGCCTGGTTAAGAAATTCCATGACTCAAAATGCCACTGGGGACAGACAGGAATGGACCATACAGAATTACCACCTCCAGCAGAGCTGCATGTAGGAAACAGTGCTGATATCTCTGTTTTAGCAAAGTGTTCTGTAGATGCCCTGCATTTCCAAGGAAGAAGAATATCTAATCACCTCTGCAGAGCAACCAGGACATGCTTTCTATCTGTAATGATAATGATTTCTAACAGTATCACTGTTTCCATTCCTATTCTCCTGGGACTGTCAGAACTGAGGACGTTTTGTGTAAGCCCCGAAATGCCGTGGCCTGGCTAAGTGGGAAATGCTGCTGGAGCCAGGAGAGTGTGAATGTGTGACTCTGCTGGGGCAGATTATATCCGAGATTGATACAGGAAGTGAGAAAAGAAAAAGCCCAGTGGGGGAAATGAGAAGGGAAGTGCTGTGAGTGCAGGGATTGGGTTTCTTCACTCATGCTGGAACGAAGAGCAGAGCATTTTGTTCCACCAACTGCCTGCCATGCTGGGATGCCTGCTGCGCTGGCACGCCTCCCTGGCAAGGGGCACCAGGATGCCTGCTCTGCTCTGCTGGGACACCACACAGCTCACACAAGGCCTGGGGCCCCTTCTGAACCTGAGAGCTCAGGGCAACCCCCAGTCATGTAGCTCAGCTCCCCATACCACCCTGCCAGGTCAGTGCTGTGCTCTGTGGTCTGCTGAATGTCAGGGCAGGGGAGAGAGGAAGGGACCCAGTCTCCCTGCAACTCCTCAAAGCCTTACCCGGCACTCACCTTGCAGGTTTGTTCAGAACAATGGGCTGACAGAGACACGAGCTGTTCCCCCCTCCAAGAGGTATCTCCATCCCTATTTTACAGCTGGAGTACATTTCTTCTACAGAGATCTGGAAAGAATGAAGATTTCCCGAGCCTCAGGGCTACTGTTTTATCCACAAAACCACATAAAAGATTTAAAGTCCAAATAGATAAAACCCAGCTTCATCCTCTTGAGTCACTGGTTCAGATTCCTCCATGAGCTTCAGTGCAGGCTTCTGGTGGTGCAGAGCTGCCTCTTGTGACAGCAACACCGAGATGGGACCCTCTCAGCTACCAGCAGACCCAGGGCTAGAAGGGACACAGCACACCACTGCTGTTCTTTTCACTACCACATAAAGAACCGGTATTCCATGGCTGGGATTTGGAACAAGATGGTCTTTAAGGCTCCTTTCAACCCAAACCTTTCTGTGATTCTGCAGGACCAGTTCATGCAGAGTTCTGAGTAAGCAGGATAAGCAGTGACCAACAACCATATTCAAGTTATCCAAATGGGATAAGGGAAAAACAACACTGCATTCCCATGCAGGAACTGCTGTTCCAGGTTCACGGAGCCCTCAAAGCCTGATGTTTGCACAGCCCAGCACAGAGATGCAGAAAGCCCAGGTTTATCTCCTGTGCAAAGCCATCCCAGCAAGGCACCTCATGCCTCTTTCCCTGCAAAATTTGGGCAGCAATATCAGCAGTGCTGGAGGGGGATGGCTGGCATTAGTCCTCCCTGGAGGGTCACAGGGACCACAAACATCCCTGGGTGATGACAGACAGTTCAGGAATTTTCATTTTCCATAGTGACACCAGCAACATTGAAAAAGAGACCTGAGAGAGCATCTACCGCAATATCCATTTCCTGCCAAGTTGTCAGTTTGGTAAGGTGCCTATTTGCAAAGCACAGGCAACAGTAAATTTTCCTAAAGGTAGTAAAATGGCAGCACATAGTTTCATCCACACCTGACACATGGCCAATGTGCAGCAGAGCTGAGAACACTTTCTAGGTAAAGGAAGTGTTTCCTTTTAAATAAGAAATTTAACTAAGGTATAGTCTTACATTTAAATCACAGATCCACTGATTCTAAAGCCATGTTTTCCCTCAAGGCCAGACCCACTGGGTGTGGAGATGTTGATGCAACCCAGTGACCTGCATTTTGCAGACATTCACTGGTGATTACAAAGCTTCTGTCCAGCCCTAAACCCTGTGAATGTTATACCTTTTGGCCCAAGAAATGAAGATGACTCTCTTCAGAACACAACCACAGGCATGTCCTTGAGACCTTTAATCAGAATGGAATTCCTCAGCAGCAGGCAGGAATTGCAAGCCATCTGAAGCCTGGCTCTATAATGACTTAGAAATCCACAAACCCTCCTGCCTCAGCACCACTTTGTGCCTCTGGGAGGAAAATCTGTGGGTTTTTGGGAGCAATCTGCTCTTTTCAGGTTCATCTCCCACCTAAAGGTTGACCAAATTCCTTGGTTTTGCACAAACCCTTTCCACTCACATGTGATTTATTTTCAGTGTGCTGCTTGCACAATAAATCAGTATTTCACAAGCTGTCCTTACTCCTGCAGTGGTCAAGAACATTGTTACTGTGAAAAGTGTCCCAAAACTACCAAATACCTTTGCAATTAACTAAATCTGACCAGAGTTTCAACAAGAAGTGAATAGTTTCAAACAGATTTGGAGCACTCATCTCTTTTTGGACAGTATGCACTTTATTGCAGAGAAGACTGGATGCATTTTTAAAACAAATTCAGGAGTTGCACCGTTTCCATATAATTCCATGAAGTCTCACCCACAGTAACTTGAGCACAGCGGAGTCTGTCAGACAGTGAGGGATCTCTACCTTGTCACCTGCAATCACTCAAGTCACCAAATCTTGCAGGCAGTTATTAGGAGCCATGGAAACAGGTGGCCCTGCTCCTGCAAGCACCTCTGCCAGGAAACAGTGGTTAAACCGTGTCACTCCTGATTTACATCAGCACAACTGAGACCAGCAGCCAGGCCTGGATCGTAAGAGCAGCCAGGGAAGGCTTTATGTCAGTGTGATACACCTGTGGTGGCAGATTTGTGACATCTCCTGAGGGGCTTTATGTGAGATCAAGCTGGAGACAGTGTGCTCCTTCTCAGGTATTGCTGTATCTTTGGATCAGTGCTCATCCTGCTGCCCAGTCCCTCTCCACATGGGAAAGAAATCTTGGCATGAAAACACATCAAGTCGTAACAGGCACTACCACAATAAACTATCACTGTCTCTGTCTGTCCCTGATGCTGCCGTGTTTGGGAACACACCAGGAGGTCACAGACAGCTCCAGGCAAGATGAGGGTGAGCCACAGCTGAGCAGCAGGATCACAGGCATGTTAAACTGTGACCAGAAATGTTCTTCAGTGTATCATTTAACAGGGATAATGCGCTTTTCTCAGGAGACTATCCACAACAATTGCTTTGGAGAGACACTGGCTGCATCAGCAAGTGAATATTCTGTTAGATCAAAATCCCTGGCCCTTTTTCTGTAAAATGTATTTCCTTACCTATTAATCACCCCCAAAGGAAGTCTTTCTGAGCCACCACCCACACTGTGACATTAAACACAGCTCAAGCTCTTGATGCCAGTCCACAGCTTGTCTAAGGATGCTGAGACTCAATGGGGCTGGCATAAGACACATTAACATGGAAGAGCCTTACAACCACCCAGCTCTGGGATATGCTTCTCACATCTTCCACAATTCACAGCCTCTCTGCCATAAACAGCAATGGTAATTTTTACCAGCTGAAGATCTGACACACAGGGCTCAAACACTAATGACATAAAACCACACGGGAGTCAGAAGTGCCCTGTGATGGGAATACAGTAGAATGGCCCATTGTGTCCAAGGGATATGCTGTAGGAGAGCTGTTTAAATGCTCGTGTGTGTTGTGCTGAAAGACAATTTTCTTCACTCCTTTAGCAATGTGCCAGGTGTATGAGAACTAAAAATCTACTGAGGTGAATGGGAACCTTGGGAAGAGCAGCTGATTGAAAAAAGTCCCCAAAACTGTAGGCTTTGGTGTAATACCAGTGCAGGGATGGCACAGATTCAGAGAAGAGTTCACCCTCTCATGTGCCTCAAAGCTTAAAGAAAAGGGTGTTTGGGGAGAAGGGTGAGAAATCATTCATGGTCACTTCCTGATGGCTTCACCAAGGCTGCCAGTGCTGACGGTGGCATGTGTGCGTGCACATGTGACTTTCTAACTTTAACTACCTCAACTACCCATGAGGACAGAGACCATGACTCACAGGGACTTTGGATGGCCATCCCAAAGTGATGTGCTTCTGGCATAGGCTAAATCAACCTGTGATGATTTAAGGGGCCTAAGGCTCTGAATGCTTTAGCTCTCCTGACTATTCCCTTTCAAAAGAAAATAGAAAATTATCACATGAAGTGTCGCTAGGCACAAATGATTCCTCTTCAAACAGATTACCACAGGATTTCCCCTTGCAATTACTAAAATATACTACCTGATGTGTCATGAGGATGACAGGTATTGACAGTTAAGGCAATCTAATTTCCATAGCTGTCTCATGACTTCCCCCAGGTAGATCGCCTTTGTCTTCCTTCTCCAGAACCGATTTCTTGCAGGTGAACATGACAAGCAGCAGCATTGGCAAGTGCCACAGACTGCAGAAGAAGAGCTTCCTGGAGCTGCTGCGGTCGGCATCCCTGTAGAACCGAAACCCGAGGTAGGAGATGTAGAGGTTGATAGGGAGCGAAATGATGGGGAAAGTCCATGTGGTGATGTCGAGGACAGGAGCCACCGCCGAGAGTCCGATTAAGGCCAAGCAGTGACGCAGAGCCACCCGCCTGCACAGCCCCGGGTGAGTGACAGACATCATACAGTATCCTCCTCGGGAGTAATCTTCCCGCAGACCCCAGCTCAGGGCATTGAAGTGAGGGAACTGCCAGGAATAAAGGATCCCTCCTAACAGTAATGCACCTGCAGTGGGAGAGAGAGTGTTAGAGGGTCCCTACAGGAAGTGCCACACGCAGCCCTCAGCTGTCACACCCTGTTTGCTACCCACCTGTGACATCAGTGACACTGTACACCAGTGGCACCACTCTCTACAGAGACAGGGCAGCCCCGTGAGATACGGAACCTCTGGTTTTCATGGCATTCACACAGGGATGGAGCATGGTGGTTTGTCTGGTTTTGGAGCACTTAAGTTGAAAAGCATTTCAGCAAGTCACTTCCTTCTATTCTAAAGAACTACTGCTAAATGGTTCCTGCACCAACTGTCTCTACCTGAGGGAAGATCGGTGGCAATGAAGCGAAACTGGGCAAGAGACTGTATTCCTGGGAGCCTCTAGATTCTACTCTCAGGTTCCCAAGTTGGTGTGTCCAGAGAAGAAAAAAGCCAATGGGCAGAGCAGTGGTTGCACTGACCAGACACAGAGAGCCTGGCTCAGTGGCAGAGGAAAAGGAGGACGAGCTGCTGCTCCTGAGACCTGGGGAAACACCACATCCTGGTAGGCTGGAGCAAGGCCAAGCCCTCTGTTTGCCCACTGCATGAGGCAGGGAACTGCTGCTGGCACGGGACAAGCTCCATTGTGGACCTGGGCAGGGGGCAGAACTGGCAGAAGCTGTTAATGAACTAACAGGAGATGGAGAACTTACTCCTTCAGATCAATTACAGAAACTTCTAATCAGTTTGATTAAGTAACTCTATACACACCAGTTAACTACTTTTACATTTAAAAAGGAGCTGTGGAAGCACCACATTTCCACAGCTCTTCCTGGGACACAGTACAGCATTTATTGAAGCAGAAGCAGCTCATGTGCTAATTTCAGTGAGCCTCCAGGAGGCCCTCACACCAAACTCCCTTCACTAATTTTATCTGAAGACACAAAAAATCCCCCAAGGCTGTTGCAACGTTATAGGCATTACTGGGTTTTACTGTTGTTTCCTCAGTTCCCAAAACCTCTGCTCTCACATTAAAAGGCTTTCTTTATAACTCCCTGCCTCCATGAGCTCATTCTCTATGGAAACATCTTCTCTAAATGGAGCCATGTATCCAGCATTTTCTTAATGACCTAAGAGAAGCAGCAACATTTATCAGCAAACAAGTTAAGGTATTTAAATTCTTCCCCAGCAACTCCGGCGAACCCCAAGTCACTGTGTCCTCTGAACAGTTTCATGGTTCAGATCTCCTCTCCATCTATCCTTGGAGCTGTGCACACCTAGTTCTTGTCTCTAACAGCACAATTCACACTGGTGCTGTCATGCAAATAATAATAATCCTGGTTTGCAAGATTGCCCTTTTTTCCCCTACCTTATCACCAGTGAAGGAACTCCTATTAGACTTCATGCAGGTTTCCCGTAGCTTATAAATCCAGCAGTGGTGTAAAAGACCCATCTCACTGCTTTTTTGAACAAGTAACAAATACTCCTTGAGGTATGTACCTCTTGAAGCTGATTACATGAAGCACAGAGACAGACACATACTTTGGGTGTGCAGCTTTCAAAACAACATTGTCTGCCATGAATTCCAGATGATTCCATGGGAATCACAAGACAGCTTGGAAGGGATCTTAAAGATCATCTCATTCCATTCCTTGCCATGAGCAGGGACACCTTCCACTAGACCAGGTTGCTTCACGCCCTGTCCATCCTGGCCTTGGACATTTCCAGGGATGAGGCAGTCACAGCTTTTCTGGGCACCCTGTGCCAGGGCCTCCCCAGCCTCACAGCCTCGCACCTAATCTAAATCTACTCTCTGTCAGTGTGAAGCCATTCCCCCTTGTGACTCTAGACCCATGTGAATAGTCTCTCCGTGATTTCTTTTAGGCTCCTTCTGGTACATTCCTTTAGGCCACAATTAGGTCACTCCATTTCCTGATCTATGGCCCAAAATGCTTCAAATCCAGCTACTCAATCCTTCTTAAGTCAATTTTTTGGATGTGGATGATTGCACCTTTTCTCAGTTGGAACCTTTTAAGATAGTTGAAAATTATGTACCCCAAAATTACCAGTTATTTTAGAATATCATAGCCAGAAGACTCATTTTGGCCCTAACAGAACAGTGTTTGATTCAGTTCCCTCAGCTGAAACCTGAGGGAGCAGCTCTGCTGAAATAAACCAAAATTAAACTTACTGAAGGAGCAGTTCTCCCTACATCAGGAGAAACAACAGGAAAAATGTTCTTGTCATAAGCCACCCCTTAGCTTTTTCCTGTTCTTGTAAAACACGGTAATGGAGGCAAGATCCTGAATATGCTACACCTAAGAGAGCAGTATTTTTCAAGTACTACATCTGAAATGCTTTAGAGACATTAGCTTGTCATTGTTCAGAACTTAGGTAAAGGTAAGCTACAATTATCCATCAGCTGAAGACTCCTAAGCAGATGAAGCCAGGGCCCAAGACGTGGAGCAGAGGCTGTCCTGCTTCTCACGGCTCC
The DNA here is from genome assembly GCA_013397315.1 of Donacobius atricapilla. Taxonomy (NCBI): domain Eukaryota; kingdom Metazoa; phylum Chordata; class Aves; order Passeriformes; family Mimidae; genus Donacobius; species Donacobius atricapilla. The sequence continues at coordinate 162,856 of WBMY01010077.1, read as the reverse complement.
GGACCTGTGTCTGCGTCCCTGTGTTTCAGCTCTAACACAGGTTTTGCTTATTCAGTTGTTCAAATGTTGTGCGCAGCCAAGCTCAAAACACACCCTAAACCTCAAACACACAAAGCCTTTTAACAGTTCCCTAACTATGAAACCATTAAAAAACGTCGTCTGGAGAAACTTTTAAACACAAACAGACCAACTAAAATACTTGAGGCTGGATTCCCATTTACAAAGCTCTGGTTTTTACATGCAAGCCTTTGGAATTTAATTACTTTGATTACATTACAACCATTGAGATAATTGATATTTTACAGAGAAGCTGAACAGTGAAACAATTTAATAGCCCATTATGAGGACTTTAACTGACCCAGTCTTTTTGTTCAGTTCCCATGTGCTGGGACATCCTGTAATTTCCTTGGCCTATGTGGAGATTGTCGAGTTGTCAGAGATTTTTAAGTATCATGTAAGACTGATGACTTGCAAAGCATGGCACATGGTACAGTACAATTCAGCACCAAATGAGCCCACAGTCGGAATCCTGTCAAGCCCAGAGCAGACATTGTAACACTCATTAATTACTAGATGAATGTTAACTATGTCATAATTAAGGCAGCAGTGTTTTTAAGCAATATTACAGCGAGAGGAACTCTGGAGACTAATCTGGCTCTAAACAGAGCTGAGTCTACTCTACGGCCTCTGAGCCACTCCGAACAGTTTGGGAACTCTGCTTAATCATTGCAAATCTCCCTTTTGTCTACAGAGTTTATAATTGAGTGAACATCAGACAAGATTGTTCCCAGCTGGAACACATGGACCTGGCACAGGGTTCACAAAAGCAAAGCCATTGCTTGGGCAGCGGGAGACAGCCAGCACCCAGGGACATCCAGCACCCTGGGGTCTCTTGGGTCCTCCACAGCTTGTGGAAATCTGAGAACAGGCAGACTGACAGGAACTCAGATCTCTCTGCTTTTGTGCAACAGTTCATAAATTGCAGGACCACAAGTACCTGGCTGGCTTGTGGATATACCAAATTCTTAAGCCTTTTTGGCCAAATTTTTAATTGCTGCCCATTTAGTTTTTAATTGAGCCCACTTATGACCAAATCTCCTCTCCGAGTGTGAGAACCTGGGACAGATGCAGCAGACACTTAAAAATCCCAACCACATGTCAGATCAGTCCTGTTTGATTTTGGAAAAAAATGAAGTCACCTAAAGAAAACAAGGCCCGGGTCTCCAGAACTCTTTCAGTCTTGTGTGCAAAATAGGAATAAAATATTTTCTTCCTGAGTTCCTACTCTTTCATCTCTTTTCACTGTGTTAAATCATTGCAAAAGTTCCAGGATCGCAGAGAATCAAGGGAGAGGGAGAGGGAGAGGGAGAGGAGAGAGGGAGAGGGAGAGGAGAGAGGAGGATTTAGGCAGCAACAGCGCCTTGTCCTGCCCACCCTGGGCTCACACCCAATATCAGTGACACAGCAACGAAAAGCTCCACATGCAAATGCCAGTTGCCCAAACTTCCCATGTCCCATAAAGGACAGAGTGTTCAAGTCCATACAACATCTATTCAAGAAAGAGTACGTACATGCAGCTGCTGAGTTATCAGTGCTAACCTAACTCTTTCTGAGCAAACTGAGCAACCTGGGGACTGTAAAGCCATCTTCTTAACCACTAAAAGGCAGAAATAATATTTGAATTCTGCCTGTCTCATGCAGAGGATGCCGCTCTCTTAAGCAACAATCTGAAATAAGCCTCTTTCATGTTGGCAATATCTTTCATCATCAAAGAGCTTTATACCTGTTCAGTTGGCACATGGAGCCACAGCGATGGTTTCATCCACAGATGAATTATTTCAGCTTAAATGAGGCACAACGGTTTGGGATGGTCCAACTGAAACTCTGAAAAAGTTCTGAAGACAGGTTTCTCCAGTGAAGAAAAGTACTTGAGCTACAGGAGGGCACAGGCTGGAGCACAGCATGTGTTGGTGGAAGCTCCAGCCTCGGGAGCAGGGTCAGACAGAGCCCAACCAGTCTAGGCAGGCAGGTGAACATGAGCCTGTCCACACAATTCAGGACAAACGTCCCAAATTATCTACAGGCACTTCTCTATCAACACCGTGTTCCTGAAAACACATTGCAGACGAACAACATGTGCTCTCTTCTTGCCTTTCTCATTGTTCTGTAAAGAACACACAGTACTTTCCCACTGCACAGGGTTCTGCAAACCTGTCAGATCGCATTCAGGCTGCAGACAGGACAAACACCTATTCCACTTAATCAATAAAACAAAAAAAATAAGGAATGGGAGCTAACCTGTAACATCAATTCAAGAACAGACTCACTCCTTCTGTCTTTGCTTTGGTGCTGCATATGTATAACTGGGAAGTGGCCAACCAGGCATTAAAATAAACATGGAATAGTTAAATATCAGCTCCAAAACAGATGTTGAAATCTTAACTGCATTTCCCAAAGCTGGTGTTTACTGCCTTGGCAACCTAAGAATGCTGTTTTGCTTAAAGCACAATTTTAGTAATTCTCCTGCCTTGAATAATGTGAAGGAATTTTAAAATTATTTCCAGACATTGGTAGCTGTGACTTAAGAGAGGAAAGCACCGGGCTTTTGTCTCCAGGAAACGGGTACGAGTTTGGCTGTTGTAGGGAAGGGAAGGCTTTGGCAGTGTAAGCTCAGCCTCCTAATGGATCCGAGTCAGGAAACAACCACACACCGTTTTACTTGATAGCGCACAACTGGCTCTCTTCCCTTAAGAGATGTTGAACAAATTACTCCTCTTTAGTCCAGACAAGGTAGATTAGAGTACAGAGATTTGATTTGGTCCAGCTGTATCCACCTGCTTTTGAGCACCCGTGCTGTCTCAAGCTGCCTTTTCCACCTTTTCTAGAAGAAATTTTAACATAATCAATCCCGAACTCTTCACCATAGTCCTACACAAGTTTTGCAGGATATTACATTCACAAGAAATGTAGAGAATACAAGTCTAAAACCTTTAATTTCTGTCTTTTTTTTCATGTTCATTCACAAGTTTAACACAGTAATTTTCCCTGGAGATTTCTAACTATAAGCAATTCTGGGAGTAAAGAAAGAAAGATTTTAAAATCTTGTCAAAGCCCAGTTGCCCACTTCAGGTTTAATGCAATCTTAAAGGATTATTTGGGGCTATTGATACAAAGATTCACAGTGGTTTGGAGAGTCATGGCCAGAACACACTGTGATGTCCTGATCCATAACGACTGGTTTGTTCAGCTCTTGGTTGCATTTTCTGTTTGTGAAGGAGAGCTGGAAGGAACAATCATTACTGCCTGTGCTTCAGCTTGTTTTGTGGTAGAAAATGATGTTAATCAACAGATCTCCAGTTACAAGTGTTCACAATACTATCCTGATATCATCCCTCCTGAAGAGAAATGTTACTAGCTACTTAATTCTTCCCACTGTCTTTAGAATTAGGAACAGGATTAGCTAGTCAAAATTTACATCCTAATTTGCAATTTTGAAGCCTTCTCAAACACAAAGACATTTGGGAATTACCTAGACACTAATCTTAACCAAACTGATGCAATTCCCCTCTACTTTGCCCACATCAGCACCATAGCAAGACAACAATCAGCACTTCTGTTTCCACTGGAAAACAAATGCAGATGCTACAGCTTGTGCTGGATGGCATGAGAGTGGTGAAGCAGCCTTGAGAGGAAAAAGGGAAAGCATCACTTCTAAAGCTCCACACAAGGTCCCTGGACTGGGACAATGGTCCCGGCTGTCAGTGTGGGATGCATGGCCCAGCCCACACTGTGCCCCTCCAAGGTTACACCGTCATGGAAACCAAGGGCAACAAGGAAAAGACTGGAAAACTCAAAAGCTTCATGGTCAGGGGTTTCAATAGCTGTTTCTTTTGAAGGAAAGCACAAAAGGCCTGTGGAGCAGGAGCATCTAGGGGCTGCAATAGACTCCTCTGCAGCAGCACTGAAAGGGAAGGGGATGTTGGCCGTGTGTTTGGCTTGTCTGCAAAACAAAAGGATCCTCAGCGTCCACCAGGAATAGGAAATGAAGTTGGCTGTGGGATTTTTCACCTCAAGAGAGTGTTCCTGGCTTCTGCCTTTAACAGAAGGAAGCCAGATGTCCTCAGGTACGCTCACCACATGGAAAGAAGCTGTGTGTGTGTGGATACATACAGGCATGTGCACTTCTTGTGTGACACACAGCAGGTTATTGCAGCCAAAAACCTCACAGGGAAACACCTTTCATTACACAGGCAGGGCTGGGAAAACAACACCACCATATATAACTCGCCTCAGCTAACCCCAGCAACAGATGCCATTAAAGGAGAGTCTGTTGGATAAAATGAAAATACAGTCTTCTGCAAATAGGTTCAGGAAGCATTAACCAAAGGATCAGACTCGGCAGAGGATTGCAAACCTGCAGAGCCACGCAGGGGGCTCCTCATTGGAGTGGCAGGGCTGCCACTAGCCCAAGAATGGGAGTCCATCCTGCAGATTCCCCTTCCTGATTTCTCTGTGGGTGTTGTGTTTCACGCCCAGGGGTATGGGGCTCTCCCATCAGCTACACGTGGGGTAGAGAACCGGGCAAAGGGCATGCTGCCTGTGAACTTGTGGGGTCAGTCCCCAGGTGCCCCGGCAGTGGTACTGCCATTTCTTTTGTCTCTTATGAAGATGGAAAGGAAGAAAAAAAAACAGCCCACTGGCTTTTGTCCTAAATTCAGACCAGCTGCTCACTAGTATTGTCCCTCTGTCTCATTTTTTACAGTTTTTACCCCCACAAAACGTACTCCTGGGCCCCCAGCTCCAAGTCTCATATGTCAGTGACATGAATATCTCAGTTTCCTCTGGAACAGACCACAAATTCTGCTCTTTCATCTGGGAAGTGAAACCCTGAAAAGCTGAGTTTACCAGTGGGAGTTTATAGCCAGAGCCTCCTCTCCTCTGGCAGCAGGATGCTGGAATTGCCCTGCTCTGGCGGCTGGCTCCCAGACCTGCTCCCACATCAGGGGGTTTTGAAAGCTTCAAGTGCTTGCTTGACTGGAAGGGACACAAAGATCTCCAAGCTTATTTTGTTTGCCTTTTTTTGTTTCCTTATTTTGCAACAGCAATTAAGCTGTTGTTTTGGTCTCCCTCCTACTGGCAGACAAGTGCTACACCAGGGAAGGTATGAGAGACTCCAGCCTTTGGCAGGTTGGGCACAGGCCCCCCTCTTTCCTATTCTCCTTTTTTTGTTACTGAAACCATCCATCTGCCAAATGTCAGTAGCTGATAAGAACTGCCCGTTGTTAAATCCCCTTTTGTAAATAGATGCTGGCTGACATAATTAATGTCTACCATACAACACAATTTGAATTACAAAGTAAAGGCAATTTAAAAATCAGCCTCCACATGATTACAATTGATACTGAGTCTATAAATTCCATACCCCGAGGAATTATTTAAATTTCTGAAAATGAATGAAAATTAGTACAAGATGTCTTTCAGGGAAATGAGACCAGGAGTGGAGCATCTGATAAACTAAACAGTCTCTTGAGATAAACATTCTTTGGTGCAGTAATACCTATGGCTCCTGGGCCACCGCAGCTCTGCAATGTCTGCTGCACTGTCAGGGCCCTTATCTGCTCTGCCACCACCTACTCCGAATAAATCCCTTTAGCTGATAAGCACATTATGTTGAGGAGCCCTGCTTGTCGCTTCCATCTCACTGGGTGGTTTGTATGAACTCTGTGGCACCAAATTGCTCTACTCCATGACACTGATCCAGCCTTCTACACCTGGGCCGAGTACAGGCAGCGGAAGAAGTACAAAAGTTCTTTGGCCCCCAGCGTAAGAAGGACATGGGACAGTTGGAACAAGTCCAAATGAGCCCACAGAACTGATAAGGAGACTGAGGCATCTTCCCTGTGGGGACAGGCTGAGGGAATTGGGGCTGTTCACCCAGGAGAAGGTTGTATGGAGAACTCACAGCACCTTCCAGGATGCGAACAGGCTATAAGGAAGCCTGAGAACAACTCTGCATGTGGAAATGTACTGACAGGACAAGGGGGCATGGGTTCAAACTGAGAGAGGGGAAATTTAGACTTGATATTAGGAAGAAATTCTTGGCTGTGAGGGTGGGGAGGCCCTGGCACAGGTTGCACAGAGAAGCTGTTGCTACCCTATCCCTGAAAGTGTCCAAGGCCAGGTTGGATGGGGCTTGGAGCAACCTGGTCTAATGGAAGGTGCCCCTGCCCACGGCAGGGGGTTGAAAGGGGATAATCTCTAAGATCCCTTCCAATCCAAACCATTCTATAATTCTATGAAAACGTGCAAGGCAAAAAATGGGATGTACCATTTGGAGACATTTACTCCAAGATTCAGTTTTCTGTTAACTAGAAAAAACAAGTTTAAATGGACATTAGTCCGGGGAGGAAGAACAACAGCACGAGGGTAATTTAAAGCATGTATGCAGTGTGCCTCTTTTACACCAAAATAAACAGCCCTGTTTCTTTCTAAGGATCCCTGTGCACAAGCTCAGCAGCATTGTGGCACAGCCAGGAGCTCTTCTGCTTGTGGATCCCATGCAGGAGGGGGATCTGGCACAGAACAGGGACACTGACAAGTTTGACCTATCTTCCTGTCTCTCTGCTATCACTTAAGGTTTTAAGTGAATGTCATTATTTTCCTGCTAGTCCTTCCCTTGTAAAATAATTTGAAGCTATCTTGATTTACTAGAAATAAAATCTCTTCAGAAACAAATAGTCCCATGAAGGAGCAATGAAATCTGCTTTCAAGGAAGCAAATGTGTTACTGCAAAACACAGTCTGGCAGTTAAGTTCTGCATAAATACCTCAGATATGTGGCAGTGATATCCATGTGATAAATTACATTTACCATGCACTTCTGACCGTCTCACCTGCACTCTTTCCCCCAGTGAGGAAATGTTAACATTCCCCATCTTTCATCAGTTTCAAACAACTGCCATTAAAAAACAGAACCCCCCCTAAAGCCACAACAAAGAATTCCACATGTTCCCAGAGATAATGTTATCTTTTGCTTTTGTAATGGGAGGTTTTCCCTAAATTACACTGGCACAAAATCCAGGGTTTGGGGGTGGGATGTTCCATCAGGCTTATGAGCATATAATTAAAGTTACCTATCTGGGCAGAAATGGAACCAAACATTCCTGGGAAGTACCACAAGATCTGTAAAGATGTATAGTCTAAGAAAGTTCTCAGAGGGCAGCGAGGCCCTGGCACAGGCTGCCCAGAGCAGCTGTGGCTACCTCATCACTGGAAGTGTCCAAGGCCAGGTTGGATGAGTCTTGGAGCAGCCTGGTCTAGTGGAAGGTGTCTCTGCCCATGGCATGGGGTTGGAACAGGATGGTCGTTAAGGTCATTAAGGTTCCTTATGAACCCAAGTCATTCTATGATTCCATGATTATTCTATAAATTACAGCAAGTGCTTGCATCACTGGAAATATGAGGGTCCCAGATTTCTATCTGTAAATACACAGTATTTGTTTCTTGTGCAAGAAACTGCCAAGGTATTATCTTTGAAAGTCATCAACAAAATGAGGACAAATTAAAACAAGGCTGCTTCACTCTGAGATACTTTGTTATTAGCTCTGGAACTGGAAACAAACTCTCTAAGGAACCATCTCCAGCTCTCACAAAGGACAAGACATCTCAGAGCATCCATGTCATGGAACTCCTGAAGGGAGCAGACACAGCTGTCATAACTGTTATACATAACGATTTAACACCTAGCTCCCTCCACAAATGGTAATGAAGGGGCTACACTTAAATATTCTTTTCCCTAAAACTAGTAACATGTACAACAATGTGGCTGCTGTGAGACGATTACAAGGAGGGAAAATCCACAGGAAAATGTAAACTCAAAACGCTACCACTTTAGTGGTGAGAATTTTCCTCCTCATTAGTTTCCTGCCTCCCTTCCATCACATTCCTTTTTGTTATCGAGTAGAATGGTTTTTTTTAAATGAGGTGCAAAGGCATTTTCACACCTCTACCTAAAACTAGGTTAAGTCTCCACACTAATTACACATTATTAATGAGTTCAACAACTGAGACCAGGTTGGTTAGGGAAGGGACGCAGGTCTGCACGTTGTGTATGGATGCACGCCTGTATTCCGCATGGATACGATGCTGCCAGGGACTGAACTCTCTTATTTGCAAAAGTAGAATGCTTAACATTGAAAATCATAGTCTAAAATGCCATACTTTTCTTCTAGATATTTCTTTTTTTCTGTAAAAGTTGTTTGTAGGGTTTGTGTTGGGGATTTTTTTGTTTTCATTTAAAACTGAAATGCACTAAAATATTACATGCCAGTCCCTGTTTTCAGGACTCTCCCCAGGTGTGCCTCACCACAAACACCAGTATCAGCTCAATAACATTTCTTTCTCTATTAAATAAGCTGCCTGGCCTCCCTGACACAGACTGATTATAAAAAGTTTTAGCTACACAGAACACACTAGTTATGCATCAGATTATCGTGTTCTGACAAAGTCTGCTTGGGTGGCTTAAAGTTATCATCTTCCACTGGAGGTATCATTGCCAGGGATCATTCCTCCACAGCAGAGCTGGCACAGGGACACATAACCACATTTTAGCTGCAAATTAGAGAGGAAGAGCTTACTTGGGCACCAGTGGGGCTCCCTGCTGCCCTCTCTGCTGCTGTACAGGGACAGCTTGGCTCTTTGAGAAATAGGTCTCAAAGAGCAAGTTGACAAATTAAAGCTAATGACAATCAGTGCCAGTTTAACATGCTGGGCTTTCACTGGCCGCTACAGCAAGGGCTTTTGGAGACATGCAGCTCTGCACTCCAGCTCCTCGAGCTGAACAGTGCAGGTGAAGCACAGGCACAAGAGTCATCCTCGGACACCAACTCTGCAATGAAGTGGCAAAACCAACACATTAATTCCCAAACAATGTTAGAGTCAAGGTCTAAGTATCTGCAGTCAGAATTATAAGGGTCTTCTTAAAAATATACATTTTGGTTTTAATTAATTCTATAGAATCATAGAATTGTTAAGGTTGGGAATGTCCTCTCAGATCAAGTCTATCCATCACCCCAGCACCAGCACCATGTTCACCATTAAACCATGTCCTTGAGTACGACACCCACACATTTTTTGAACACTTTCAGGAATGGTGATTCCATCACTATCCTGGGCAGTCTGTTCCAATCCCTGGCCATCCTTTCTGTGAAGAAATTTTTCCCCTAATATCCAGTTCAAACTTTTCCTGGCACAACTCAAGGCTGTTTCCTCTCATCCTGTCCCTTGTTCCCTGGGAGCAGAGCCTGACCCCCATCTGGCTGCCCCCTCCTGTCAGGGAGTTGTGCAGAGCCTCTGGTCCCCAGAGTTGTGCTCAGGTCCTTCCTGAGCCTCCTTTCCTGCAGGTTGAGCCCCACCCCCAGCTCCTTCAGCTGCTCCTGTGCTCCAGCCCCTTTCCCAGCTCTGATCCCCTTCCAGACGTGCTCCAGCCCCTCAATGCCTTTTCTGTCATGTTCCCTCTTCTTTTCTAAAGTATAGAGCTGCTAATGATGTCTGTTTTGCACTCCTTAACACAAGACACTATATATACTCTCACATACAATTTCTAGGTCTAAGTAAATTTCAGAGAAGCAAATATTTGTATAGAAGCAGCACACCATGAAAAAAAACCACATCACCTTCCATCCTTGCTCTGGTTTAGATCTGTGTGGGAACATGTGGACACAAAGCCAACTCAGACGGACTTTTATTAGGAAGTGCATAAAGAACAGTTTTCGCACAAATTCTGATAATTTCTGGTTAAAAGCCTTGTTATTGAAAGCTATTCAAGCCTTAAATATACCCTCCTGTGGGACGGGTGTGCGCTAAATGGATTCTTAACAGACCTATTAATTGCACTTCATTAGTTGTTCCAGACTATAAGTTTGTGGAGACACTTTGATTCTTAAGTTTCTAGCTGGCAGGAAAAACAAGGCCTGATTGTGTCAGAGTTGAGCTGCTGAAGAGATCAGTGTTTTACAAGGGATGTAAAAATGGTTCACAGTTACTAAAATAGAAATCTTCATTTGCTTTTCAAGGAAGAGGGAAGGAGCATTTATAACTTAGAGTTTAGCAATGGGTAATTAAGAAATACACCAATAAATTAATCTTCCCAGGATATTTTATGGCTTGTGGAAATACAGTAGAACACATCTGGCAATTTTCCAGCTGCAAGTTTCTTACAAGTTGGATCTTACTGAATATGGTTTTAATCCTGAACATGTTTTGAATCCAGAAATTATGTAAGATTTTCTCCTTCAGTGAACATTAAAGATACTATTTTTCCTTCTGGATTTTTTTTAAGATGTTCAAAACACATATTCAATAGGACATGCTGCTTTATCAGCTCAGGTTTGCCCTGAAATACCCATGTAAGGAGAATGTTACCAAAATTAGCTGCTTTCAAAGCCTTACCACAGGATTACAGAATGGTTTGGGTTGGAAGGGACCTTAAAGATCATCTCTTTCCACCCTCTGCCATGGGCAGGGACACCTTCAACTAAACCAGGTTGCTCTGTCTAACATGGCCTGGTCAGGTCAACAAGCATAAAGAACAAAGTTTACTGCCTTTTGAGTAGGTTTTTTAGCTATCCTGACAACCACTGGCCCTGATGAAAGGGTTTTATACTCACCAGCATCCAGACTCCCGGTAGCTGCAGTCCAGCCCATGATGGGGGGAATGGCCCCAACAACAGCTCCCACCCACGTGTTGGCAATGCTCATTCTCTTCAGGGGCGTGTAACAGCACGTGTAGAGGAAGATGTTGAAGGCTCCCAGGGCCCCAGTGAGAGGGTTCACTCCCAGAGCGAGCAGGGCAATTCCCGGGATTCCACAGGCGGCAGCAAAGCAGACAGCGAGCAGGGGGCTGTGGAGAGACGTGGCAGGTGCTGAGCAGGAGCTGGCCTTAGAGAATGGCTCTTGTCCCTTTCCTTTGGCCTCCCCCACAAAAATAAGATTGAATTTTTGTTACTGTTTTACTCAGCCATCCTAAATTTTCCCGTTTGAGCCCCCATCCTAACAAAAGCCTTTCCAAAATGGTAAGACAATTTTGCTACAGCTCTGCAATGGAAGTGATTCTTAATCTTGTGATCACTGTGTTCATCAGATAAATCTAAGCTCTGCAAGGTAATGGAGAACTGTTCTCCCTTATGGAGAACTGCTGCTTTCAGCAGATCTTCCTCCTTCATTTTAATTTTAGTAAATTTAAACCTCTGGAAAAATTTGCACTTGAGTTTAGAGTAAATTAAAATGGTTGCAGTTTGTCAGATTTTTAACTGGTTGCAGTTATGCAACGGATCCTTCAAAACACAACAGGGTTAGACACAAAATTAGGAAGCATTTATCAGAAAAAGAGTACGTTCAATCATTTTGCAATTACATCAATAGGAATAAAGTATTCTTTGACTTTACTGAAAAAAAGTCTGAATGTTCTACACCCATATTTATCTGATGCATGGTACTAAGCAGAGGGAGCACACCAAAACAATGCTGGAAGCAGAATCAAAACTAGGTATCTTGTAAGCACGGCTGATATTAACTGAAGATATTTTAGGTTTGGTCAAAAGCAGTGAACAACAGAGATGCAAATTATGTCTGTGCATCAGCTGAGGCCTCAGGGAAGGTTGCAAACTCATATTAAAATCTGTCAGAAAGTGGCTGGAGCTATGTAAACTTCTACTAATTAATTTCACAATGAACATCCAAATAGGATGAACAAGGCTTTTTTTGTCTGGCTAACAGAACCACAATTGACAGGCAGCATGATGCCACAACCCTAAGGAAGCTTTAGTTGTGGTTCTGGTGCCAGATCAACATGTTTGCTGCTGGTGGGGATCTCCTCTCCTGTGCTTGTTTGAGGTGTTCGGTATAATAGGAAGAGAGAACAAAAAGCCTCTAAGAAATAATGTGGTGTGGGCAACCTCTGGAAAGGAGGAAAATGCCATTTCATTAGTTGTGTTTAATAACTCATGTGGCTAAATACACACTCATAGTCATCCATGTAAAACCAGAAAATATGTGTGCTTGCAACGAAGGTCTCTGTGTAGAGTTTAGGTTTACACCTTTTGTCTAACAGAAAACCATGCAGCCTTTGTGCTCTACAACCCACTCTGCCCTCTGATCAAATCCTTAACCCTAAAATACGTGTTGCAAGCACCGCTCCAACTCTTAAAAGAAAATAAGAAAAATTTGCTGGTGGGGATGAATTTTCTGGGCGTTTTATTAGTAAAAAATCCCATCAGTCAAATTTTGATATTTAAGAGGTGTGTTAGATCAATATAGTACAGAGATCCTAAATACCTGGAAGAACTAAAATGAGCAAAACTTACGCTAAAGATCCACCTTCAATTTAAATTAACTAAGTAATTTTATCCAGCTTTTCCAAGGTATCACCAGATTTTAGGTAACGCAGGGTGCACAAAGCACATTTCTGCTCAGCATTACCAGGCCTGGTGTTACCAATACAGCAGGAGTTGAGGGAGGGTACATCACTGCCTTTCACTGACAATGGGATGTATAAAAGTCGAGGCTGTTTTCAGGAAAGGAGCCATACGGAGCTGCGCCCTCCGGTTCTGTAGCCTGTGGTGCTTCTTTGCAGAAAGGTAGCAAAACACAATTTGTACTTCCAAAGGTCCCAATGCTGACCACAAATGCCCGAGTACTTCGTAGTTGTTGCCCCTCTGTAGTGAAAGCCTGACTGGGCTTGGTTAAACAAATCTATCTTGACTGATTCTTGAATAAAATACAGTCGGACAATAAACACCAGATTCGCACAATACTCACTCTTGAGGTGACAAAAACCAGTGTGACCCTACAAGGCTGGGCTGCCCACATCTGCCCCGCAGGGCTCACAGACATAGATGAAGGCACAGTTTGATCTACTGCAACAAGCACTTTTTTCACTCATCAGGAGTGAAGACTTACGTACATCTCCAATTCAAACACTACCCACCATGAGCAGGCAACAGCTCTTCATGTCTCCTCTCAGACAGGAAGGCAAAGGGTAGTAGTGTAAAGCCTTCCTCCATGAATGAATCCTGTTTTGCCTCTCTTCTACATTGCTTCCTGGAAGCACCGATAGCCCTCAGTGCCAGCCCTGATCCCAGGTGCCTGCTGCCTTCATTTCCAACCAATGGATCAGAAAAATACCTTGAAAAAATAAGCCTTTATCAAAAGGGAGGGGTGAAGTTATGTGGCTGAGACCTTGAAATGATTTGCTGTGATCCTGGTGGATGAGAACACATTTCTGTTTCTTAGTTTCTTCCTTTTTGCCTCTTTAAGGGAAGTTCCTGGAGGCACAGTACGTAACCAGAGAATCACAGAATGGTTTGTGTTGAGAGGGACAATAAAGCAAGCGTTGTTTCAACTGTTCTGTGAAAGGGAGGGACACCTTCCACTAAAGCAGGTTGCTCCAAAACCCATCCAACCCGGCCTTGAACACTTCCAGGGGTGGGACAGACATAATTTCTCTGGACAATTTGAGGCAGTTTGTTCAGTGTCTGTAATTGTCCTAATGCTCTCAGGGGAGGGCATAAAGTCAATGGGATGGTTCCTCTTAAGCAGCTGAACTACTTTACTTTCAGACATCCTGAAAGCACCACAGTTTCTACTTCTTTCTAGTGCTCCCTCAGCAAAGAGTACCTGTCTGACTTACAAAGGCCTAAACTCCAACTGAGTTTAGAAAGTCAAACTGTGATCTGATGACCCAGCTTTGTTATTTCTGCCTCTTAAAATACTATTTGGCATCACATAGACACTGCAATCAGAAATCAGGACTTTTCTTTCATGATGAGACATGAAGTAGAAGAGAATTCAACTCACTCTCATGTAAACTTGTCATGTTTATAAGGTTTAGGACAAGTATAAGCAACTCCTCACTGTGAAAAAGAAAATATTTGAGGAAAACAGAGAGATTTCAGTCACTGATGATGCTTTTTCTGCTTCAGTGACACTGCAGATTTTAAGACAAGAATGAGCCTAGGTTTAAAGCACAGCAGTTTAAAGGGTATTCTGATTTCTACTAGTTTGTATCTTCTAGGTAGCAGTGCGCATGTCCCTGCTCATGCTGTTTGTCAGTACTCAGGTACACGGGGTGATGTTAGCTGATTTGATGCCCTCTCCATTGCCAGGCTGCCTACATCTATCGAGGGACCACAGGCGCCCAGCATCTCGTCTCGGAGCAGGAGAAAGGCTGCGACACCGAGCCGTCACTGAGCTTACCCTACCACCTACTGTTCACACAGCTTCTCCCACTGCAGCCTCATGCCACCATGCGACTCATGGCAGCCTCAGGTAACCCAATGCCAGGGAATCCTCACATGGTGCTCAAAAGGGGCTGAGGGCTCTCTGATGGTTTCCTTCATCCTTAAACTGCCCCAGGCACTAAGTGCAGGCTGGTGACAGATGCTGGTACATACGCCTCATTTCACTTGGGCGTTCATGTTTGCTGAGGGAATCGTTCCCACAGGAAAAAAGGCAATCTTCCATTGGAAAACTGGCCAAGGAGCTAGCTCAGAAAGCAAACATCTTGAGTAAGAAACTAGGCTTTATGATGGATTCTTGGGAGGAGTTGGTTTCAGTTATTTGGTTGATTAAAATCAGGCTTTGGAACAGTACTGTAAGTGACAAATGAGTTCCCTTCAAATTTCAACTCTAAAATACCCAGTATGCCACCACATAGGCCATCTCCTAAAGGCAACCCAAAACCTAGTAATTCTTCCTCTTCCTTCTTCTCTCCTCTACTGACAACAAATATGCCCAAATCTACCTAATAAAAGTGCTAAAAGACATCCACCTTCAACTAAAAGCTTCTGAGAATTTCAGCTTGACTAGCGAATAATCAAACTTTTCCTGATGCAAAGGAAATGTGGTGTCATTTCTTTCCCAGGGAGTTCACCCAAGATGGCCCCACCCCAGTCACACGCCACTGAGAGCATCCAAGAGGAGAAGGAGAAGCAGGAGGAAGATCGGGCTCACATTCTTCTTATTCAACTCTGGAGAGATGCTGTTGGTTGGGCTGGGGAGGATTGCTCATGGACAGCCCAGAGTTGCTGGGGGAAAGGGGAACGGGCAGGAGGAATTCAAGATGGGTGCCATTCAGGTATCTCCTACACATGTGACCATGAGACATCCATTTGGACCCTCATCCAGGGGAGTGAGGAGGCTTTGGATGACACAGCAGCATATTTTAATTCATGTGCAATAATATAACCTCTAAACTAGTCACCACTGCAGATGTTCTGGTTACACATAAATAATAAGTTTACACACATGTGCAGGAAATAAATTTATTTAACAGGCTCTGGAACCATGGATAATAGTACTTACTGACTCACAGCCTTACTTGGAAAAATTAAGAGGCGAAAACAAAGCATTTGCCCATCTATAAAATTAATGTAGTATTTTACCTATTTCACAGCAGCATTAGCAAACTTCATGTCCACAATCACCAACAGTGGGACTACTTACACAGGCTTTTCTGGGCTGTCTTTGCCAAAACATTTTGTGAAGATGACTGCCAAAGTAGAGTTTGAACTACAATCTAAAAAACAGTGTTAAAAATGAGGCAAAAGTTTAACGAATTTTTTCAAAAATTAAAAAAACAAAGAGCAAGATACAATTCCATCTTAAAACCTATGAATACTTGAGAATATGGAAAATTCCCGTATCAGCATCAAATGCCTTAACCTATTCCT
This sequence comes from Donacobius atricapilla, assembly GCA_013397315.1. Classification (NCBI taxonomy): domain Eukaryota; kingdom Metazoa; phylum Chordata; class Aves; order Passeriformes; family Mimidae; genus Donacobius; species Donacobius atricapilla. Next base: position 147,129 of record WBMY01010077.1, on the reverse strand, counting down.
GTGAATAGATTAACACTCCCATACAAGTGCAGACACAAAGCACATATGAATCCTGAATAGGTGCATTCATTCAATCAGCAGTTCTCTGCGATTCATGTTCAGATGTTATGTAAATACATAAGAAACTTAATTTGTGACCGTGTGTTAATAGGAAACTGAGCACACCAAACATATTCACATAAAAGCAGGTGAAATGTAAGTGTGTATATTTGAAAATTAGATTCAAAGCCTAATACAAAAGGTAATAAATCCTGTATTCTCCCTGTCTGTCAAAAACCCTTTATAGACACATTACCCACTTCTAAAAGGGTAAATTAAAAAAAGCCCAAACAATAATGCTTTTTTGTTTAGCTGCAGCATGCCTGGAGTACTTTAATGGATTGGAACATTGAAATTCCCAGTTGATTATTCTGTATTAGATCTCATTAGTATTGACAACTGTCCCTCCAGCCACAAGACCAGGGATCCATTCTGCCAAATGCAGGGTGATGCTCTAAAATAAGCAGAGCAGGGATGGTGAAGGAAGAATCCAGGCATGGGTTTGTGGGACAAGGAAGGTGAAAAAAGAAGAAACTTTATTTACAGCAATTTCCATATCCAAATCAAGCCAAATACATACCCTTGTGCTCCTCTGTGTGGGATTTTAGTAACAGCAAATCCTCTGCACAGATTCTGCCCTTTAATTAAACTGCAATTTACCTACTTTTTGATGAGACAAACCCTGGGTTTGAGTTTTGATGAGTTTTCTGTGTCATCCAAGACACAGGTTCAGCAAGACCAATGTGCTTCTCCCCCTCACTCACCCACAGAAATAGTACTAAATTATCCCTGACTTCAGCATCTTCCACAGTGGCAGGTAAACAATGCTGAGACAATAGAGGTGAGACTGATGGCTCAGATTAATTTCAATATTGCTTCTCTGGGCCCAAATTCTATCTGCATGTAGTGTCAAAACAATTTGTTGTAACAGGAAGAGGGGCAGCCTGAACCAGGTTCCTGCACAGATGGGCTGAAAATAGCAGGAGCTCAAGAGAAGGTATTTTGGCAGACGAACACAAGTGTGAACCTCATCTGCAACTAAATTTCACCATCACAAGCTGAGATAAAAGTCCAGTGCTGTTCCAAAACCATAATTAAAATCAGATTTCAGGAGGAAGCATCATAAGTTGCTTATTATTTCTGGAATCTCTAGGTACTAAAAACATCCCCAGAATACTCACCAGTACAAAGCTGCTGGAGGAAGCCCCCTCTTCATCTCTCTAATTTTTTCCAGGTCAGCAAAAAGTTCTTATGGCTTCTGAAGCCACTTACAAATTCAGACAAAAGCATCCAATAGCAATGAGAGGTTACACAAACAGAAGTTCAAGTACTACCCCTCTGATGGTTTCTGTGGCTGCAAAAACCCACAGTCATGAAGGGGAAAGGATGTCCATGGAGATTTCTACCTACACCCACGCAGAAAACCATACTCCTCCTTAGCGGCTGATTTAGCTTTGCTCATCTCCTGGCATCTCCTCAAGTCCTGCAGCCAGGCAACACTAAGAGCTGCTGAAAACAAGTCCTAGGGCGGGAGCTGTGCCTGTGGGCAGCATGACTGTCCTACAGTACTTGGCTATGGCTTGGTCACCTCCCTCAGTGGCAGGAGCATCAGTCAAAAGTATTTTCTTTAACTTGCATTTATCTTCTTTAAGATCAGCACCCAAGAACTCTGCTCAGCAGCTATTAGAGATCCACCAGAAAAATCACAGAAGGCCATCGACCAACCGCAGGAGTCAGAGCAGGCAATCCCATCCCATCTGGAGAAGACAGAGGGAGCTGAGGGTGTTACGAAGACTGTAAGAAGCCTTCCTGCTCCCACAGCTGAGGTAACAGGGATGCAGGCCCATCTCCCCCAAGCACACATCCAGACTGCATTTGTGTCATTTCCAGCCCAGCTTCCCCTGATGGACAGATGCCTGGAGCTGGCGATGGGGCTGTCTGCTGGCGCAAGTGACGCCAACTCAGCTGACTGTGAGAAAGGAGCCAGAAGGCTGGAAAAGGCACATTTTGCCCCAGATAGCAACAGCAGCATCCCTGAAATTATTTTTGATGAAAGACTAAAAGATCTCCTCACACAGTTTCTATGTTCAAGGTAAGGCCCAGATCATTCAAAAGAAATCAGTAATCATAGCAGAATGCTGAATGATGGCAATATACCAACTCTGAAATTAAATTTTAATTTTCCACACAAATCCTTTCAGGCTGTGCATTTATATATTTAGTAATAAAAACTATATCCATTACCACTGTTTGCTGTAAAAGTTCTATCATAATAACAACACTACTAGCAGGAAATGGAACAACACTGCATGGATCAGTAGCTTCATTGCTGATGACTTCACAAAAGTGACTCTAAATTTTTTTACAAAATAAATTAGATAAAACTTCCAAAGAGCTCTACAGACAGACTGAGGATGTACCTGATAGAAAAATCATCCACATTCAGATGTGAGATTCTGAATCAAAGTGCTTACATGATGACCTGATCTAGTGGGTGGCATCCATGTCCATGGCAGAGGGGCTGGAATTAGATGGTCTTTAAGGTCCCTCCCAACACAAACCGTTCCGGGATTCTGTAATACATCATGACCCCTAATTAGGGTAGTTTTGAGGCNTTCTTTAAGATCAGCACCCAAGAACTCTGCTCAGCAGCTATTAGAGATCCACCAGAAAAATCACAGAAGGCCATCGACCAACCGCAGGAGTCAGAGCAGGCAATCCCATCCCATCTGGAGAAGACAGAGGGAGCTGAGGGTGTTACGAAGACTGTAAGAAGCCTTCCTGCTCCCACAGCTGAGGTAACAGGGATGCAGGCCCATCTCCCCCAAGCACACATCCAGACTGCATTTGTGTCATTTCCAGCCCAGCTTCCCCTGATGGACAGATGCCTGGAGCTGGCGATGGGGCTGTCTGCTGGCGCAAGTGACGCCAACTCAGCTGACTGTGAGAAAGGAGCCAGAAGGCTGGAAAAGGCACATTTTGCCCCAGATAGCAACAGCAGCATCCCTGAAATTATTTTTGATGAAAGACTAAAAGATCTCCTCACACAGTTTCTATGTTCAAGGTAAGGCCCAGATCATTCAAAAGAAATCAGTAATCATAGCAGAATGCTGAATGATGGCAATATACCAACTCTGAAATTAAATTTTAATTTTCCACACAAATCCTTTCAGGCTGTGCATTTATATATTTAGTAATAAAAACTATATCCATTACCACTGTTTGCTGTAAAAGTTCTATCATAATAACAACACTACTAGCAGGAAATGGAACAACACTGCATGGATCAGTAGCTTCATTGCTGATGACTTCACAAAAGTGACTCTAAATTTTTTTACAAAATAAATTAGATAAAACTTCCAAAGAGCTCTACAGACAGACTGAGGATGTACCTGATAGAAAAATCATCCACATTCAGATGTGAGATTCTGAATCAAAGTGCTTACATGATGACCTGATCTAGTGGGTGGCATCCATGTCCATGGCAGAGGGGCTGGAATTAGATGGTCTTTAAGGTCCCTCCCAACACAAACCGTTCCGGGATTCTGTAATACATCATGACCCCTAATTAGGGTAGTTTTGAGGCTGTGGTTTTTAAGGACTCAAAGCAAAATATTTTTACATTCAACTACAACATTCAATTACAGATTGGATTAGTCTCAAGGAAAGATTCCTTTCCAATTAAAAGGAAAAAAAACCAGCTGTAACACTGGTAGAATGGACATAACTGCCAGATGTCTATTTCTTTCATGTGCTTCTGATTCAGCATCAGTCAGAAGCTTTACTTAACACAAGCAATTCCTGCTCTTCACTTTTGATCTTCTCTTCTACAGGTACCTAGTAGCTGAGTATTATGAAAAGCCCAAGAACCTGCTGATTGAAACTTAAACTCGTAAAGTACCAGAATTATATTAAACTGAACAGTATGTATCAATGAGCTAAAATGGTACTATTTAAGGGAGAAAATGTTGAGAAAGATCTTAATAAATACTCATTTACTCTCTTTCAGTCATGCAAGAAAGTTCATGAATCATGACAAGGGATGAAGGATGATGCAGCTTAAAACTAAAACATGAGACTAAACTACGCTTTTAATTGGGAATTCAATTTTCCTCCACCAACTGCAATATCAGAATACAGCTGGTCTATCATTTAGCACTGAAGATAGATGAACAAATGGGGACCTTTGTCAAGTCTTTCTCTCTTTTCCTTGATGAATGAATTATTTAATTTTGTCTTCACAGGTTAAGAAGTAGTGTCTACATTCTGTCAGTGTCTGGCATTTCATCCCCAAAAACATGATGCTATGGCAGATCAGACTCTACATGTACTACAAGTATTGAATTTTGTATCAAATCCCCTTTAACTGAGTGTACCATGATTTTTAAGACTGCTAGAACACACTTGTTGCAATTATGCCCACTTGTATTTTTGTGCCTTTTTTGTGACTTGATTTCTGGTAATGATTAGGTAATGACTATAATAAAGAGGTTGCTAATTGCAGACTGGACAGTACTTTTCCCCAAATGGGGAAAAAAAAAAATTAGGAAAACAATAGAAAAGTTCTAAACCTAACTTGTAACATGAAATCTGATCTGAGGAAGAATTCAGAGTTAAGAGGAAGCATGAGAGTGGTAGATGCGCCCCAAAAATCTACAGAGCTGGGGTAATGGGTAGCATTTAACCACACTTAAACACCACAAGAATCGTGTCTGCAGAAAGAGAGTTAACAGACTCAATCCTCACATAAACCTCTTCAAAATTCTAATGTCTCTGAAAGGAATGACCCCAATACCTTTGCCTTGTCCCCAGGGCCCAGCAGGCCCACCAGTGTGACAGCCAGAGCGGGCCTGTGTCTGCACAGGTGATTTGGCCGAAC
>WBMY01010077.1:59278-142166 GCA_013397315.1 Donacobius atricapilla | reverse complement strand
CGCCCGTTGGAAGCCAGAAGCAAGCAAGGCCCCAGGCACGTCACTGATAGGTCAGATTCAAACACAGGCAGGGGCCCCCAGCCAATCCCTTTAAAGTATGAATGCACACATATCATTGGCCAGTGAGCTGGGCGGAGTTAAGACCCTTACCCAATCACGTGTATGCACAGGAACCTGAAGCCCCTATAAAAGGGGAAGCCCAACAGTAAACTGGGGCTGCTGCCGCACGATCTCGGGGTGTTCTGGGCGTGCCTGTCTCCGTCATCAGCGACACATCAGCACCCACCTGGATGTGATTCTGAATGACAGCTGGAACATCCGCAGGGAAACACAGAAGGTTCAGTGAGTGATGTCTGAACCTCCCAAGGAATGTCACACAGTGAGAACCTGGCAGAAAGGAAGCTCAGGGATGGATGACCACGTATCACTGCCTACGTCTCCTCATGGAGTTGTCCTTTGGAGTTTTGCCTCTAAACTGCCACCAGCTCTGGCTGTGCCATCAAATATACTTGCTCAAAAGTGTATTTAGTGTAAATAAACACAGACTACAATAAAATACTGCCTATTTGTGTCAATTTATCTCTTTCCCAGAGAAGAAACAGACCAAGCATGTAGCCCAGGCCACCTTGCCATGGGTGTGTGTCATTGTATAAAAGCATAATCAACACTGCATTTTACGCAAAGTGGGGGCAATTTGCTGCCCTCACTCCTCAAAAAACTAAGCTGCAGATGTTCTGTCTCCCCTGCCAGATCGAGGTGCTTTCAAACTATCATAAACAAACATGGTTGATTTAAAAGACTCATTTCATCCTGAAAGGGACGCATCTGTCTTTTTTATGCTTGAGTAAATCAAAATTGCCTTGATTGATTTTGCTGAAGGTTTTGCTAAGGTGATGCAAGAATTTCAACTCAGCCAAGGAGGGAGAGATCAAGAGTCCCACCCTCCAGCACCAAACCTTCTTCTACACATCACCTGCTCTCATTTTGATCAGTTCAACTCCCTGCAAATGACACCAGCATCTGTTTTTTCTTGCTTTCATGAGCTTGCCCTGAGATCTGAGCCCAGGTCTGGGATGAGGTAGCTCAGTGCACCATGGGGAGACTTGCAGTTCAGACAAAAATAAAACTTTTATGCTGCCCTTTGTTTTTAAGCAGACACTCCAATTGGGCCTTACCACCTCACTGGGAAATAAAGAATTACAAATTAAAAGGACCTATACCTACAGAATGTTTATGCTCTTATTACACTTGATATCTACACCAGAATGTTAATCATAACAACCCTGAGCAACCCTGTGGAGTGTCAACATGCTTGCGGTATATGGCTTTGTTAGGCAGGAGTGAAAGGTTGACTAATATTCACAGCTTCCCTGCAGCCATGAAAATGTAAATATTTTTTTAAAATGCTTACAAGACAAACCTACAGTAAATCAGAAAAATGTCCCCCATAATATTTAAACTAAATCCTCCTCTTTAATCTAACCTTGGAGAGTGGCAGTTAAGTGATCCATTCATTCTACTTCAAAATCTCAGTTCTCTCTTTGTTTAAGAGCCTGACTAACTGGATGAATCACTTGGTCTCTACAGAAACATTTTTTCTGATTTAGAATGATTAAGTATAACATGCGCTTCTGCTGTGCCCTCAACCAACATTTGGAAAGCAATGGGTAAAGCGGTCTCAGGCCAGATCTCAATCTCATTCAGACAGAGAAAACTGATGTTCTAGGGTATTTCTCAACCTGCTTTTCAAAAAACAAAAGAGAGAAGACAGTCCAGTCATCTCAGCACAGGAACACTGCTTCTAAATACATTTCCAGGAGCAATGAAAATGAAGGAATTAAGTTATTCCCTGCAGCAAAAGAGAGCAGGACAAGAAGCAAAGGTCTGCCATGGCAAGAGGATCAGTCTCTAGACACCAGCCAGTGGAAGAGCAATGCAGCAGATTAAATCTGACAAATTTCAAATTCAGACAGATCTTTTCTGCCCATCGGCAGATTCCCCTGCACCATTGCAAACATGCTTTTGACACCCACAGTATGAGAGAGAGAACTCTTAGCTGCCAAGTCTCATCTCAGACGTGAAGAGGATGAGGATGGCTGTATTTTGGGATTCCTGTATTATTATCCAGAGAGATTATCTACAGTTACTATCTGCAGATATGGGTTTTTTTAGTGGAAAAACAAAATGAAAAACCCTTCATATACCATCAAAGTGCATGAATAGAACATAATTATTATCACACAGGCAGCAACAGGAGTCACTGTGGCTCCCTTCCAGCACGATTTATAATTTTATATTCCTTGTGATTTTACATCCCTAGGAAAAAAAAGAACTAAATAAATATCAAAGTGGTTCTCCACATATCTCAACCTCAGGAATGCGGCTTTTCTAGTCACAGAGACCAGAGAGCAAGCATCTCTGTTTGCACAGCTAATTAAAGTGCAAGAAAAACCTCTTTTACATCTGACTTGTGAAGCTGATAACATGTAAGTTATAACTTGTACGAGACATGATAAACTCTGTCCTTCACAGAGAGAAATGCACTTCTAACATAACTTACTGGAAACAGATCTCAGGGTATAGCAGCTTCTAATCAGAGGCAGCTCCATGATGGATTTGTTGAGCAGTGACACTTCCTACACCACTTGGCACAGGGTGAATGATGACACTGTCATGGTTAAACCAGGTAATGTTCAATATTAATACAGGGAACGAAGTGTTGGGGTTTTGACTGCATAAAGCCAGAATTTACAAACACAAAGCTGAAATGTTTGACAGACATGGGAAGAAGAGCCATCAGGAGAACACTGCCCCCAAGATGGGGAAATGATCTTGGGCTTCGAGCTTAAATATTATTTGTTTGTAAAAACTCACTTTAACATCACCTTTGCAGAAAATAACTCATCACTAGTAAATTAAAGAAGAAAAGAGGCAATGGGTGCAATCAGTGTCCAAGAGGCCCATTCATATTAGACACAAAGATGGCAGGATTAGCTCACAATGGCTCAGCTCCCTCCAGCTCCCACAGCTCTACCCCCCCGCTGGCATGGAGCTGACATGAGGGGGTAAGACAACTCCATTAGGAGCCCGTATCACTTCTCTGCAGTGCTCTCCACGAGCAGATGGAGCAGCTATTTAGCCAAATGCACCGTGACTCCAGCTTTATACACGAGCATGGGGGATGTTTCCTAATGTGGGGCAAGGCACAATGTACTCCGATTTATCAACTGTCTTGCATACAATTAAAGATTCAGATAAATAATTTGGAGGTTAAGACCCATAGGATGAGCTGAAAAGCAGCAAGGCATGAGGGGTCAAGTGTTTCTGCAGGATTTATATTTACCAAAAAGAGCTGCCTGCGAAGGAATGTCAGTGTTGAGCTGTGGCAGAATGAGACCTGAGCAGGAGTGAGCTGGAGAACCAGTGATTGCTTCATTTCAACTGAAACAAATTTAAATGTGGAATTAATAAAACAACCCTCTTTATTGCCCTAAGAAACAAAATATATATGCAGTTAGAGCCATTTAATTTCCTCCTAACACACATTTTGATCTGAGGATAATGTGCAATATCACCATTTTTCTGTGCATTCTACAAAAGGCCTCTAATACCTTAGAACCATTTAATCAACATCCCATGCAGGCAGTGAATAGATAATTGAAATATAAGTACTGTCATCCATATCCCCTTTGGGAAAGAGACACACAGTAAGCATTATATCACTGCATTAGACCATCCTTTGATGTGGATTTTATTCTCATTAAACTATGTTCTAGCCCCCAGGTTTCTCCCCCCACACCTCTCCGTGACATGGCCATGCCAGAAAAAAAATTAAAAAATACCCCGCTGTGCAAAAGGCAAGAAGTACATTTTTACAAGTAATTGTACATGTCAAAAATATAAAGCTGCCTTTTAAATTTCTTGTTTACCAAACAGTCAATGACAGCTCCTGGAAAACACCGTGTGGAAAAAAAAATGAAGGCAGGAGGGTGGTGGTGGAGAAGGAATGAATTTACCTGTTTTTAAATAATAAAGCCTGAATACAAGCAGGATAAGAAATTCTTGAAAAGGCTGCCGTGATGATGTCTGCTTTGAATTGTGCCCTGTTTAAACAAGAGGAAAGCCTCCCACTGAAAAAAGAAACATTTTTATCATTCAAAAAGATCTCAGGGCAGTCCCTTTAAAATGAGGTATTTTCTAAACAAAGCATCAGAATGTTTCCCTGCAGGGAATGAGCATCTGATCTCTTAATAATGATTATTCTTGAAGAACTGTAGATTTATGGAGTTTTTGTTTTATTTGTTTTAACTTAAGTAGAATGAAACCTGTCTGAAATGACCACCCAAGGGAGCAGAGCCACCAGCTACGCAGGGGCTGAGCTCTAAAGGGGACCCAAAGTTTTACCAAGACCCTTGGGGAGGTTTTAAATCTCTGGCTTAACCAGAGCTAACGAAACAATTAATGCAGGTCTCAGTCTAAGCCCAGGACATGGATTTTCCTTCACTCACATCCATGCAGCTCCAGTAACATCAGTAGGAACCTTCTTGATTTACATTAGTGTTAAGCAAAGAAACAAGCTAATTACCCTGAGTTATCCACAGTGACTACAGGAGAAATTTTGTTTTAAAATGCACAAATTTTTCAGCATGGGCCGGCTTTGTTACACTTGTAAGAGTAGGTCTGCTACAGGCAACAGAGTGGAAAAACTCAGCTTTACACAGAAATAGTTGAGAGTCTCAATGTGATTCTGAATAAATAAAATTTCACATGTTGCAGTTTTCTGTTAGTTCACGAACATCCAACTTCCATACCTGCAATTGTGACTACTATTCACAAATATAAGCCATTAGTGAGAAACAGTACTAGCGCTGGAGCCCCTTTTGGTCTGATTCTTCAAGTGTTTGGCTTATGGTTTGAACTGAGCCAAGTCAAGGCTCCACTCAGAAATATCAGTAAGTACAAGTGTTACTACCTCCATTAACTGCACTAACCATCAACTGTGAACATGAGAAGTGGAAAGCTCACAGACAGAACACAGCTCCCGGGGCATTGCTAAGGGAAAAGGTTAATGGGATTCTTGGAAAAAATATTCATCAAAAACCACAAAGCTTTATTTCTGTTGAAGCATTCGAGGCAATAACTGTGTTGTGCTGCCTTCTGCCATTTTAATGGACTTAAACTTCTTAAATGTGTATAGAAAAGTGGCTTGAGTACAAATAATCTCCATAAGGAGAATATCAATAAATTCCACAGCATATTAGTTTTGTCATAGAATCCCAGAATAGTTTGGATTGGAAGGGACCATAAAGCTCATCTCTTTCCACCCCTTGCCATGGGCAGAGACACCTTGCACTATCCCAGGGTGCTCCAAGCCCCATCCAACCTGGCCTTGGACACTTCCAGGGTTGGGGCAGCCACAGCTTCTCTGGGCAACCTGGGCCTGGGCCTCCCCACCCTCACAGGGAAGAATTTCTTCCCAAGATCTAATCTAAATCTACTCTTTTGCAATTTGAAGCCATTGTATTGAAGGTTTTGAGACAAGACCTGGAGCAACCATAGCCAAGACTGCTGTGAGCAGGAGATGGGTCTTCATCGCTCCTGAGGCCCCTTTCAACCTCGACCACCATTTAAAGTGACCTGTACAATGCTTCATGGTCCAGATAAGCAAAGGAGAAGCCCAAGACCCACTTCTGGCAGGCACTGCTGAGGCCAAAGCCAAAGGACTGGGTACAGAAAACAGCTGGCAGTTGCAAAACAGTGCAGGAGCAGAACTGAACAATGTCTACACAGCCATGAATTGGTTATTTAGAACAGACAGTTCAAGGTCTTTTTTTCTTTTACGATTAAAAACTATTCTTGTACAGCTATGAAGACTTTTATGAGCCATATGCACAGCAAATCCAACACTACTCTAAGTTCATATAACTGCCGCTTTTTAGAAAGAGTGTTCACAGGTAAAGGGTGATCAAACCTGTCACTTTCCACAACACAACAGAGCAGGACACTTGTCACTCCTGAGGTTGATCTCACTCAGCTATTGCAGCTCATACCAGAGATTTATTAAAATTAATCTGCAGGAAAATTAAATCCATTACCTTAAAAAGCAAGGGAATAAATCACACCCAAAAGGAAATCAGGCAAAGCTGTTGCCACTTCAGACGAATCTGAGATTGTGAGAACATGAAATTTTTCCTCATCAATGACACAAAACAAATTCATAGAAGGAAAAGAAGGAAACAGTATTAGCTGTTATTATAATGCAGAACACAAATATGCTCAATGAGTTTAACACTGCAGCCCAAGTATAAAGAACATCTCAAGCTGTATCTCCAAGCAAGACTTGAGAGGTCAGAGGAGGGAGGAAGACGTGGGCAGGCAGGATGATGGATGGCACTCAGTGGCATGCTGTGTTTGGGTCTACTCTTGTTTTTATAACAGGATGTCTCTGATTACTCTCTGAATAGAGATTAAGGATGGTTACATCTCATTACTCCAATGAGAACATTTTTTTCAGAGCCTCACAAATTAAATAGAACATTGTAAAGCAAGCAGTCAGTGAACTATCTGGTGTTGTCACAAATCCCTCCACAGCGTCAGAAGATTCCCTGGGGGCACCCAACGAGGTGGGTTTGGGGGCTGGCAAGTAAGGAAAACGTGCCCTTGTCCCCATGTTCAGCAGCCCCAGCTCTGCAGAACCTGTCATTGCCTTTATGGATTGCCCAGCCCAAATATGTAAAATATAATGCAGGGGCACACTGAGCTGCTAAGTAATTGTCTCAGCCATCAAGATGATGCAGTACAGAGACTTCACAAAGGACAGAGGAAAATGATTTTCCAAATCCCATCCTTCCAGAGATCTTTGCAGAACTGTCTCCTGGCTCACAGGGAATGATGGATGGGCCAAAGCTCTCCAACTGAGACTTCTTGAATGTCACCAGTAAGAGAACAATATTATCTCCAGCCAGACCTCCACACCTCAAAGTGCAGCCCTGGCCACAGAGTCTTTCTTTGAAAGCTACTGAGGTTCCTCATTGATGTCAAAGGAAACTGCAAGTGCTCAGCAACTCACAGAAAAGGGTCTGGGAACCACGTGGATGTGTATGCAAGGAAACGAACCCCGGAGATGGACCTGTGGTGTTTTCTCAAAGTGAAGGCTTCAGGCAGAAAGGAAGGGGAGAAATATTGTCGGAAGCAAGATCACTTAGAATGTACAGCTGGTCTTAACCCTAAACAAACTGGGGGCTGAAGCTGCAAATGCAGGCCACAAAGCAGAACACACAGGACTAGTTTCTCTACAAAAGCTTAACATTTCCTAATAAGCTACCTCTGTGAATTATCTTACTTAAAATAGAGACAACCAGCTCATCCAGAGACTGCATGACTCAGGAACTCCAAGAACCTCTCACTGGGGTTACCAGTTTGATTCTGGCCTACGTTCAAAGCACATAAGGATTCTCTTTGTGATGGCGTAACCTCTAGAAAAACTCTCACTGGCCTCAGTGAAGTTTTCAGTGGGCAGGAGTCACATCAAAGCCACCACTGAAAGCCTTTCCAAGGAGGTGCAGAGCCAACATGATGGAGAGTTAACAGCCTTCTCTCTTCAAAAAATATCACAAGCTTAGGACAAAAACTGCTACCTATATTGATTGTCCAGTTCCGTAACAATGACTATGCTGAATAAATAAAAAGCAAGGAAAGCAAGAAAAAAAAGAGAATATATTTACACACAGTGCAAATGAAGATGGATTAGAAAATGATGTCTTGTTTGCACTGGATAGCACAGATGCTGTAACACAGAAGAATTAAAAAAGCAGCAAATGTTTCATTAAATGAAGCAGCTAAAGGGAAGAAAATGTCAAAACTCAAATGTCAGAAAAATTTTGGGCAAGAACTCCCCAAACTCTCTGGATTCTTTCCCAGAGCCAAGACACCAGTCTTATGTACTATTTATCCATCCCTGTCCTGTCTGGTTTTGACTGGTTTTAGCATAACCATTTACAGGTTTTATTTAATCAGCCAGGAAGGAAAGAGCTCAAGGAACACCAGGAAGTATCTGGCAAAATACAACAAGGTTAGATCACTTGCACTGGATTATTCTCCTCTGGCACACCACAGAAAAAATAACCCCAGTCAAGGTCTGCACACTCAATGGTCTGCAGGGAGCAAGAGCAGCATTATTCAAGGGAAGTGACACTTTAAAGAACTTTACATTAGCTGCTGACAGGCAGGTAGATAGATTAATGAGTGATTGCTCAACGTCTCCAACATTACCATTTTGTGGTGAAAGGAAATATGAAACTAAGAAAATCCATGAAATACAGTTTTGCCAATCTGTGGCACATTCAGATGACAGTGAAGTTCATTTAAGGACACTGGAAACATAAAATAAATTGCTTTCTCTGAATCGGAAGTTAACAGAAAGTTTCCTAGTTGTAGTTTTGACTCCAGAAGCACTCCAAGCCATGCTAGCAAACTGTGATAAAAATAGAATAATAAAAAGAAAATCCTCCCATCATTTTCTTCCTATCAAGTGCTCCTTTTCCCAAGGCCTAAGGACCACATGCACAGGAGGCAGAAGTGCAGGTCACCTGAATTTAGCCTGACTTACTGTATATCCAATAGACGCCCTCATTGCAGTGGTCCCTAAAATATGTTTTGATGTAGAATTAACTTGGGAATCTGCAATTAGCACCACTTTTGAGAGTAAATCAGAACAAGTTTATCAAAGCACTCTAACTATTTACCACAAGAGTGAATTTACCCCCAAGGTTCACTTGACTATTTTGTCTCAGTTTTCTTGTAATTTCATCTCTCATGGCTTTTTTCTGTCCTCCAAAGGTGATGGATAAAACACAGAAATAAACAGGACCAACTGTTCACAGAAGCCTAAGGGAAAACATAATTTTGTTATAAATACTCTTTGGCACAAATCATGGAAATGCAATACTAAAATTGTTTGTTCAATCATTTATGAATTGGGCCTTCAGTTTCAGTTTGCAAATAAGTTAGAGGATTTTTATTGATGATCTTTTTCACTTTGCTTTTTTAGTTGCCAAACAGCCTTTGAGAAACTGAATTGATACATAATCAAGAAAACAGAGAGAATGGAGGACTTTTATTTTCAGGAAATTCCTATGCTAATACAGGACTTTTCTCTTTTTTTTGGTGAAGGGACGAATTTACTTACAGATGATGACAAAGTTTATGACAACAAATTTCTAAATTAATTTTCTACGATGCCACAATTTTGAGTTTTCAAACAGCTAAACATGTAGAAGCAACGCACATTTTTGTGTTTGTTCTTAGATGGGAAAATTTTAAAATCTATCATTACAAAACAAAAGTTCAGTGGAACAAAACTGCATGCTGCCACACCATGCATGGAGTCACCACACATGAAGAAATATGTAATAAGAAGGGAAATTCTACTGTATTGAGAAATCCAGTATTTTACAGCTGTGAGTGCCCAAACTCCTCACATGAAAGTTATAAAGATGAAGAAATAGCAAGGAACACAGAGGCGTATTTTTTTATTAAGTGTTTTGTCTTTAAGTGCTACTTTTTGTCATCTGAAGAGGGAGAGAAACTTGGAAATAGATAATAAGTTTGTTACTCCTTGGCCAGAGCAGGTGTGCATTGCCTTACCTGATCTGTCCTCGCACCAGTGGTCTGTTTTTAGTCCTGTTCATATTTGAGTCAAACGGAACCTCAAAGAACTGTAATTTAAAAAAAGAAAGGAAGAATCAGAATGAAAGGATACCTTAAAACATGCCATGCATGGAATATCATGTCTGCATCTGCTTTAATTTCTGTTTTTGAAGGTTCAAGGATACAATGAAAATGGTAAATGGGTTTTACGGAGCTTTGATAGTCTGCATGGATGCTTTTGGCATCCCCTTAGAAAGAAAATCACCCAGACGACAAAAATAGTTTGCACAAGACCCCAAAAGGTCATCATCAGAAGTACAGTTTGATTCCAAGTTCTTTTCTCAACAGGTCTGACACATTCTAGACATACACAATTACATATGCATACACACGTGGAAATTGTTATGGCCGGAAAAGATCTTTAGGATCATCCAGTCCAACCACCACCACCACTGTTCACCATTAAACCACATTCTCAAGTGTTACATCCAGAGGTTTCCTGAACACTTCCAGGTATGGTGACTCCACCACCTTCCCTAGGCAGCCCCTTCCAGGGCCTGACAAGCCCTTCAATAAAGACATTTTCCCAAATGCCCAACCAAAACCTCCCCCAGCACCAGTTGAGGCCGTTCCCTCTCCTCCTGTCCCTGCTCCCTGGGAGCAAAGCCAGAGCCCCCCTGGCTGTCCCCTCCTGGCAGGGAGTTGTGCAGAGCCACAGGGTCCCCCCTGAGCCTCCTTTTCCCCAGGCTGAGCCCCCCCAGCTCCCTGACCCCAGTTTTATATTAATACAAATTGTCCTTGCAAATGTTGCACTTCTGGTCTTTAAAAGACAAACACTAAGGTTTTTTTCAAGATGACCTACCTTGCCAGAACCTATAACCCACCCCCACATCAATCAACTCTAGTAAAATGCTACTGGAACTGCTCTGAGCCTCCAGTTGGAGCAGGAGGGAGTGAACACACCATATGGTGTTATTTAATGTCACAACCCAGTTTGACTTTAAACATGGCCTATGGGAAAATTAAGGCAGTATTACCTGCCTGCTCAGAATTCCTTCAGGCTTCTGCAGGATCTGCTTTACAAGAATATTACTTGAAAAGCTGAATGCACTTTACCATCCCGACAAATCTAAAGCCATTCAGTTTTATATGTGCAAAACAATAATACAAGTAATAAGCAGAGATTTACTTACAGAAGAAGAACATATTTACAGAGAGGATATTTTTTACTGATGTTACATCTGAGGTTTTGAGGTAAGATCCCAATCATAGTGAATATTCAGGAAAAGTACCATAACAAATCATAATTCCAAACAGTCAGACTCACAGTCAGCTCAGTGTAGCCAAACTGCAGACAGATTTTAGGGGATCATACGATAAAGGACTACATGATAAAATCTATTCCAGCAAGTTGATTTAACATTTTATGCTACAAAACACTCAATTAACAAACATTTTCATTTGGACAGTCCATGTTACTGGTCTAGCAACTTACTGAGCATTCCCATAGGAACACTAGTGGACAGAGATCATGGGAGCATCAGGAACCTGTCAGACCACTCCAGAGGTACATCAAGGGGAAGATGTTCCATCTCCAGGCACATGGAGTTTCCAGGAACTACCTTTCCCATCTATTACCTTGATATAATGACTATAAAACAACTGGAAATCTCTGCCTTCCAATTTTAGTATAGATATTCTTAAAGCAAACTCAGGCTGGTCAGCCGAGGGGAGGGGAGGATGGATGGAGGGATGGATGGAGGGATGGATGGATGGATGGATGGATGGATGGATGGATGGATGGCTCTTCATACGTCTCCTGCTTTGCCTGAACTCTGTGGCACAGCACTGGGAAGCTCCTACAGAGATTTTTAGGCAACTGACAGGAATTTTTCATCCACTATTTGCTATGGCTGATGTGCAGTGGTCAGGGTCATTCCCAATGACCATCAGAGCTGGTGAAGACCCTGGTTTGGAAGAAAAGCACTGAGGGGTCCTTGCCCTCCACCTCATGCCGGAGAGACAGATCGGATCCTCTCAACTACACCACACACCTGGAAGTGTAGGATGCTTCACAAAGAACCTCCATAGGATACAGACAAGTTTCTTTTGAGCAAGGAAAACACCCTGTTTAGATCTGAAACCAGTGATTGCTCCTGACACCTCGGTGTTTTGCGAATGGTTTGTTTCACCGTTATATTTCAAAGGCAATTAAGGTAAATGAAGAAAAAAATGACATTTGACATCAGACTGGTAGAGCAATACAAGGGAAAAAACTCGATATGGCTCAATTCTGCTCTCCAGAAAATATCTGGGCTACAATAACTTTTTTTTAAGTCCCAGGTTTTATTTCTACTTGCAAAGGTCTGACTGCTTTGAGCTGCTTCCAGTTTAAACTTGTGCACATGAAGAGATTTTTGCTTATTTGACAGTATTTAAGCTTATGCATAAAGGTGTGCAATGGATAAAATCAAAATAAGATGCAAGTTTTAAACTCAATGTATCTCAGACACAAAATGGCTAAAATGAAGAACAGTTGAATAGTCAACATCTGAATTTAAAAATCTAAAGCATTTAAACTTATGCAATTGAGTTATCAAAATAAGCTGATGATGCCATGCTTAGTGTATCAAATATTTCCATATATTTAATACAGTAATCAACCTCTGAATAGAATATAAGTTTCGAAGAAGAATCTCCTCTGCTGACTTAAGTAGTCAAAAACAAAACCAAACAAACCTCTGTGTCTATTGTATACAGACATGGTTGCTCCTGAAATTAAGACTACTGACTTAAGACTTAATTTTTTCGCTTTTTTAAACCTGACAATTGGAATAATCTGTTACTGTCAAGCATATGTATACAGCATGGCACTGTACTTCCAACTGAACTAAACTTTAAAAAATCCTATTACTTGCAATGCCCTAGATTCCTTCACTGAGCTAGTTGCTATTCCATATCAGTAAGATGTCATTTATAAAACCTTCCCCATTTTGCTCCCAGTTGTTCAGCAAAATTCTCTCTCCATTTGAAATTATTTTCCCAATATTCTAGAAAAAATAAAAAAAGCCATGCATCTTAAATATCATTCCATAGGAATGAAAGAGTGAAGTCAAACATATTATCTCATGCCAGGCCAACAGAGTCCTGCCTACTTTAGCAAAGAGTAAATTCAGTAAGATGAAGCCTAGATAAATAAATATTTTAGAAGCACTCAAGAGGCTTTTTCCTCAGGAAGTCTGAATGTATCAGTTCAGCTGGACATGGCAGAATATTATCTGCCCTCAGTGTCTGGGAAACTGGCCATCAGAAGGGCAGACTGAGGGTTAAATCTACAGCACCTAAAAAGCCCTGAGTGACAAAACTTGGCAACTGCTCTCAAGAACCTAACCTAAATTTTAATCAGTACGCATGAACATTTAGAACATGATGATGGCAAAAAAAAAATAAATTAGGCCAGCCAGTACTCTGTGGTTTATTTCTCTGGCAGGCTCATCATGTTTTTTGTGCAGATCTCATCTCATTAATACACAGTAATTATATATTAAACATCTCACAATTCCTAGCATAGCTGTCACATTACTGCTCAGAGCTGTTTACACCCATGGGCTCTTTGTCCTTCAGCTTCTTCACATTGGTTTCCATTTTGTTTGTAAGTGAAATGTTAAAGAACATTTAATTTTCAAGCTACCTCTTGGAACCAGAAGGGCCTGCAGAGGGTGGCTGAGCACTCAGACCTTCCGGGGGGCTCACAGACTAATAATTTTACTAAGACTACACCAAGATTTCTGTAACAACACCTTGCAGATGCAGATTACACTATGCTGGCACTTTCAGGACTATTGATGGAGAAAGAGGACAGGTCAGTGCCTCTGCAGGCGACTTCTGCTCCTTCCATCAGTTCACAGAATCACAGAATCTCCTGAGTGGGAAGGGATCCACAATGATCGTAAAGTCCAACTGCTGCCTGTGCACAGACATCCCAGGAATCCCTCTGTGCCTGAGAGCGTTGCCGTAACTTTCCTTGAGCTACGGCAGCCTTGGGCTCTGACCATTCCCTGGGCAGCCTGTTCAGTGCCCCAGCACCCTCTGGATGTTGAACACCAAGACCACCTATTATGTTTCCCAAGACGGTGCCTGACGATTTCCAGTGATTTAGGCCAGTGCAGCCCTGAGCACATGCTGCATTTGCCATCCATGGTCCCGCAGGAGAGATCACATCTACTGAACTACAGCAGTCCAACACCTTTACTCTTGTTCACATGAAAACACCAACAGAGAGCACTAAGAGGAACAATACGCCATAGAGTTTATCAAACAGATCTGCCACACTTCAGCTAATAAACATCTTTCATAGACCACTTTGGATTTTGAATGTATGAAGGACCAGCCTGGCCGCTGGCCCAGCTCTGATCGGTGACACACAGAAACAGCAGCAGCTGAAATAGGCAACCAGTGTGCCATGTACAGACATAACACTTTATTCTAATGCTAAACACATTTTTACAGCACAACCGATAATCCCAGGAGACCAAGGATGGAATGGAACCCTGTCATTAGAAGACAATTTAATTCAAGGTAGCTCTGAGGTCCTCCTATTGCAAACCCACCCCTGAATCCAAGCAGGCTTCTATGTGTTCTTTGCCATCAGAATTGCCCTCTGGATCTACCTATTTCTCTTCAAAGCCTCCCAGAAGGGCAGTTCAGGTAAATTTTCAGCACTAATGAGTGAAGCAGTCACCTCCTGCTGGGCTCCAAAATTCCCCCAGCTTTGTACATGAGAAGGTGGAGATGAACTACAGGTGATGCCCAAAGCTCCTCCTTAGCCAAAATCTCTTGCTATGAACCCACGCAAACATTAATACAATACAAATAAAAACCACTACAGCTGGACACTCTACTAGAGCACTTCAATGAACATCTACAGCCAGAAGTGAATCTGGGCTGTATAGGGCAAGTCTTGCAAATATTGATCTTGTTGAATTAGGTGTTTCTGGGGTTCTCTGAATTACCCTGAGCTACAGAAAGCTTTGATTCTCTTTGGTTTTCTTTGGTATTGCCCAACAGCAAACAGTTAACCAGAAACACCACTGAAACACACACTGGAAACCAAAAAAGTGCATGGATCAAGGAGGAGCAGGTGGACCAGAACTGTGTGGAAGGCACAGTGGCAGAGCAGACTGTGGATAACTGGGCAATAATCTGCAGTTTCCTGGGAAAGTGACATCCGAAAAGCCATTCCTTGCAGCTGGCCACGCAGCCTCCAAATCCATCAGGGTTCAGCCTTTCACGTGAAGTCTCCTGCTTTTCCCACGCAGCCAAAGGAAAGTTGCTTTAAACAACACTGGGAACCCACCAGACCATGAAGCATCAAGTACTTTCCTCTGAGACTGTTCTTCCTCTCCATATTACCTAATTATTTCTATTCCTCATGTTTTCAGTGACTTATCTTATGTTGTCATAAAGTCATATGTAATTATATAAATGGAGAGGAAAAATGTAACAGAATTCATGGTAAATAAGATTGAAGTCAAGATTATTAGAGGTTTCCTTCTGGTTCCCTTTCACTTTTATATGAAAACAACAACAAATAATAAAAGCATATTACAGAAGTCTTTTTACTCAACTGTAAACAGATGTGACTAAAAAAAAATGTAGAGGGAAGGATTTTCAAAAGCACTCATGCTGATTTTACACGATTCTCACTGAAGTCAGTGGCAGTTTGACTTCCATGAGAGCAGAGACAGACCAACACTGAGTGATTCTGAAAATCCCACCCTAATTGTACAAACAAGGGAAGGCTTTGGAGACTGCTGGCTTGGAGGTTGTATATTTGAGAATCATAAAGGGCACACAGCACCTGTTTGTCTTCAAGATATGAAAATAAAGCACGGCAAATATTTTAAGGATTAGAAACAGCTTTTTCTTTTTTTTTAAGGTAGTATCTGAAAACCCTGTGGCTGTGAAGTTCCCAGACTCACTACAGATCTGCTCTGATATTTTCCATCTCAAAGAAGATTCTAATTAAAAATGAGATTGATGCAAGCCTGAACAATGTTACTTACTGACAGAGGAGGGCAGCTAAACCCCAGATAGTCATGTCCCAAAAAAATGGAAAGGTTTGTCACATAAAGGATCTGACAGTTTATTTTTATTTTTTCCCACAAGACACATCCCTATTATTAGCCAGCATTTAAAAGCCCATTGCTCTGTACAGGGAATACAACAGGAGGAAATTGCAAATAAAATGTTGACACTTGTGACTTTAGAGATTTTTCAGGATGGAGAAGGCAGACTCACTGGTTTGCACCCATCTGACCCGCTGGACTCACAACCTGTCATGCCAGCTCTGCTTTTAAGTGCTCAAGAGGTGATGCTGTTATTCTCCTGACCACTCACAAGTGTGGCTTTCCAAGGATTATGTCCATTTTTTAGGCTTTAAATGGCATTTAGTATTTCAGTGTCCTTAACTGGCAGCAGCGGCTGGAGTTGCCAGCACGCCTGGCACAGTACTTCGCGTTTGTTTTCAGCTCAGCCAAATCCTTTTAGTGGCTCTGACCAACAAAACAAGTGGTCACTGAGCTCTTCTTCAGCATTTTGGAAAAACAACATCCTTCGCAGATACCACAAGTGCCATTGCAAGGAGCTTGGAAAGCTGACGGCTGTGATGATGTGGAGCGTTCACAGCAAGGTGTTCCTAACGCCGCTGCAGCTGCATCTGCGGGGCCTGCCACAGCGATGAGGGGTCGGGATGGAGAGGATGGTGGGCACACCCCGAAACACACTGCTGGTAACTAGGGAAGCCCAGCTGGGTAAACCACTGGCTCTGCAGGTGTGGATGTGCTTGTAGCACTCACTTGAGGAACAGAAGGGAGGGTAGAAGGAAAGACCCTGGGCCTGCTGTGTCCAAGCCTGCCACAAGAAGCAAGGAATTAACAATAATTAAGGAGTACGTCACCTTCAGTGTATGAATAATTTCACAAGTTAAATAACATGGCATTTGTACCAAAATTCTTTATCTACTTTACTGTGCATAAAAAAAAAAAAAATCTTGTCTTCCTCTTTGAATCAAGTTTTCTAGAACCAGTGCATGAAAAACTAGCTCATTTAACCTCATTTTTTTCAATGCACCTGATGCCCAAAGCTTGAAATGGCAGAAAAGAGATGAATCTCATGGTTTAGTAAATGAGAAACAGGTCAGGTGACCACTGATGAGCCTGGCTCTTCTCATTAAAATCATATTTTGCTAAGAAGATAGCATAACAAGAATGAAACAATAATAAAAATAAAAGGAGGTCCTTATAAGCTGTCCCATCTTGAAAACTGCTGACTTTGTGAGCCACCTAACTAGTGTATTCCCAAAGCCTCAGAGGTCAGCCATGGCTTCAGGGGAAATGAAAGCTGGATACCACAGACAGGCTTCACCTCATGTGATCCACACTGGAGAAAGAACTTCCATGGGAAGAAATACTGCTTTCTGGCCAGCTGCCAAAGACTAATAATATTATACATTGACCACCACCAAGTCCTTTCTATTTAGCACACAATTAATGCATCCACAAACAAAGCTCCTTACTCCAAGCCTTTCTTGAGCCCCTCTTCCAGGACGACACTTGCCCATCAATGCTTTTGGGCTCCTGGATCAAAGGAGGCAATTTCCAAGTGCAGGACATGCTGCACTGAATATCTTCCCATCATTTCAGATTTTGCTCCTGTTGGGCTGTTCATTTTCAACTTAAAATGAAACTGCTACAAAATGTGTTTCAGTTAGATAAACAACTCATGCCCTTCCCTTGTGCTCACCCAACCAACTGCATTCACAGAGTGACCTGATCTGGCCAAAAATCAGCTGATTTCCCACTGGATCTTTCCACTTTTTGATCTGTGTCACTGTGTGAGGTCACCCCGGACACAAAAAGAGGAGAGGGAAAGGCTAAAGCTGTTATGCAGCTCCCACCGCTGTGCTGCTGCATCGTGTACCCCAGGAGAGAAGCAGCACCACAATAGTGCCTTTCCCACTGAGGGGCTGAAGTGTTCTTTCTTTCCAGGGTCATGGAGACAAGGCAATGAAGCAATATTCATCCGTGTTGAGCTGCCCTGGAATAAGAAAAGAAAACTTCACCTCCCCACACACACTTGCACAACAGAGCTCTGATCACCCCACATCTGTTCCCTACTTCCGCAAGTTTTTAACAATGAATTATCATCATTAAATAGATGTCAGAAGCATCTGACATCTGTAACATGGTTTCTTCAGGAACTATTTTATTACTGTGTATTTTAGGAACCATTATTAGGGTGGAGGAAAATTACCCCCTTTATGCCTTGCCAAAATATCCCCTGAATCATTTTGCAAAGACATCTTCTTCGAGAGATTCCTTTGCATTAAATCGTATTTGTCACAATGCCAGCATGCTGTGAGTGCAACGTATGGTTTAAAAAACAAACAAAACTTCAAATAACCATCTCTTTGCTGAAGATAGGTATTGCACAAGGTCAGTATCCTGTTTAAGTTACTATATGTCCTAAAACACACCAGGCCATGTCCTCTGGACACAGTGCAGCTGCTTTACGCAATACTGCAGATAAAATCTGATACTGAAGTTGGCTTAGACAAATTCCTATGGTGGAATAAAGTTGTTACTCGGGAACTCTTGGGGAAGTATTTCTGCTGCTCAGTGCAGTGATTAAGTCAAGCAGGAGATCCCGAGTCAACCAGGAGACACAAATCTCCCCCAGAGGAGTGAGAACAGAGGCAGGAGCTGGGAAGACTTCATTTCTCCTTAGTAGGTACAGCAGGACCCTGAGCTCCCGGATTTAGCGATGGCAGCTGTAGAAGGAGCAGGTCACTCAAGAGCCATCCAGACCATCAGTATCAGCTGCTTTCAATCTGTGACTACTAGAGAGCTATAAAATCAAGCAGCCTTGCTGTGCTCTGGTTTTGCCCAGGAGATTAGAGCAGGGAAGTGGGAAGGTGAGATTTAAATGACTTCCACACATCTCCTGGCTCCAAGCCATGTGTCCCAGATCCAGGTCATTTTAATCAGCTTTTTAGAAATTGTCACTCAAACGATAAGAATACTAATCCACTGCAGTGTGCTTCCTGCCAGGAACCTGAATATTAATCCATAAACTGTTCTCTTATACCACACGGAGATGTGTTGGTTTTAACTGCTCATGGCTGACACATCTTATTAGTGAGGCTTTTCTTCTTCTAAGCCAGACAAAAGTAGCATTGTACATACAGTAGCAGGCTTGCCTGCTTTTGGGGAGGCAGAGGTTATTTCAGTAGGTGCAAACATAAACTGCTTGTTCAAAATATCTTTTAGTTTCAGAAATAAATTAATTTTTATACTTGAAGTTCCTGGCATCTGTGAAGGAGAATTTGCTTTGGTCTGGCCATATTTGGAAAAATGAAGATCTACAGCTCCTTTTGGGCAAAATAATAAAAACCTCAAAGCCTTAAAACCCACAATGGACGAAATGCAGGAATGCTGTAACAGAATCAGTAAAAAAGTTTAAACATGAACCAGAGTGTGAAGTGGCATAGGCCTTTACTGATGTGCCTGAGCATTGCAGCACACTAACACTGTCTAAATGTCATAGAGTTGACCTCCTCCTCTTACCCACAGGACAAATCTCCTAATAAAAACATTCCTCGGGAATTACTACTTTTAAATATTAGGAGATGATATCAAGGAGAGCTTCAAGTCACATTTTTATATACAGCACACTTAGGGTATCAATCAAGTCTTTAGGAGAGAGTTTACAACAAAATTTAAACCCAACTTTCTCCTGTTGTTCCGATGTCTAAAAAGAGAGCAAGGGAACCCTAAGAGGCATTTCAGGATTTACACTGCACTGGCAGAACAGCCTTATTGTTCCCCTCCACTGGGTGCTCCCAGAGCCAATGGGGGCCCAGTTCCTAATATACTGAGGAGTTTTAATTGTTAGGGGAGATTATCAAAGGCACATTGATGAGTGGAATGTTGTAACTTCATTTGTATGACAATGGTTTCATTTAGTTTTAAATCTTGGCAATAAAGTAAATTAAAAGAAATCATTGTCTTCCATCTGTATAGAACTTACCAGAAAGATATCAATATGTTGATAATGTCTTTTTTCTCTTACGAATTTCACAGATATTTGATGTGGCAGGCCACATGTGGTATTTTCAAGGCATTCTCTCCTTCTAAAGCAATCACAGCTCTGCAGATCAACAGACACAGAAGAGATGCAGACAAGTATCTATATATAAAGATTCTAGTCAAGCCTAAGGATTTTGTCCATAGTAGGTTAGTTTTGGTAAGGGATTTTTCTTCAATAAAACATGATTTTATGCAGAATGTGTAGAACTGCCAAATAAAGTAACAATGCAATAACAAATATCCAAGGTACAGCTAATCACTTAGCATCAGCTTTGTAGTAAAATCCAGTAACTTTTCTAAAAGCAAAACGCACCAACTGGGACCATGAACTGGGGATAACCATCACTAAGCTCTTCTGTTGAGGGCTGGATGACAAACCTGTACATTGAGAAGTCACATTACAAAACACATCTCAGGCCCATAATTAGGTCTCACCTTTCCTTCCCCTTCATTAAGAATGAAAGTGAAGCAAGAGTCTCACAATGACCCGCTGGAAAGCACAAACACCCTAACCTGTTGCAGGGTCATCACACCATCCATCTTTCTAAAGCTGTCAAGAAATGTTTGTCATTCCAGTACTGCTTGCATCTCCCAAATGCTGAGATAACACACCCATCAATCTCAAAAGAGGAGGTGAAAAAGAAATAGTTCAGAGTCATGTTACCAAGAGGGATTCCACACACTATTAATTTGAGCGTGGAAACCAAATAAGACACCAAATCAAATTACCTCCCCTCTTTTTAAGGTATAATGGCCTATTCACTCACGTAAATTTATTTGTTTTGTGTCAGTGATCCTTTCAAAAGCCTTAGAAACCTTAAACAACATTAATTTTAATGTGACTTCTGGCAACGGGAAGATTTTTGCCGAAAAACAGTCCAAGATACAGACAAAACAGGACAATTCTCTCTATCTTAGAGGGCTATTCTTAAAATGTAAGCATAATAAGAAACATAATGACATATAAGTAACACTTGTAAGCACTGCATGAGCATCAATATGTTGGAATAAATTGCTCCTTCCACATGACACCTGGGGTAGCTTCTGTTCCCTTCAGCCCCGCTGCCATTTCTTGCTCACAAGTGCTGTTACAGCAGCAACTTGTCTGCATCAAAGAAAGTGTCCAGAAGTGCACACAAGAAAAGGGTTATTAAAGCAGGAACTCCCTGCCCAGCCAAAGGGCTCAAGCTCCTGCAGCTCCTGCCATGGATAATTACCAGAGCAGTGAACTCCCAGCAGTTTTTAATACGGACACGGAAATGCCACTCTTGTCAGGTTTGTCTTCCAGGTGCCTCAAATGTCACCTTTTGTTTGCTAAATGTTAGTCCAATATGAAATTTTCTGAGTATCTACTGGGAAAAAAAAGTAATCAACCTTGCACCTCAGTGGCCTGATTTCCCCCAGGTGCCAGTATACATCCATCTGAGCGCCTCTGCGGGGACTATTTCCAGCTCCTTCCTGCTGGTGCAACCACAGGGATGTAGAAGCTTTGACCACATGGCTCTTGCTAAAGCAGGATAGTTGGGACTGGTGCTTTGTTCAATCACCAGAAAAAAAGGAAAATATCACCTGGATTCAGGAATTGCAAAATCAAATCACTTGCTTTAATGGAAACTCTTAAAATTAAAAAAAACCCCCCAACATTACAAACTGAAACGCAAATAAATATTGCCATATTTCTATGACCAAAAATATATGGTGAAACATCTACTTTTGACCAGATTTCAAGTTCTTCAGTGGGGAAAGTGTGTGCAGATACCTGAGAAATGCTGACTCTGCAATTCCTAAACAAGCTTGTAACAAGAAGTTCTTACTCCAAAACAAAAATACCTCTAAAATACATCCCAAGAAAAAAAAATAGCTTAAAAATTCACATCATATTAAAATTCAAATGAATTTCACTATGTAGGCAAGTTCTTAAATGTATCCCTCCATTTAATTACATTGCAGTTCCTGTGTAGACAAGTCCCAAGACACTCTTACATGACAATCAATATGAAGTGGTGAAATGAATTACAACATTCAGTAATGCTCCTTATGAACTAAGATTTACAGAGGAAGCACGAAATCAAACGATTCAAGCACATGGTTACTGTATCTGTATGTTATACTGGGAAAAAAAGGAATAAATAAAATAATAATTTAAAATTATAAATATATGGGCAGAGATATATTACCAAAACTGCTGCAGAAGGTAATGCTCAGCCCACCTATTTAACTGAAGTATTACAATGAGAAAGAATCAAAGTGCATTTTACAAGTCATTTAAACACTGAACAAATCATGAAAATAACTGACCAGAATTGTGTGATTTAGTAAATACAAATTTTTATTAGCTCCACCCTTAGGTACTTGTCTAAAAAGTTGAGGTAAACTCTCAGTTTCACTGTGTAAAAAAATTCCAGTTTTGAAAAACCATCAGAAATTACACAAATAGCTCCAATTGTGATCCCAGAGCCAGCAATTAGAAAAATAAAAAGTGCCAAGAGGAAAGAGGAACTTTGCATCACATGCCTTGTCACACTCCTTGGCAGTGTCTCTCTAAACATACACTCATACAAATAAAGGTTTAAAATACGTTTTCTAAGCTAAACCATACCCAAGGTAGGTTTGGAAGACTGCTCACAGGCTTTACAAGCATTTCATTTACACTCCAGCATATGCATTTAGTATATAAATATTTACAGTTTGGCAGCTCCATCTCCCAACCTGCAGAGGTTTTCTCTGTTGGGTTTCATCAGCGATATTTCTTTTGAATCTACACATTTCCAGATGCTTTGCTCAGACAGCCTTGATGGGGAATAGTTGTGCCTATTAGCAGATAAGCTGCTGACAACTAAGCCAAGCTTCTGAAGGCTGGCAGGGAGACAATGAAGGGAAGAGGAAGAGGCATAGTGACCTGCAAATACTGAGATGCCACCTAGTCAAACCCTGAGTCTTTCCTTGAGGTGTTTCTCCTCTCATTCCAGAGTACTTCAGTCAAATGTCATCTTTGTCCACCATCCCGTTCCCCAGCACCACTCCATTCTTAGCAAACACAGCCTTTGATTAAAGAAAGGAAAGATAATATTGCTCCAAGAAGTTACAGACCATAAAACAAACCATATTTATAGATAAAGAATTGTAGAAACATAGCATGGTTTGGAAAGAACCTTAAAGCCCATCTTGTTCCAACACCCTACCATGGGACACCTACCTCTAGACAAGGTTGCTCCAAGTCTCAACCAACCTGGCCTTGGACACTTCCATGGCTGGGAAGTCCACAGCCTCTCTGGGAAACATGTGCCAGGGCCTCATCATCTCTATATAAATATATTCTAGAAGGCTGTTTCTCCTGCTTGACTGTTCAAAATAAGGCAAAGACAAAAAAATCACCATTATTTAATTTTGCTGCATCCTCTTGTCTTTCCTCTGGACAAATAAGCAGATTATGACCTGCATTTTACAGAAGATACTCTTTTGGGAGAGGAAAAATGTCAAGTGGGACTGGGAGTGCAGGAGATGTGTATCCACACTGTGGGCTTGATATTTCTGAGCCTGATTTTTAGTTTACTAATTACTGCTAGCTCCTTTCCCAAGGGAAAGCTGTCAACAGTTCTCTCTTGGGAAAGGAGCTAGTAATAGTAAACTACAATTCAGGCTCAAAAATTATCGAGCCCACAGACCTCCCCTGAAACTCTCTGAACACAGAACAATGACCACAGAACTCTCTGAACACAGAACACTGCTATTTTCACCATCACCAAGCCATGGTACTATAGGAAAGCAACTGAAAATCAAACCAAGTATGACCCAGCAAAGTTGGCAATGCAGCTCCGTCCCACCCCTGCAGGGTTCCAACTCCTTCCTCACCTGGATTTCCACACTGGGCACCGCCCATGGGGACAGATTTGCAGAAATGCCAAAGCCAGGCTTTGCCTTCTTATCCAGAGGACAAAAAGTAATTCCACTGTGCATTCCCAGCTTGTATTTCCGTAATGTCACAGTTTGCTGTTTCTCAGGTAACATCAGATTACAGGGCACGTGGGTTTTATCTCAAAACAAACTGGCACGGGCACACTTGGAGCTGCAAAGGCGAGTTCAGGCACATCGTGCTTCACCCATGCCAGCACTCACATCATCACCACTTCCCCAAGGAGGAGCCGCACCAGCACTTCCCAGCGCTGCGCCAGACCAGACAGCGGTTTTATTCAGACAATGAGTTTTTTCTTTAGACAGCACTGGAATTCTTCCAGGCTAGATAAAATCTAAATTTTTCCATGCAAAGGACTAAAATATTCATAAAAAACACAAGACCTCATTTATGTTCTGATACTCCTCAGGCATTCAGTTTTGGCCACTGTTGAGACAGAATTTCTTTTTTTTTGACCCAGAATGACCTTCCCAATGCATCTTACAGGTGAAGGGGTTTCTGGTTGCTGCCCTCCCACCCATTCTTTAATTAAACATGCAGGGGTCTGACATAAACAATGTTACAGATTAAAACTGGACTGTGATAGGTAAGAAGTAAGTATGTGGATAGGTTTTGGAAAACAGACTGTTAGCAATTACTTTTGGTGTTTATTTAGAAATTGTTTAAAATAGGTAGCAAGAATAATTGTTGTTATTTAACAACAGAAAGAGGAGAAAAGAGCAAGGAAACCCATATGTCACTTTGAAACAACTGCCAGGAATCGTGGATCTCTTTAGGAACGCAACTAATTACAAAATTATTTTTGAAGTAACATAGAAATGCTGTTTAATCAGAATTATCTGAGTTCAAAAAGCCATGAGAAGCAGGAACAGCGCCCTTGTCCTGACACCCAGGGGCTGGTGCTCTCCCAGACATCAAGGCACTAACAGAGCCAAGTTGCCTCCATGGTCAGGTTCATCCAAATACCTTTTCCATGAACACATCAAGCAGGTATTTATCAGCCTAAGGAATACACAAACCTAGGGGGTTTTATGGAGGAGTTTCTCCCTTCATAGAGTCACAAAACTTTTAGTCCAGAAGGTCACAGATTATCAGGCTTCAGCCAGACTAGTACAAAGCATCCTTGACGTCTAGACCAAATGAAAAGATTAGCCCGTCTGCCCCAGTGCTGATTACACCAGGCTCATACTATTTTTCCAGCGGATGCTTTCATAATTAAATATCAAGTAACAGGAGGCACTTTAACATTTATGTCACCCTCACCTATGAAAACAACATGAAGTTTCTTTGCATTGAGAACTATGAAGTATTAAAAAGCATTCTATGGCTGTAACAGCAACTTGTCAAGCTGTAAAGAGAAATCTAGATTTTAGTGAAGGGGATCCCTTGGGAATGCCACGTATCAGCAAAGCAAAGAAGCAATCACATTATGCCTGTAACTAATATGGACAAAGTGGAATGAGTAATAAAAGCCAACAAAAACCAGCTTTCATTCTGATTAGCAATCACAGACTAATGAGGCTTCAATTGCAATTCAAAATTAGGTGGCACCATCAGTCACTCGGGTCCCTGCAAGCAGCAGCCACGGTGCCTGTGGAGGAGGCTCTAGGGATACCCTGGGGGATGGACAGGATGGTAGCCCCGAGCTCTGCCAGGGAGCAGGGTTCCTCAGACACAGCAGCTGTGATGATCTGGAAGATATGCAAACCCCAAAACCTCCAGCACAAGAAAAGGGCTCAAGGGAAGCTTCCCCAAGCTCCCAGTTTTTATCTAGTTAATTCTCTTGGTCCAGGCAGGTGCATTCAGCTCTTTGGACTGGAGAAACATGACAGGCTTTAGCTGTTTGGAATAGTGGTTGCTCTGCATGATGCAAATATATCACATTTTAAATTCAGTCTAGGGCCACTCAAAGGGAAAAAATCCCCAAAAACTAGATTTCCAAATGGAATGAGTCCTTATTAGAGGAATAAACAGGCAAATAATGGACCTATTAAACAACATTCATAATTTTTTGGTAATTTCATCAACAGACAAGACAACAAACAAGCTTTTATGGCAGTTTTTTGTTTTAAACAGCTGGGTGTAAAACTTGAGCAGGTTAGTCGACCTTCCTGTGGAGACTGAACACAGAGAGAGTGAACAAGTGCTAAGTAAGGGGCTGCATTGCCCCTGGAGCACAGGGAACTATGTGATACACAAGGGATCATTGGTTCATAAATCACTAGTTTATGATTCATTAATCAAAGTTTATGGTAACTGGAAACCTTCTTCCCATTTCCAGCTTAAATTTACACACAGGTAATTTCTACCCGCTAATTCTTTTGCCAACACTGCTCTCCAGCCACAGCAAGGTCCTCTTCCTCTTGGTACTTACCCCTGGATATATTTATGGAACAACTAGATCCACACCAGCTTTTGTCCTCCAGGCCACACAAGCCAATCCCTTTCAGTGATCTCTTGTAAGTCTGTCTCCTTGTTCCCTCCCACACCCCAGCGAGTTCTTTTCAGCACCTGTTCCCATTTGAATTAATTTTTCTTGTACATGGGAGACCAGAACTGTGCAGTTTTACAGATGACTATCTGCTAATGGCATTAATGGCTCCCAGCCGCCATGGAAATGCCTTGCTTGAGTCAAGACAGCATTTGCCTTTTTTGCACTACTGCACAGTCATGCTCTAAGAAAAGGAGATTTTTTTTTTCTGTTCCTTCTACCTAAGAAACCTCCAGGCTTGATCCCAGAGAAGATAAAACCCTGAACTAAAAAGCAAAAACCTGGCTTTTAACCTAGGTCAGGTGTTAACAGCCCACAGAGTGATCCTGAAGAAGTAATTTCATGTTCTTATTTTTTCATTCCCACACTTACCTATTTAAATCCAGAACTCACTGAGGCCAAGCATCACCTCTTAATCTAAATTACCTCAGTGCCTTAAAATGATTCTGCCTGTGGCTGGAAAAAATCCTCATGCCTCCCAAGCTTGAAAGTCTCATGAAACGATCTATTATTTTGTCTCAATTATTTTCCTGGCTCGCCATTGAGTGGAAAGACACCTATTTTAATGCACAGGCACACAAGTATATGTAAATGGGTTGGTATTGGTAAATAAAAAGCAAGCTGCTAATGGCTCACTGAATTATGGCAAAATCCAAAGGCATTTCCATGACCTTGCAAGTGTTATTTTTGAGAATGTTCCCATAAATATCCATTACTGAGCAACCTTTGGGGGACTGCAGTGGCTGTGAGATTTACTGAAAATAAGAAGACAAGCTGGATTTTGGGAGATATAAATCCACTGAGCACTTTGCAATGTCTGCTGTAAAACCAGAATAGATGGGGACAGCGCTGGTCAGGATTTCTCCAGGCTCCCAGCATGCCGTCCCATCATAAAAATGAAATTGTGAAGAGATTATGATCTTCTTGGAGATTCCTCAGAAGTTTTTACAAATTACACAAGTTAACAGTCAGTCATTCATCACAAGAAAATACATAAGAAGTGAAAAAAACCCTTAGCACTACATAAACCCCTCATCCAAAGGTATATTGAGGAGAAGAAACCAATCCAAGGGCACAGGAGATCTAAGCATTATTAGTAATCGCACAATCCGAGAATGGTTTGGGTTAGAAGGAAACTTAAAAATCATCTCATGCCAACCCCTGCCATGGGCAGGGACACCTTCCACTAGACCAGGTTGTCCAGAGCTCCATCCAACCTGGCCTTGAACATTTTATCATAGACAAATTATATCCTTCCAACCAATATACAGATGGGAATTTAATGTCGCAGAGAGTGCAGCACTACCATCACTCATATAGGTTGTAATTTAGGCACACACACAAACCCCCCAGAATTCAGACAACTGAAACCCAGAACAGCTCTCCACCAAAGGCAGCCTCTAATACTGCTGATTAAAAATATAATACTATGAGATGTATAATTATACTAAATAAGAACACTTCTAAATTGATAAAATTTTAAGAGCTAAAACTTCGAGGGTTTTTTGTTTTAAGTCATTTCAAACACAAGTTGAGTGGCAATAGCCAGCAAGGAGCTGTGGGATTACCCAGCGTTTTGCTGGCAGTTGCACTATCACCTGAGGATGAGCCTTCCCAATAATCTGAGCAGGAAAATCCCTCCCCGCTCACAGAGCTGGGCAGGAGGACTTACAAACAACACATCAGAAACAGAACGCATTTTAGAAGTTTATCTTACTATTGGAGCAAAAATGTATATCCTGTGTGCTATTCATGCCATGCTGCTTCAGCTGCAGCAGTGGGTTCAGTCCCATCCTCAGCCTAGACACGCTGGAGATGCCAAGGAATTCCCAGTGGGAGTTGCATGAGGTGCCAGCAGCTCTGCCCAGCTCCAGCAGCACAGTACCTGGTACAACTGAAACACATGCTGACTCTCTTTCTAGTGGCAAAATGTAACTTCTCAGGATGGCAGGAACATTGAGAAAGAACCTTAAGGAGAAATTTCAATGCGCAATTTTAGTGAAGTAAACGGCTGATACTGGTCCTTCTTACTTATCACTCCCACAAACCCCACATTTCACAGTCACACGCTTACACTGCCCCAGCTAGGTGCCTTTGTGAAAGGCCTATTTGATTTTAAAATACACTGTGGACTTCAGTTGTCTGCCTCAACAACACATTGCCCTGAAATATGGCTGAAAAAAGAGCCCTCCAGCTGCCCACCACTTGTCTCTATGGCTCACCTCAACTTCAGTATTCACCCTTATTCACAGTAACTAATTTAAAGGCCTGTAGCAAAGAAAAGTCTGGCAAAAAACCGAACCCCAAGTGTCTGCTGTGGGAATAACTGCAGAAAGAGCCAGCAGACAACCCAATAGGTATCACCAATGGGATAACCCCAGTACAGCAACCAAAAGCTCAGACAGCCTAATCATGGTGAAGGGTTAGGAATTAATTACACAGGAATGACAGCTCAGTTTGGGCATCAGCTTCCAAATAACGGGACTTGTTGGCAAGTCAACAGTTGAGTTCCAAACAAGGGGGGGCTAGATATTACAAGTGTTTTGAAAAATATACCATTTAATGGCAAAACAGAACTTGTTCTGCCTGTTTTTTAAAGAAAATGAAAAGGATTTTTCTAACTGGGTCTTCCTGTCTGATACATGACTGACAAATATATTTAGCAGCTGCAAAATTTTATTTCTTCTCACAAGGTATATAACAAGATAACCACTCCATTGTGAATAACAGGAATGATTTAAGGAAATATTTTTTATTTCTCATTATATGGAAGATTACTTGAGCAGTTGCTATTATTATTATTATTATTATTTTGGCAATTAGCACCAGACAGCAATTTGTAATTTGCAAACTCAGATGCAAACATTAACAATTTGCCGAGAGAAAGCCATGTGTTATTCCCATTGCATGGGAAACAAATTATAGAATTCAAGTGATCTGTGCCTTTACAACTGAATTGGGAAGGTTATACAAGAGTTATGCAAATAGGACACTGGGAATAGTTTCAGCAGACTACAAATTATTCTGTGTCTCTGACTCCCGAACAAAATATTCTTAGTCTGAAGTCTCTTACACATAGACTTTACTACAAAGGAAGAAAACTTAAGAAACAACTCAGAAGAAAACACTAATAAAATTTTATTTTAAAAAAAATCACTTGTAAAACCATCATTATTAAGAATTATACTTCAACTCCAGGCAGAGGACTCAGCTGATGTAACCTATCCTAATGCCATTTAATTGAGTTATAGAGATGTAAACTGCAAAAGAATCTGCTCCCAAGCCTACCAGGAAAACAATCCCTGCTCACATTCTCTGCAAATGCTGGTCACTATAAATACAGAATAAACATGTAAGGATGAACCACAGATGCAGGGATTTGGATGGACTATTATGTGCTCGTAAGTACAGATATAATGCCTGGAGCAATCAATGTTGCTTTGTATCATGGGAAACCAACTGGGCCATGTAAGCTGCATTTCTAACCTCCCCATACGGCCAAGACAAGAGCAGCTAAGAGTCTGGGTTTGGGAACGCTTTAGAAGTGGAAATAAACACTGATTTTCCCAAACCTCTGCAAGAATCCAGGCTGGGGCTGAAGGTGCTCTTCAAACACCACCAGCCTTGGCTGTGCAGACCCATGTCGGCTCATCCTCCTTACTGGGAAGTTTGGGCTCTCCAGCACAGCCAACGGCAGATCCACGGAGAAGCCACTCAGGGGCTTGGGATGCAACCTGTGCTCCTGGGCTGATGCAGCACCCACGTCATCTCAGACCTTCTCCTGGTGCTTCTCTTATGTCAGAGAGCAACAGCTACCCAGGGAGGTGGGAAAAGGGGCTCTTTTAATAGTAATTGACCGTGGTTCTTCCAGTAAGTGGCAGCGTAAACAATACTTTTCAGACAGAAGCAAAACATCTGACATTTTGTCCCCTTGAATAACTAGCAAAAAGCTGAATTTTGGAGTACAGACAAGTTACAAACTGAACCACTGAAGAATAGTAAGGGAAAAGCCTGTACAAAGGGATTTCTCAGCGGAAGAATGATATACTAGACAAAAATAAAAGGATATACCATATGTTGAGTAATAAAATTGGCAAATCTAGTAAGGTTCAAATACTGCTATTATACACATCTGGGCAAAACAGGGAGGAAAAAAAATCATTAAGCAATCTGAGAACCCCCAAACAAAGAAACTGTAAAATTCTGAACTGTAAAGCAAAGGAAACACACTTAATCCCTCAGGAGTTTAAGTATGTATTTCAACTGGGTTATCCCATCCCTCACAAGGACATGGAAGCACACAAAAACCTAGAGACACAATATAGCCACTGTGCACTGCCGGCACAAAGCCAACTGGCTCCAGTACCGTCCGACCCTGGCACCTGTTGGGTTTATCATCGGCACAGGCATTGCCTCCTTGGGGCACCCAGGGAAGGAAAAGGCTCAGCCAAGTGCCCATTTTCCAGCAAAATGCAGGATTGTGTACTGATGCTATTTTAAATCAGGATTTCCAGCTGCAAAACATGCCACCCTCAATGCTGAAATCATTGTAACTTTTGCGCATTTCAAAGCAGTACGCAGAATACTGAACCAAGCAGTAAATAATATCATCCTGGCCTTGTGGAGCTGTTTCATCTATAACCACAGATGTAACCTCTTCCCGGCCTCCCCTGAGGCTAATTTATTTATGAATGTTCCTAATAAAAATAGGACTACTTGTGCAGTAGCTTAGTGTGCAGGGTGAGTAGGGGAGGCAGGATAAACACAGCTTAATGAATAAATGTCTTCAGACAAGATGTCTCATTCTATGGGTATGTGAGGTCTGGGTTCTCCCAGTTAGTGCCCCACTAACACTCCCAGCACACCCTACCATGTAGTGTAAGCATTTTGGGGGCCATTCCTTGGGGTTTTTTTCAACTTAAAATTCCTGTGCCTATATCATAAGCTTAACAGGAAACTGCACACCAGGAGCCAGCTACTACTGCCTTGGATAATGGCGTAAGGAAGAATATATATTTCTAATGCTACATCAGCACAAACTGCTCTTTTTAATTTTTATTTTTTGTCAGAGTGGTTTATACACTAATCCCATGACTCTTGGCAAAATGGAAAGGTTTGGAATTGACAGCATTCTGTTTGTTATTAAAAAGGAGGAGGAGGGCTTTGCCCTATCAGGCAAAACAGAGTAAGCCAAAATAGGCGCAGGATATGGGGGAATGTTATAACTCACTTCAAGTAGTGCTTTGAGAAAAGGGAGTCTGGGGAGAACAGGGGAGACTGGGGAGAAGAAAAAGAGTGCTGCTGTCCAATAGCACTGGGGAAGCTTTCCAGAACATAAGAGATGGCATGAAATAAACAACAGAAAAGCAAACTGTGGTAACATGATGTAAAGGGACACTCAAAGGTGGCTTTGAACAATGTCAGGCTATGTGGGGATGACACAAGGCTAAGACACCTTTGAATGCAGAAGGCACAAAACGGAAAATCTCATGCTTTTCATCCCTACAAACAGCAACTTCTGTTCAGGGCTTCTGGAAAAGCATGTAGTGGATTTGGAAAAGTCTCTAGCCACAGAGAAAGACCATAATGAAAGATCTTCATTTAGGGGATGAGCTGGCAAGATCCTGACAGCTTTTGGCAGCTGTACACTGAGTCCCACTGCCCGCCTGTGGCCGCCCTCATTCCCCTGCCTGTCATTCTCAGCCCATATCAAATGATAGAGAGACGGGGCAACCTTGGCAGAATGCGTGACAGACGGGCAGGACTGGGACCACAGGAGGAGCTGCTGAAAGCTCTGAAATTGCTGATGTGTCCCACAGCATGAAGGACACTTGCCATGTATAATGGATAGGATGCTGAGTATTTTCCCAGTATTTCAGCTGGCCTGCACACTACTTGATGCCCGCTTCTCAAAAAAGGAGGAAAAGAAGAAAAAAAAAACTCGCAGTGAAATTCTATGACATGGTATCAGAACAGCTTCTGTGTTTTGAAAGAGTTTGTTGTGTTGCCGTTTTCCAGAATGATGGGAAAAGAAGAGGGAGGGAAGGTTGTTCCATTTGCAATGGGACCTGCCCAAGGAAGGTGTGCACCAGTCCTGGGGCCACTGGAAGAGATCAGCTCTTGGGGTCACATGCTGAGCTTTTTAGTGCCTCAAAACAAGGCAGAACCACTTCTTATTTAATACAATGTGTAAAATATGAACACTGCCTAAAATAACTAACAGAATTAGCAGCAGCAGCCAGCAGCTTACTGCCTGAAATCCAATATCCAAAACAACTTCAAGAATCCGTGAATTTTCATAGACAGTTCAGGATCTGAGCAACACCAACAGAACAATACAAAGTTTTTCAGATTCTCATAATGGATTGGAAAAGAATTTAAGTAAAAAAACAAATCAAACAAACAAAACTGAATTCAGCTTTTCA
The DNA here is from genome assembly GCA_013397315.1 of Donacobius atricapilla. Classification (NCBI taxonomy): domain Eukaryota; kingdom Metazoa; phylum Chordata; class Aves; order Passeriformes; family Mimidae; genus Donacobius; species Donacobius atricapilla. The sequence goes on along the minus strand of WBMY01010077.1, from coordinate 109,541 downwards.
GTTGTTGGGAGTACTGGCATTTGCACTTCCCAATCCAACAGTCTTACCCGAGTTGCAGCAGCCCTTTCCCTGCCATTCCCAAATAAAGCAAATCATGATCTGAAAATTTTGGGGACCAGTTTTCACATTCAACATTCCAAGGACTGGATTCAGACAATTCTGCTGGAACTGGAAAAGCTGGACCCAGCCATGTGTGTCTCACGCTCTGGTTACACGCTGCCGTGTCTCTGCCCCTGTCCTCTCCGCAGTGAAGACAGTCAAAAGCAGCAGGTTAAAGGTTCGGTTGGATTTTAGGAAATCTCCTGGTGTACCACGGTAGTTTGGACAAGGAGCAGAAACTGCAAAAAACTGATTATCCTCTGTTTCCACAACTGAGGAAACCAGGGGGTTTTAAACCAAATTAAGCCCAAATGTCATTAAATCCATAAAAGTTACAAGGAAATGGAGTCTGTCCCACATACTAACCCTTAAATATATAAGCAGTGGGGAAAAATACATAGGAAAAAACCACATAAAATCCTATACACTATTGTAACAAAATAAGGAAGGAAAGTGCTTAATAAGTTATGCTTTTCATGTCATCCAGTTACCTGAAACAATATTTAGGACTCCAGTTTTTCAAATCCAAATCAAATTAAAAAACCCACGAGAGCAAGGTTTAGGTTGGATCAGCGTCACAGTGTGGAAGGAAGGAGAACAGAACAGATTTTGAGAGTGAAAAAATACTAAAAACAAATGGAATTTATGTGCATCACCACTCAAGTTTGAAAAGTGAACTAAAAAGAAGAGTAAAACAGCTCCAGACAAATATACAAGATTCAGGATTCTAACAATAATGTTTCTTGATGATGCAGAAGGCAAAACTGTCTGAAAACCCAATCAGTGAATTCAATTTCCTTTTGAGAAAGTTCATTCCTTCAAGGAAACATGCTATGTTTTTGATATACAAAATATGATGTGTAATTTTTTTCCTTATTACAGACATACAATTTCCCATATCCTAAAATGAAATACCACACACTCTTAAATCCACTGCTGTGCATTCTAAACAATCTCAGCTTATGGATAACATATTTTGATGTTCAACCATTGTAAAGATATTTCAAAGGACATCTAATCAGTTGTTAAGCCAAAACAAAGACTTCTTTGGCACTTATTTTCCTAAAATGCTCCACCTAAGATGCTCAACTCTGCATAATTTCATTGATCTCATGAAGTTTTCCAAGAAGTGATGCTTCACTCCCAGAGATAATCTCCAAGTTGAACATAATACTCTATATTACTTTTCTTTACATTTTCTCAATTTTCTTTTTCTCATTCTCATTTTGAAAGACTTTAGAAAAACGCAAAGATCACGTGATGTTAAGGAAGAGGAATCCTCAGATGATTGTTAAAAGATTTGATGACTGTGTCCAGAAGCTGCTACAAATACTTTTAGTATATTATTTGCAGGTGCTGGAGTTAGTGAAAAGCACCACTATTTGATTCAAGTACTGAAGATTGCTTAATGCAAAGCTCTGTAGGTATTTCATTAAAGGCAATAATAAAATACAATTATTATTGTGCTCATCAGATTCACAATTTTCAACTGCAGTGAAGAAAGACTCATAAAATTTCCAGTATCACATACAAGATACTAGAAGATCTCACATATAAGGACAATTTGCTAGTGGTTTTTGTTTTACTCCATGATATTTTTCAAGGATACTCTGGACAGCTATTTCCTACACAATCCTTTGCAATAGAAGAAGGCACAAGAAACAAAGATTTTAGGATAAAGAGGCAGCACTACCTCTAAACCCAATCCCTGCTGGCATTTCCCTCAAACTGGAAGCACGTGAAGTCTGCTCAGTTAAGAAACCGGAGCTGTAGAGTGCCTTGCAAGAGCACATAAGAGTAAACAAACCAACCTGATGGCTTCAGGAAAAGGAAAGTGTAGGAGGAGGAAATAATATTAGTCACCCTGCAAGTACCATTCGCAACCGGAGTAGGAGCAACTGTGAAAGGAAATATTGTCGCTCCAGAGGTCCCCTAAGGGTTATAAATCTTCTGACCCTTGGGAGCAGGTAAAAAAAAGTATTTTGATCATTAAATAATGAAGAACAGTGCTGAAACCTTCCTGGTGATGGCATGTGCGATCAGGTGTTGCCCAGGTGGATGGAAAGTGATTTACAGCTGAGGCTTTGTTGAGGAAGGAGATTTCTCTTTGTAAATACAAGAAGATGGATCTAATTTAGGAATATTAAAGAAATCAACATGTAGATTTGGATAAACTCACTAATCTTGCAATGAATTACATCATTTTCAAATTCTTGGTCAAGCCTTTCTGGTTTCTTAAATAGTTTTATGAAGTGAGGAAAAAGGATGAATGAAATTTTTCAGTTGTAGGAACTGCAATGGATTTAAACCTTGGTTTCAAGCTAAAAAGAAATGTTAAACATGGCACACCCCAAAGAAAACTGGTCATTGCAAGAAATAATACGAGAGAACTACAGCAGCTTACACATTAAGCAATTCTTTCTTGTGGTCAATTGAAACAGTTACAGACTACCAATGAAATGATGCAGAACAAAGAGTTATCAATAATATATGATCTTTTATAAAAGAATTCAAAGCTAATAGGAGGCCATTAAAATATCAGTTCCAAAGTAAATTAAAAGATCACTCTGGACTCCATTTGGATTGGGATTTATGCCTTATAATACTATTACAAATCCTAGAAACCCAAACTCCCTCTACAACTGTACCAGGCAGCACCTTCACAGTATAATCCCTTGCATAAAATCATTACAGTGAAATTAAAATTTACAGATATAATAAATTACTTAGATCAGAACATGTGAAACATTAAGTGGCATATGTTAACAGGAACAGTAGATTTTCACATATTTTCAAGAAATGCTGCAAGTTGCTGACAGAGAAGATACAGAAAAAAATTCTCCTGTTAGTGGAATTCCCAGAGCTCTTGTTCAACAGAAATGGTTTGGTTTACTTAAAAAGACTTTACTTAAAGCCATTTTTCATACAAGCACATACACTGATAAGCTGATAATTAATTATAATTTTGACCAAATTATTTACAATTCCAATTAAATTACACTGCAATATAGGATTTTGGCTATTGATTTAACTCATCTAAAGCTGAATGACAGATGATGCGATTGCAGGAAACAAAAACTCTTGATTTCAGGAGCTCTGTAAACTCCAAGAATCCAAGCCTTAAAATTAAACTTTGCTCACAGTTTTCAATCACTGCCTAGAAGAGACAGCAATAGTAAACTTCCCCTCAGTAAAACAATTTATCTTGTAATCTGATAATATCTCTGGGTTGAATTGCATTGATTTTTCAAGATTATAAATTTTACAGATATCACTGACGTAGCAAATGTGTTTATGGCCCCTCATATCCATGCTTTCTTCCTGGAACTTCTTAAGCCATGCCTTTACAGAAAAGGGAGAAGTAGAAAAACAGATGACAGATGAGGAAAGGTGCTGCTGAAGTTACACAATTGGCTTTTTTGCTCTGAGATACAGAGCCAGACTGGGAAGATATCTTAATCCATTTTATTCATTATCTAATTTCTTATGCAAACTTTTGGGAATCAAACATGAAAATATATATTTGTGTCCTCCAGGTGTTCACTAAACATCAGAATAAATGATGGGTTGCAAAACCTAAAGGAAATTTCCCATATAAGAGTATGTGTGAGTAACACACATATTTAACTTCTAAATAAAACCACCAAAACTTGGTGGGATCTAACAGTGGCTTAAAGACATTACCTTTGTGGAGCTCCATCCTGCGAGCACTCGAGTAAGCAGAGCTGTTTTCTGCAGGCAGCGTTACCCTCTGCTGTGACTTGGCTTACAAGTCCTCAGCATTGGAAAGACAGTCTTACACCACTATCATAGACAAAAAACCCAAACATTTTGTATGTATGAAATTGCTGCATTTCCATAAAACCGCCTGTTAGATTTACTACTCCCTTCTCAACACAGCTTACTTGCAAAACGTTAATGCAGGCTCTCTCTGCAGCAATTAGCACTATTACACAGAGGGGCACCTCTCATCTCTGCAAACCATGATTAAGGGCCAGAAATGGTATTGATTTTCCTGTTAGCTGGATTGCCTGCAGCCATCTTACCATCCAGAATGAAGCTCCTCACCCAGTTTACTACCCAAGGAAGCTCAGCTTCCCCAGGACTACTTGTTTATACAACACAAAGCTGCGCTGCCATCGATTCCTTGCAGGAATCCAGAAGTTAAATTTACGCTGCTCATTTAGGTGTTTATTGCTAGAAAAGGGCACCAGCACTGCCAGCAGCACACACATGGGCAGGTCTAGACAATCCCACCATCCAAAGCAGGACCTTCACTGCTCTCCCCAATAAAATTACAGCCACATTTGGGAACTGATTTTGAAGCTAAGCACTCAGTGTAAAACCTTAATGTTGAAACAGACACAAAAGGCAAGATTAAGTCATACTAATGCAGAGCTCAAAACTCAGGAGGCATTTAATAAACAACAGCTTATGCCCCATCCCTAATTGAGTCCAAGCCCTGGATAACAATACTAAGAACTGATTTTTTTTCCTAGTATCTCCCATTCCAAATGAGAGAAATTCTTCTAAAAGCCACATAATTGACTTAACTAAAAATAGGGTGGTTTCATGCCTCCACATGAAGCACAAGCAATCACAGCTACGGGGGAAAGAAAGAAAGACCTTTCATGTCCATCACCTGGGTCCCAAAAATCCAAAGTCAAACCAGCAAAATCGGATAAAGAAATTTTTAAAGTAACCACTGCATTTTTGTCTAACAAGGTCACCAGAGCAAACAGCCCAACAACCAAAGTTATAGAACTCTCCCAAGCAACGCAAACAGTTATGAATATTATGTATTTTCTTAACCAATCCTGTTTTACCTTTCTCAAAGAAAAGCACGAGGAAACAAAGAAAGCAAGAGAGAAAAATACGAAAGTTGTGTCAGACATATTAACAAAATTTTTAAGTAGAATGGAGCAAACTGATGACAGAAGGAAAGCTCTGATTGTCACGACTTACGTTTCTTTTAAAAAACTAATCCACACTTATTGTGTGGATAAAAAAAATATTTAAAACATTGTGCATGACCAAATGCTCTTACTGAACCTCTGCTCACAGAAACATATTTCTCCACTTCTGTCAAGCTTCATTTTTCCTACTTAATCTCGATCTGCACTAAGACAAATATTTTTTTGAAACTTATCTCTCCTTGCCTCCACAAATGCATGATTGTCTGAAAAGACCCCAATGTTCTTATGAGGGCAAAGATGCTGAATAAACACCAGATTGGTTTTTATTTATATGAATGTTTAAAATAGCTCTTAAAACATTCAAGGAGAGAAGATTTTTATTTATAGCTTAGATTTTTATGTGTCACATTTTTAAACAAAAGGGAAATGGAGCGAAGCTCTGCTGTTCACATTTGGTGTCACATGGTATCAGAAAGGTGTGCCGCATCAGAATAGGAAAGACCAAATTATAACGTTGTATTTGCTGTGTTCCTGACTTTTCTCTCTCTCTAATTACAGCTGAAATTCTGTGTTGTGCTGCAGGATTTTCAGAGCAGCACACACGGCTGAGAAATCCTCCCAAAACCTTCACAGCACCACGGCAGCCCAAAATAAGGAATTAGAAAACGTGACATTTGACAGGCAGCAGATAACAAGGTGCAAAACCTGCAAAGTTCCTGTAGGTAGAAAGAAAGCAAAGCAATGTAGTGGAAGAAAAAATTTCTGACAGCTCTGACACTTGGGACCTATTTTTCTCTTCAATGCACATGTAGCTCTCCTACGAGTAAAATGAGAGTTACGCACATTTGGTGAAGAGGAAAGGTTACTCCCCACAGCCAACTGCCCAGCCACCCTGCTTCAAAAATATTATGGGAAAGAAAGTATAAAGATGTTTTTAATAGCTTTTTGAGGCAACTAACCTGTTTGGGAAAGCCTCTAGGTCACTTCGAAGTACAAGTAGGAAAAGGTAAATATTTATAACGTCGCAGTGAATGTCTAATGCCTAAAATCAATCACTTGTCGACCCAAAAGATAACTCCTCCGCTTCCAGTACCAAAAGTAACAGCTACATCAATCCAACAGATAGCAAGGATAAGAGAAATTATTGCAAAAATTGAGATTTCAGTGATTAAAAAATATCATTGAATAGCTGAATAACTCATATGCCTCCATTTAATGTCATCAATGTACTACTTCAGGAATGGAGATAAAAATTCCTTATTACTCCAGAGCAGTAACAGAAGCTTCCAAGAAGAGTAATTGAGACACAATAGCGTATTAGCTGTGATTAGAATACTCGTACCTAAAACTGCAGAGGCTCAGGCACAGCCATGCATTACTCCAGGTGCGACGAACACATCTGGGCTGACAAACCAGGGCTGCCAAAGCAGCTCTGGGACTCAAATTCTTCTCTTTTACCCAGGTCGCAGCTATAGGGTTAAACTTTTAAATTATGAAATGCTAGTAGCTGATGAACACAATTATCTGGATTTCAGACACACCTTTTCCGACTGAATGATAAAAAGCCACTCTTCTTTCCTCTGCAAAGCCGTGCAGGTCCCTCAGCACTGCACACTTTACCCTCCAAGACTGCAAAATTACCTCAGCCATCAAATTGTCGCTGAGAACATACTTTTCCATGCTTAAGTTGCAGGTGATTATATTCAGAGCTGGATTTCAGAGCTTTAAGCTGGTTGATTTTTTTAAATCCACCCCTAAGTATTGCACCAAGAGGTTCCAAAAACTTGATGTCCTCCTGGGTGCAGCAGCATTCCTTCTCCAGGGCTGAACACATCTGTGGCACAGAGAAAGCAAATCCAGGCTCCCTGCAGAGCCCCACTGTGCTTGGAAACCATGTCTGGGAGAGGAATTGGCTTTTCATCTCCATTGCTGAACAGCCAAGAAACACTTTTCCAACACCCCTCCCTCTTAAAAACCTTCAGCTCACACTTGCCTGCACACACACAATGGGGCATGACAAAGGAGATGCTCTCCAAGCTCCCTGAAGCCCAGCAGGACTTCCATCTCCAGTTTTCAGTGGACCACAGACCAAGTATGAAAAAGGCTCCTGTCTCGTGGAGGTGTGGAAGTTTCAATGCTAGGTCAGCACTCTGAAAATTCAGAAGTTGTTCTGCTTAACTGATCTTGACTATTTAATCAAGGGGAAATACAAGACCCAATTGTTCACCATAGGATGGCTCCAAGCAACACCCTTTAAGTTCAAATCTTACCTCTTATAAACCTTTAGCAGGAGACTGCAAAAAGAACTCCACCTCCCAGCCTATGGCTGCAGAAGAACAAAACCCATTTTCCAGATAGATGTTTATACAGAATAGAGTTGAGGTTGATTCAATGTCATTTTTGTGTATTTTACAGATGCCAGAACTTGAAGTCTCCATACAGCATTCTAAGTTATGACGCATCTTTTACATTAATTAAATATGCTACAATGCCATCCTTTTTAAAAAACTATCTTATATTCACACATTTTTAAGCCAATTCTAAGAAACATTTCTCAGCTTAAACACAATTTCATGCTTAACAAATAATTCTTCCCAAATGAGGAAAAAAAATCATCAAGTGAAAAAAACCCACTCTATGATGAGCAACACAATCTAGATAGATAACTGCCTCCTTGCCAAGAAAATGTGAGCTTAGTTTACGAAGTTCTTTAAAATCTGAAAAGGTCATTCTTAAAGCAATTATTAAAATGCAAACTAAATAAACATTAACTTCACCAATCCCTACACATTCTCTCTGCAGAGTTTTCCCATAAATAGATTCATTTTCTCACCAGAAATTACACAAAGCAGAGACAGAGGTTTCATTGTCCACAACTCAGAGACATCAAGCCAGGGTGTGAAAGAGAGTTAAGGGAAAAAGCAAAAATACAGAAGTTACTTAAAATGGCAACATTTTCTAAAGAATTTGTTTCAAAATTGTCACTGGCCATTCTGGATTTCAGTGTTGAAATCACATCCATAAAACTTCAAAGTTGTTTTGAAAAGTTCGCAATGAACCCCAAGTTATTTAATATCCTCCCTTTGTAAAACAGGTAGGTAAAGTTCACATTGGCACAACACGAGAGGTCGGGACAGGCCTCAGGGAACACATGCTGAAGGACCTCAACTCCTGCCACCACTGTCCTTCCAAGTCAGTCATGACTGACTCTGCCTGCGCAGCCCTAAAATCTAAAATATTTTCCAGATGGGATTCAGTTTCCCAGTCAGACAATCCCTTAGAAGAGCTGATATGGAAGAAAGAGGATGAACAGTCACCAGCATTCTGGTCCTTCAGTAGGCGGGTGAGTGTGTGTTCACCTGAAGCCAAAGGGAAACCTGGTCCTGTATCCCACACATACGGACCTCCAATGACAAATACCCAAGTATTTACACAGACACATCTTGTTTCCTCAAAATCCCCTTTAAACCATTTTCAGAATTTCTCCTTTCCTCTTCTGTGATTAAAAAACTGAATTCCTAAATATCTGTAAATTAAAACTCAAAAGGATTTAATAAACTGAGCTGATACAAGGATATAAACAAGGTGACCTGTTTTTAATCCTACACCATGGCTGTTGTAAAGAAATCTGGGTGAGTACGCAGCTCTCATCTGCAATTCAGCCCTGTTTCAGCAAGCACCCAGTGAAGCAAAACCACAAAAGCCTGAATGATAAATACTTTGGTGCATCTTTTATGCATTAAAATACTATCTCTCACATAAGAAAATTAACTTTATAAAAGAAGTCAGAGCACAGATGACAGAACTTTCTCTTCTGAAGCTGATAATTAACACGGTTAATTTGAAGCTGTGCACTTCATTCTGTATGGAACTACCTATGATTTAAGGGTTTGCTGTAATCTGTCCCTCCCAGCATCCTCAAAAGCACACACAAAGATTGTTCAAATTAACCATTCAAATAGTCAGTCAGTGCAGAAATCCTGGCTCTTACGAAAAGAACTGACTAAACCATAATCCATAATATCCTGTATAATGTAAGTCAAAATTTCTATATCATTGGAAAATGAGAAAATGTTACCAGATGTGAAGATGAGCACTTCTACAAATTAAAACAGAAAAATAAAGTCCTGTAGCAATATACACCAGTGTGGTCTAAATATAACTTTGCAACTGTCATGTAAGAACACTGTTAACTTGAATTAAAAGCTGACACCATCCAACAGCAGGATAATTGCCCACAGCAGTGTGTCTTGCTCACATTCCCCCTCGCCCACAGCCCAGCATTCCCCAGCACTCGCTCCCTTGTGCCCGGGCCCCCGGCCCTGCCACAACACCAGAGGTGTAGGACACAGGCATCCCCACCCTGCAGGACAACAGCTTTGGTATTCTAACCCAGCCAGCTCTTGATTTTCATCTGCCAGTGCTCACTCAGAGATTTAAATCAGCAACTAGTATCAAAGTGCACATGAGAAAGGCTAGTTTGCACAGTCGTCAGTGTCGCCAAGAAAGGAGATGGGGCTGCCAAAGAAAAATGCACAAGAATGGACTCAACATTTCACATTGCTAGAGCAAAATATCCCTGAATCATCCTGACACTGGTGTCTGCCCTGCTGCAAGCCTGGCAAGAGATATCTGGGATGGGAGAGGACAAATTCCAAGGACTGGATACTGCAGCTTCCCCCCCAGTGTGGGCTCCATGGGGACCACAGCAGTGCCAGCATCAGGTACCACGGCAAGGGAAAACGAAGTTCATTGCCAAGTACAGCTCTGCCATAGTCTTAACAAGCCATTATATACATGGGAAAAAAAGCACTTCTAAAATTAATTTATTCATAAAAGTAAATTTAAGACTTAAAAAAAAAATCTTCAGAAGAGTTTTCTAAATGCATAGTGTCCTACATGCCAAGTTCTCATGATCAGGTAACAACATCTACTTCTCATCGCTCAAACAATAGTCATGCTACCTTTTCCAGCAATCGGAGGCTTTCCAGCAGCACAGAATGAAGTTTAAGCAGTAGATACAGGCTTTCCCTGAAGAAGCAAGTGTTAATTTCAAAAAGAAAATTTTGAAATGTACCTTAAGTTTTAAAATGTATTGAGAAACTCCAGATTTTAAATATTCAGCAGAGTGCTTCTGGCAGTGTGTGTAGAATGTGTTTGGGTATTTTAACACAAATAGGGAAAACATTGCTATAAGCCCTGACTTTTCTCATTCTGGATTTTGGATCCAGGGTAGTTTTCTCAGTTTGAAACAAGCTCTAGCCCAGCTCCAGGACAACATGCACTCCCCACACCTCCAGACAGCAACAGGTGCATGGGCACCTCCACAAATCTCTGCACACTTACAGCACAGGTAATAGTGGACAACACACCCCAGTGACTTACAATGGCTATTTAACCAAGTTTTCCAAACTATTCAGGAAATCACTTCTTCCTCCACCACACTCCACAACCTAGATTGTGATCCTAAGTTATTTTGACAGAATCCTTCTAAAGTTCTCCACTGTAGAAAACGAGGGAAGCCAGTCAGCTTTACATTCAGGAACAGCAGGATCTGGTCTGGGAGCTTTTTGCCTTTGTGGTTTGCTGCTGTAATTCCAAAACCACACACAGCGCCGGCGCTTTGGACCACTACTAGAAATGTGACTTCGGAAAAAATTAAGAACACTCATGGGAAGGGGAACCGAACTTTTATGTGGCTTCCTGGAGGCTGTTCTGGCACTGGCGAAAAATCAGACACTACCCAGGAGTGGACTGGTAATAAACTAACCCGGAGCAGGACTTCCAGCCACTGTCAGGCGCATGGTGCCATGGACAAGAAAAACATGTAGGATTAAATCACAGCCCCACGTCATTCCATGGCACAAAGCAGATTTTTCAGTGTGGGCATAAACACAAACATACAGCTGTATGTCTTCATGTTACTAGGGAGGAAAACTGTAAGAGCTTTAGACCAGGTCCTTGATTTGTATCTTTCTCCCTATTATTATTTACTGCACTGAAGAGAACTGTTCATTTTACATGCCACCATATTCACTAGAATAAATACATCATTATTCTGATAAGAAATGCAGAGCATAGGCATAATGCAAATCATAAATCTGCGAGACAAAGCAGAACCATTCATGTTTTCAAAATCAAAAAGCACTTGGTGTTTACCGGGCGTAAAAATACAGATGCCCTGAAATACTTTTTTTAAAACTAAAAGCTCCATTTTAGCAATTACCACACAGTTTTCATAAGTTTTCCATCTTCTTGGACAAGAAATGATTTAATTCACATTTTAATTATGCTACAGAGAGATTATTAGTCTGTAACTGATAAATAACATTAAGTCAGTTAGAAGTTATTTCAGGCATTACAAAATTACTGAGCCTCCCTGCTAACATGTTTCATTTCTTTTCCAGCATTTCTCTGTCCCCTACTAATGTAAGAAAGGCTGACACAATCAAATGGAAAATGCAGTACATACTTCTCAACAGCAAACCGAAATTAGCTACATACCAAGCACATCAGTATTTAGAGATCTAAAAAATAAAACAAAATAAAAATTAAGTTGACTGTCTCCTAGTACTTTTGATTACTCCAATTATAAAATCAAAGCCATTCCCATCTTTGCAGTGATGCCAATGGGTGGATGAATTAAATATGCTTTCACTATGAAACGTCTCCTTTTGAGGTTCACTACCCTCCTGTTTTCTAGCAGCACATAAAAATATTCATATTTAGCTCTGTAGGCTCAACCCTACGCCCGTTAAATACAGCATAAATCTACCACTGATTTCTGTCCAAAAATACTGTGCTAAAGCAAATGTGAATACAATGAACTAACACACTACCCTGTGCAAGAGAACAGAGCACAGCACTACACAAGGCATAAGTAAACTTCAAACATCAAAAAAATCCATTTTCTCAGATCTTCCACATGGTACAATCAAATACATAACTTACTTTTTTATTAAAATCTTATTTTGCTAATTAAAAGTAGTTTCTTTCCCTCTCCAGTTGTTCCAAAGAGCATCTGAAAGCTGAGACATTGCTATTGAAAGGATTTAAAATTAAATGCTAGAATTGATCTAGTTCCTAAAATATTATCCTAGTTGTTAGCAGAAAGCTGTTACAGGCATGGAGGCAATTAATTCTGATAGCACACTTCAGAAAGGCTGGAGAATCCCATGAGATTTCTAGGGAGAAATGGGAATGCTAAGGGCATGTTGTTCAGTGCAATCCCCCCCAGCCAAACACAGATGTCCGATTAAAAGGCCAATTAAAGGAACATTAACCTTTAACCAAAAATATAACAGTAGTTTAAATTAGTCAAGAAAGCCAGAGCAGAATGTTATTTCAAACTCCTTTTCCTCTGCAGACTTTCTTTAAAGTGTTATCCATTCATTTTTGTTTTATGAGGGCAACACTGCCCATAAAACTAACATTTTTGAGGTTAACACTTGCCTAACTTGGAGAAACAATGTTGTCACAGGAATGTTTAAAAAAAAAAAAAAATCAAAAACACCAGACTGCAACCACGTATCTGCAACATACATTTTACACCTTTAGAAAGTTAAGGTGGGGATGAAAGTTTAAACCAGGTTTCACTTTGGAGTAAATTTATCAGCAAAGTACCCACATGTTCATGTAGCACAGTCCGCCACACATTTTTAACACTCAATCCTGTAATATTAAATTTTGATTCCAAAAAACAACCATAAATGCTCAGATCCAAGGGTTATACTGCCATTTAATGGTTAAACAGAGGGCGTACAACCATTTATTGCATTAGGTAATTAAAGGATATACTGCTTAAAGTAAACTTGGAGTAATATTTACAATGGAGATGAAATAGCAAAATGCACTGAAGTTGCTTAAAACTGAAAAAGCAAAGTGGTGAGAGATGCACAAAATACAGGGGGCGGGAATAAACCCAGGAATCAACAGAAGCACCTCTGATTAACTGCAGCGCCCTCTCACTGGCATTTTTCTACTGGACACCAAATTAGCATTTACTACCCCAGAGAGCGGTGCGGCAAACACTTGAATGGGGGCTCCTGGACGGCTTGGCTCCTGCTCGAGGTGTAACCAACAAGATTTAGGGAGCTCCAGGCTGGGCTGGCGCTGGCAGGGAGCTGCACGCCCTGCCCTGCGCCCTACCCCGCACCCTAAAACAATGCCTTAATTCTGCATTCGCCCGCCCCGCGGAGACTGCGCTTAACGTGATTAGTGCTGCTGTCTATCCAACTTAAGTGCTGAGCGTGCTTTAAAAGCTGAAAGTAGAGCAGATGTCTTCTGCTACCCAGAACATTAGAGCTGAAGTCTTCTCAGAGGGCAAAGAATAAAGATGAAATCTTTTCACAAGGGGCATAAAAGAAATGCCAATATTCTTGCAACACACTGCCTGTAGTACAGCTCTGCCTTGTTTTCTGCTGGGTTGGCTTTTTTTTTTCGTTACTATAGTCGGCAACAAAAGCTATTTTCCTGTAATTTTTTAATCAAAATTATTTTATGGTTTTGTGTCCCTCTGACCCTGCCTAACTGTGCCATCTAATATATTTTCTCCAGCTTCCCAATTTAGTTTTCCAAAAAATAGTTTAATAATAGTAACCAACATTTGCTTTCTAGACTGTATTAGCAGAAAAAAAAGTAAGCCATTAAATTAATGACTTGAAAATACTTCCTGTAAGTAAAAGGTTAAAAAAATGTATAAAAATGGCCTTTAAATTTATTTTGACAGTATTTTTGTGTTTAATACTGTATTTACTACCATGGCTATTTTAAATATCTGTCAAAGGAACATTTTATTTGTGTGCATTTGCTTGCAACTAATTGCTGAGGAGACTCTAAAGAGGGAGCTAAATGTTAATTAAGGTTAGCTTTCCAGAAAACAAGTTCTACAAACATCTCAGGAAAAAATTTATCATCTGATTTTGAATCTGTGATATGCAGAAATAAAGGCCACTAGCACAGCCAGTGAAATTAAACTTCAAAGGGAAAACATGATGTTCACAATTGTTTTAGTAAAATGAAAGAAAAAGGCCACTTCAAAAGTTAGTTTTATTAATTGTATACAGTATCCTTGAACAGCTCCTTGGCCACACGCTCTGGCTGGTGCGATCTTACATGATAAATCTGTGGCGCTGAGCCCCATGCTGACACGACCTGCCATGCGTACGTTGATTACAGCTTTGGAAGGACCACCCAGAAAGACAACCTCACTGAACACCTCTCCTCCAGTAGCACCAGCTAACAGGGAATATAAAAACCAAATACACTGCCTGAAAAATGAAACCCTTGCAAACAGCTTCAAGCAAAAATCCACCTATTGCAAAAAGACAAACTAGCTCAGTGCTGTCAGATGCTCACACCACTCCAGTCCACAGCAGCAAATCTGCTTCTGTCCCGGCTGAAACGGTCTTTGACAAAACTAGTAGTATTCCCGAGTGAGGAAGCAACTTGCCTTTTACATGCATAAAAACATATCCATGCATTGGATAAGCAGTGAAGCTCTTTTCTGGTTGCTATCCATTTTCATTGCAGGAAAAGCCTGTTAGGCGAGGGGTCCCATCTTCCATATTTATGCTTTGTTTTCACTGCATCTGTTCTAAAATATCTCAGAAACTTGGTGTTGAAAGCAACTGACCATACGAACACCCTGTTTTCTCCACGTTCAAGTCTCAGCTATGTTTCTCACACAGACTGATGCTAAAGCATCTTTAACAGCTCCCCAGTCCCAGCAACACGCTGGTCTTTGTGCCCCTCAGGGCATCATTCACAACCATGCAGATTCCCAAACCAATACCTATATGAAAGCAGAAAAGCTGAAACAGATCACTGTGCACTTCCAGTACCTGCAGCTGTTCCTTTGGTGAACAAAGATTAAAATTTCAGCAACCAGGTCCTTCCTCCGTCCCACTGCTGGATCCTGCAGGATGCTGAGCCACAAAAGCTCCGAGGGGAAAGCATGAGAAAAGCAGCCTGGACACATATGGTTTGACTTAACATTAACTGATTAAAGGTATTTTGACTAGTTCCACAGCTAAATTTCATGCACCTGTTACACACATTAGTAGCACCTACATCCAACTCCAAACACAAAGACGTGTAATCTGGCCTTACAGGCCTGCGGATGTAAGACTCAAGAAGATTACATTTCACATGTTTAACACTGGAACAGAGTAGATTTATTTATCAATTTCACAGTTTCCTTAAAATAAACCATTTACATTAAAATAATTCCACCTAATATGCCATAAAATAACATTTGAATACTCTAATTTATACCTTTTTTATATAAATTTACTGTTAATTTTATGATCTGTGTAAAAATAATTTATCAGCATCCAGTTTGTTGTATGGATTTTCAGGGCCAAACCAAATGAATAGTGACAGAAAAATGTTCCTACCTTTCTAATACCTTTAATTTCAGTAATTAGCCATAACAAATAGAGGCAGTCTATCTAACGTGTCTATATTTTTTTAATGCTTTCAGCTCTGGCAGCGAGGTCACCAATGGATATGCTATTTTTCTGCCTAGAACATGTCTGGTCCCTCTGTTCACACACTATTCTGACACTGATTTGACTTCTGTTTTGGGTTCATTTGGGGTAAATAAAGAGACAAAGGATATGGTGAACACAAACATGGTAAACTGTGTATTGGAGGCACAACAGTACAAGGTAGCTAGGACATATTTCTCAAATTCTCTTTGCCTCCAGGCTACTATAGAATAGCAGACAGAAAAAAAAATCTAAAACATTTTATTGGAGCAAATTCTATCGTTCAGGGAGGAAAAAAAAAGGGACGCATTTCTGAGCACACTCGATCTTAAACAGATGCAACCATTCAGCTGAGCTGGGCATGGGAGGAGAGAGACATTTTCTTTTTGAGCCTCATGAGAAAAGTCAGCACAGGGGTGAGAAAGATGGGATGAGAGCAGTAACCTCCAGAAGGCAGCTAAAACGTGTGTATTTCCTCCACCAAATAAAAAACATTCTGGAATGGGCACTAAGGAGCAAGAAAAAGATTGCAGTGAAGCCATTCTTCAAGACAGCCACACAGAGCACATTTTGGATCCCGTAGATGATGGGCTAACCTTAAAGTCACCGCACTGTAACCTGCTGAACCTACCTCCCTCCACACAGCAATTGAACATCTGACTTCACAACAGTGATTTAAAAAAAGAAATAAAATCATTGTTCCCACATGCTAAAACCAACATTTCAGTCACTTTTGAGCAGCAAAAGCAAGGAACACCCTCATTAGGATGAGGCTGCCTGAAGTTATCTGTGTCTTCTGCAGCAGACTTGGGGTTCGCACCTCCCAGATGGCTCTGCTTAAGCTCAGCACAAACTGCACATGCTCACCCACATAAATCAGATCTTTTATTGGCATGATCATGTTGAGAACACAGGCTATCTAAATGTGTAATTCATTCCTAATTTTAAAATATATGGTTCCTAATACACCGGTTTGAACAATGTTCCTAAATGCTTCTGTGATACATAAGAATTTCCAGATCTTTAAGGGTGAAAGCTGATAGTGAAGAATTCCAGAAGTACCTTAGATACCAATGGAGAGGCAGAAACTGGCATGTAGGTAAAAATGTCAACGTTCTGTTACCCGTAAAAAACAAATCAACACCAACTTTTTTCCTGGAGAAGGACACCAGAAGGTAGGAATAGATGGGTCTATGGAAGAGTCAGTTGCTATTCAGAAATTATTTTAAAAAAGAAAAGAGAAACAAAAGCTAGAGGCACTGTACCAGAGACTGCTGATTGCAGTGACTGACTGCTGTCCAAGAGATCTTATGACATTTTAATTATCTTAAGGATTTGATTAATTAAATTTGCTGTTCTCAGTTGCACTCACTTAAGTGTGTATGTGCGTACACACAGACGTGCCTGTTGAGGGAGGGATGCTGCCCTGCACATACACAACCACACATAAATCCCTCCTGCACTGTCCTGCGTCTGGGCCTCCACCCTCTGGGGAGGCACTTTGGGTCCACCTTTCCCAAAGAGAAGCTCACAAACCAAGCACAGATGAAGACAAGCACAGGTACAGAACAGCTCCATAAAGGAGAACCAAGATGGAGCAGCTTTTCTCAGCCTGGAAAAAGAGAGGAAGAATGCAAGAGATGTCCACAAAATCATAAAAGGCATGGAGAACCAATTGGGAGGTGAGTGGCCATTGCCTCTCCCAGTGCTAAAAGGGGGAATTGGACAAATTCGTGGAGGGAAGTTTGCACAGATACAGACACCATTGTTGTCTCTAATAAAAAACCTGCTGGAAGGTCTTCTGGAGACTTACCCCCTCAGGTCTGTACACATCTTAAGGTTAAGTATCTACTACCATACAATTGTTATGGAATTTCACCTTCTACGGAAAAATATCCTTTTCCATCTCCTCTCCAAGCAAGTGTCGCAGGGTAAGCCCAAGGGACAATGAAAAGGTGAAGGAACCTCAACAGTGCAGAAGTGGGAAGAGCTGGAGGCACCAACCAGCCTTCTCCAGGCTCTCACTCCCCAGGAATTCCCACTATCCTTTGCAGGCACCCAGGGAGTGGGTAGGAGCTGCCCAGTTATGCTTCATGGAAGACAAGAAGAAAGTCTCAGCTCCTAGGAACTCCAAAGTCCAGCATCCTCCTTCCAGTGCTGCCAACAGGCAACAGGGCCAGGAAGAGATTAATGAGAAGACCCAATGGGTCTGAGACAGAGGGTCATCTATGAATCCTGCTGAATCCTTGCATCAGACAGCCTTTGGCTTGACCATCCCTGGGATGGTCTTTCTGTTGTGAGAAACTAAAACAAAGCTTGCTTATGATTTAAAACAAGTGGGGAAGGCTTTTTGCAGTTACTTGTAGAAGTGCTGTTTATGCTTAGCACTGAACAAATACCAAAAAAGTTGAGCTTTCCCAAATTTTTCTTAGGGAACATTAGGCAAATCAGCCCTACCACTCCCCATGTCCCAGCTGCGACAATGACAGATCCCCAGCTTCAGAGAGGCTCTGTGGACTCTGGAGTTAACACTGATGGTACCTGAAGCCATTAAGAGACTTACGGCCAGCCACTGGAGCACTCCGCATCCTGCCATTCAGAACAACTCCACAGCTGCCCTCAAATGTAAAAACCTGTTCATAAATAGTCGGAACCCATCACAATTAAGCTACTTTCAGTACTGAAGATCATAACTGAAATCAAAGATATGATTTGCTCTGAAGATTTCAAGTGACATCTGCTGAAATAAAAATATAGTTTGGAAAAAGATTGTAAGAAGATGACTGTGTTATTACCAATAACTTTTACATCTGTCATTAATTTTCGCTTGGTTTTATCTTCTCTTCTAGTCTGCATCCAATTTCACATTGACTTGTGTTTTATTACAATCCCAATGCAGATCCCATCAGCTGAAAGGACTAATAATTGCCTATGAAATGCCTATGAAATGCATCAAATAGCACGGATATTGTTTCCCTTTCCTTAGCAAAGCACAGCGTCTTGAGGCGACTGGCACAAAGGAGGATCGACAGCCTTGAAACGATCTCTTTCCAGAATGTAAAGCAGCTACAAACACACATGTGTAGACCAGAATGTTTCCCCCCAAACCTGGAAAGAGTTAATCAAGTTACACTGCTTGAATACGTTAGTGAACGATGTTGAAAAAGCACAGGAACATTCTCCAGCCCAGCATATCCCAGACAAACTTCCCCCAGTGACCGTAATTTAAGGCAACATTTTAAAAGAGCCCTTTAAATCTCAGCGCTACGGAGAACTGCTGAGGCCTGTAACAGAACCTCTCCCGCCTTCCTCCCCTGACAACACACGGAGCTCAAAAGTATACGTTTAACTCCCAAGGGTCCTACCTGTCTTTAAGGAATTTTTATTAAGTAGATGGCTACCTCGGGCTATTTAAGCACTTTGTAGTAAGACATCAATGGCATGTATAGAGATATTCCTTTGATCGTTACACCAGTGGAAATAAATAAGAAAACAACCCCTTCACCATATAAATTTATGCTTGAAACTCACCAACATAAGAATCATCATACCATACAACCACAAATAGTATTGAATTTAGTCTCTGTGTTCTCACTCATGTGATAACCTTTGATATTCCCTGTGATGAAAAATGAATACATCTTACTACAAAGACGATTTGTGAACAAAGCCCTTTTTATTTTGGTTTCCTACTGAAGAATAAGAAATCTAAAGTTAAAGGAGGAAATCAGCAGCTGGGCTAATTATTAGCCAAAACCAACAATAAATGAATGAAACGGAGATTTTCTCTTTTGTAATTTCTAGCAGCACATTTCAGAAGTTTCTTTTTATTGTTCTGCTTCTCAGTTCAAAATTCAAATTATCATTAATATGAGGCAGAATTTAAACTGTTTTTATTGCCTGCATTGAAGATACAGAGCCATCTTCCTCTCACTGTATAACTAAGCCTCACCAAATGAAATGTTACACAAGTTTTATTTTAAGGGCTGCTCTTGAAGAAAGAGAGGATGTTAACATCTGTGAAAAACAAATGCAGAAAGAAGACTAAGATATGTAGATAAATCATTAGTTATATTAAGATATGAAACAGACACCCAAAGAATGGCATAAAATGTAAATGAACTTTGGGATCTGGTCTCTTAATTTGACAGCTGTTTGACAACTTCAAAATGGAAAACTGACCTCAGACAACTGTGTATAAATGAGACTATTAAGCAGAAGAATTTCATATGGAATGATACAATATACACTGTAGTAACTCCTCACAAGGGAATAGATAAATGTAGACTGGAATTTTTATTGTCTTTGAAGGTGGTGATGTTAAAAAGACTTGAATTTCACAAAGAGGAGCTCTATGCTACATTATTACAATTAATGCCACTTTCTGAAATACAATTACTGTCGCCTGCAGAAAGAATGCTCACACAGAATTCACAGACATTTAAAGAAATGTATCCAAGCACATGTGTCCAGTATATCTCCAGTGTCTGGAGCGCAGAAGAAAACACCTTCTGCACTTGAGCTGCAAATCCGAAGTCAGCAAAATTATACGATGAATAGGTCATGGGATGAATTATTTGAAGGGTTTCTTGGGAAGTGTTGCAGGCAGTCACAATTACACATGGAATCTGTACCACCAAAGCAGTACCAGAACAGACAGTGATCCATGGAGAGAGTGGCTTAAAGAAATACTCTGCTATTTTGGCCCCTATGAACAGATCTTCTTGGAAAGAGTGGCAAAGCAGTAAGAGGGAAGCTTCTACCATGACTGCCTGAAGCACAGTTAAAATTTTATATTCTCAGCAGTAACAGGGAATTAAACGTGAAACAGAGAGAAAGCCTACTTTTAGATGTAACCAACCATTTCTACTCCTCGTTCTGCTCTAGATCCCACTGAAAAGGGCAGATCTTCCAAGAGCATCTCCAAGCATCACTTCTTTACATTCTCCAGCAACGTCAAGAGCCCTTTGTGATAAGCATGTTTCATTTCAAAGCAGTTAAGCACTTGGCTCTTTATTCTATTCCTCTCTTTGAGACAAATACTTAAAATCAGCCTTTCCTACCTCTCTTTTTCACCACAAAAAAAAAAACCCACAGAAGTGTCATAACTTGTAATAGAAGAGACAAAAAAAAGGCCACCCAAACACTTGCAGCAAAATTCAGACTTAGAAAGAACGGTTACAGCTTTCCAAGCAAACCTAACAAAAGATTAGCAGTGGCAGCAGCAGAAGCCAAGATTTTGAGAATCAAGTGAACCCGTGGCTGGACTTTTAGAGAAAAAAGCAATTTGCTGTCCATTACCTTTAATTTTCAGTAGCAGCTTCTTAGGGGTGGAATTTGTTGGGGTTTTCAGTTTTTGGTTGTTCGGGACTGTCGCCCTGATTTTTTAGCCTTCTGGTGTGCTTCACAGTTTTTAGATATTTTCACAGTTTTTAGTTTTCTCACACACAGGTGTTATAAATAGAAGCAATGTTTTTGTTAAGATGAAGTTAGTTTATGTTCCTCCCTGTGGAGGAAGGGACAGCTGATGGACAGTTGTCTTGACCAATGGGATGGGAGAGGTGTCAACCTTCTCCTCCAATCCCTGGTCGGTGTAGAAATACTATAAAAATGGAGTCAGATATTGTAATAAATATTCATACCTTTTCAACAGACAGTGTGTATGTGTGTGTGATTGTGTGTCCAACAACGACATGGAACTTTCTTCCTAGATCTTGTGTTTAATTTTTATGTCTCAATGTAACTCAAGTGGTCAGTAACGAAACTGAACCTGAAAAATAAACAAAGCAAATCCCAAAGACATCAAATGAGACACGAGCACCATCACCAAAACCTTGAACATCCAAACCTCTGCACTGTCTCAAGAATCACAGTCACAGAATAGCTTGAGTCGGAAGGGACCCACAGGAACCATGGAGACCTGGCCCTGCACAAACACCCCAACAACCTCCCTCCGTGCTTGAGATGCTGTCCAAATACTCCTGGATCTCTGGCAGCCTCGGGGCCATGACCATTCGCTGGGAAGCCTTTTCAGTGCCCAACCATACTCTTTTGTTCATTTCTAACTTGCCTTTTCCTAATGTTCTCATTCTTCTTTTCAAGAGACAGTAAATAACCATCTCCTAAACATCTCCCAGCCAGTTGTGTTTTGCCCTTCATGACACTCTGCCTCACAGTCACAAACTTAATGCTACTTGGAAGCTAATTATGACATTGTAATAATACTACGGATTTATTCTTACACAATCCTGGAACAAAACCAACTCTACTCCAAGTTAATCCCAGATGTGACCAGAGCTATGGAATCACATCTGCATGATGACTTGAAGAAAGTTTGTGCTTTACAGGTTATCCATTTTCTCTGAGTCTAACAGTAACTCTAATAAAATGCTTGAAATCTCCGTACAGAACTTGCACTGCTCATAAGCCTCTGCATCACCTCCTGGCCCCACTTCAAAAGAAACTTTAGAAATATCCAGATCAGTAGGGAGTTGAAGTCAACCATCATTTTACAGGGGAGGCAAGAATGATTTCCACCAGGAGTGGTCCTTGCCCTGAAGACTTTAATCAGGGATGAAGAATGTGCACTCAACACACAGATCACAGCTCAAGATCTCCCCATTACAGCTGGAACACTGCCAGGTGATATTCTCCACTTGTCCTTTCCAGACATGGCTTTTCTACTTACCCTCACACCAACAGGAACCTTTCTCATTGAAGAAAACTCTGCTGAGCAGAATGAGCCTGCCTGAAGCAGCGCTGGCTCTGCTGCACACTCCCACTGCCAGGCAGAGGCCAAGAATAATGGTGAAAACCTTTGGGAATCAGGCTGTGACCAGCACAAGCAGCAAGAGAAACACAGCACAGACCTCCCTACACTGTAACTTTATTTTTTATTCCCTACTCTGCTCCCTTGCTGCCTAAGGCCATTTCAGATAAACACTTTTATAATGGATGCCCTTCAAAGATAGTATTTTACTTTTAATGCCCTTTGATAAAAACAAGGCATTCCAAGTCTTTAAGCAGCTTGTAAGAGGTTATTATTTTTAGAAGTATCTAATTTCAGAACATAAAAATGAGTTTGAGGCTGAACTATCCAGCCTGCTCTCAAATGCCAGCACCTTTATAGTACTCTCTGAAGTTACAACGGATTGTCATGTCTCTGTAGGCAGCACCAATATAAATCTCAACTGCAATAAGAAGTCTTAAAAGGAGAATTATAGGCAGAGATTTTCATCTTCTAGAAGTCTGGTTTACTTCAAAAATTTACATAATCTATACAGATCCAGGCAGAGTCAGCCCTTAGTGACCTGAGAATACCAAACCTCCGAGATTTGCAGACTTGTCTGGTTTAAAGTCAAAGCTTATATTATTAAACTGCTATAACTCTTACGTCTCCATCCACATGTCCCGTTTTATTTCTTGTCCTAGTTTAAAGATACTTCCAACATGCCCTATGCTTTTTAATCTGGACAATGCACCTAATGATTTTGATGTTGAAAACTACCTCCTCCTTCAGTTTCCATACAGCTCTCATAAAAGCCCAAAAAAATGGATTACTGCCCAGAGCAGGAAACCTCTTCAAAAGTCAATTAGTGGCAAATGGCTATTCAACATTACAAATAAAAATTTTCTAAAAAAAATATTTACTTCAGCTTTCTATTCATACCAGTGTTATAATCCCACCAGGGATACTGCTGCATTTTTTTGTGCAATTTGGATGGCCATTTCCCACCAGAACCCAGGAAACTGTGGAGCTATATATATATATATATATATACACACACACACATACACATAATCTACACCTTCCCAAGGAATGTGCCATGAATGACGCATTGTAAAACAAAAAATCCAGCCATTAGCAACTATGGGTCAAGACAACTATGGGTCAAGATCTTTTCAGGACAACTGACAAATGCCCCAAGAGTTGGCAACATGTATGCTGTACATGCCATATGTGCTCTTCCTACCATAAATTAGGTAGATCACATAGTGGAAAGCTCTTGCACAGCCTAAGCATGAATTGAAGATTCAACATACCTTGCTAGTGCCTAAAGCAACATTCAACCCAATCTGTGAACAGCAATACAGGGAAAAATTAAAAAACATTCTATGAGCAGGAACATTAATCTGCATAAATCAACTCTGAGTGAGCTTCTTGCTTCTTGTAGGATGTGACGTGTGTTGATCTTCAGTCAAATCTCAGCCGCACTAGTCAGTAACTATACCAACACTCATAAGCTTTGACAAATCTTGAAGTTCCTTCCAAGGTTCAGTTAAGTCACGTCCAGAAAGACAGATGGTCCTTGAGGTTTTACATGCTTAAAGCAGCTTGTTTCCATTGAAGACCATATCTCTCACAACAATAACTACCTTCTTTGATTTTTACGCACTAATCAACTCAATTTTCAATCTTCCCTCTATGCTCCCCTAAAAAACAGAAGTGTGTGAGAGACCTGGCTATTTTGGTTTTGAGAGGCAAACCCACATACTTTCACAGTATAGCTTCCCAGATTGCAAACACTGCAGGATACACATCATTACCATCTTATGCTGGGAAATCATCCAACTCTCAAGACACTACTGCAATTCATATAATAAAAAAGAAAATTCAGTGCTACCACCACAGACATGAAGGGAAGGCACCTCTGTTACCTGTATCTGCTGTAACCCACATACTCTACTTCAAAAACCCGTTACAGTGCCTTCAAAAATGTTTAAATGAGCACTAGCACGGGAGCAGACAACTGGTATTGCATATGACAGCGAGTTTTCCAAACTGGAAGTAAACCCACACACCAGCGAATCCCTTCTGTCAGAGAGCGCCTTATCAGGCTCTCCATGACCTGCCACCCTGACAACCCGAAAAGGCTTTTCCAACAAACCATTTAAGGAGTTTGAAGGAAAAACCAAAATAATTATATCACTGTGATATCTGTGCCAAACAACCAGGACAGTGAAACTTTATCTAAAGATAAAAAAGGATCAATGTGACAAAATAAAGAAGAATTGCCAAAATTAAGTACTTCATACTAATGTCATCACATTTTCTGAAGCAGGGGAAGTTTAAGTTAGATATTTGGAAAATGTTTTTTTTTTCCAGAGGGTGGTCAGGCACTGAACAGGCTCCCCAAGTCACAGTGTCAAGGCTGCCAGAGCTCAAGGAGAATTTGGACAAAGATGTCAGGCATAGGATGGGATTGGGGTGTCCTGCTGTTGCTGTTTGATGCTGACCAAGGGCCAGGTACCCACAAGAGTCACTCACTCACCCTCCCCTGCCACAGCTGGGCACAGAAGAGAGAAATATAATGAAGGTTTCATGAGCTAAGGACTGGGAGAAAACACTCCAAGGGCAAAACAAGCTCAACTTAGAGGTACAAAATGAATTTATTACGAACAAAATCAGAGGAGGAAAATGAGAAGTAAAATAAGCCCTTAAAAACACTTTTTCTTCCCCCAGCCCTTCCCTCCCTCCCACTGACAGCGCAGGGAGACAGGGCATGGGAGGTTTGGTCACTAGAGTTCCGCTTCTGCTGCTCAGAGAGAGGAGTCCTGCCCATGTGAGGCTGTGGGGTCCCTCCCAGGCGAGACAGTTCCCTGTGAACTTCTCCAGTGTGGGTCCAATCTCAAAAGCAGCAGTCCTATCACACCTGCTGGCAACATGAATCCCCCCACGGGCAAACAGTCGTCCCACAACTGCTGCAGCGTGGGTCACTCTTCCACGGGGTGCAGTCCTCCAAGGATAGGCTGCTCCAGCCTGGAAGAAGGAGCCCCTCTCTCCACTGGATCACAGCCTCCTCCAGGCATCCACCCACTCTGCCATGGGCACCTCCCCCAGGGGCTGTCGATGAATCTCTGCATCCCCTGCTGACCCCCATGGGCGGCAGGGGCACAGCTGCTTCACCACGGCCTTGACCACAGCCTGCAGAGGGATCTCAGCTCCGGCGCCTGGAGTACCTCCTCCCCCTCCTTCTCCACTGACCTTGGTGTCTCCAGGTTGTTTCCCTCACATGTTCTCACCTCCTCCTCTTCTCTGGCTAGAAAAAAAAACTGTGCCCCACTTTGTTCTGATTTTCTTCCTAAATATGTTATCACAGAGGAGTTACCACATCCCTAATTGGCCCAGCCTTGGCCAGAAGCACGTCCATCTTGAGAGCCATCAGGGATTGGTTCTGCCAGGCATGCTGGCAGCTTCCAGCAGCGTCTCACTGAAGCCACTTCTGTAGCCCCCCAGCTACCAAAAACCAGGCTGTGCAAAACCGACACCCCTGTATACGACTCCATGATCCTGATGGGTCCCTTCCAACTCAGAATATTCTAGCAATCTATGATTCTGTGATTACTGCACAGGCTAGAGACATTGACCTACATATATACCAGATCCCTACAGAAAAGTGAAATGGTCACTTTGAGTTTCCTCACATGAAACACCCTTAGAAAACAAGAGTTTCACTTCTTTAACCTCACAATTCCAGTAGTCCCAGCAACTGCAGGAGAAAGATCCTTTCCCTTTTCAGTGACAACATTCCCACCATTTGCTCTTTCACTCTTTCCTAGGAAAAGGTGTGCCAAGACCCTTCCTGTCCCTTTTCTCATATCCCAGAGGTACCTCTTTTTCCTTCTCTCTATTACAAGCCACAGCACAGAAAGGGATGATTGCTTGGGACACCTGCCTGTCCCAAGCTGCGGCAGATCAGGCCAGAAAAGCCAGCATTGCACTACATCTTCCTGTTAAAGCCTTGCAGCTTTGGAAAAAGTAAGTCAAAAGCCGCACAAGGTAACTGAACTTCTTGCAGCCCATACAAACAAGAACATTTGAGTGCTTGCTCCAGCCCAGGCTTGCAGCAAAGCATGATGATCTCTCTCCTAGGCAGGTCAACTCTTCACAGGCAGTGGACAACCAGAGTGTGGAACAAAGTCAAAAGTCCAAGCAGAATGAAACTTTATCTTAACAGAGACAACTGCCACAGAAAATTAAAGCAACAGGACTTTCACTTGGTTTTACTGCACATAAAACCTTGCCAATGATAAGATGACAAAGTAGAATTTGAACTTGTGGTTTTTATCTAGTATTTTTTAACAATGGAAATTTGAAGAGAACCCTAAAATAATTCAAAAGGAAAGGGACTGAAAGAATGCTCTGAATCTGTGTTTCAATGAACTACTCCCCAAAGAAATGGTATCGGTAGGCTGTTTCAAGGAACCAAGAAATAATTTTCCTGAACCCTTATGAGTTGTACTTCACCACATTGTTGCTATTTTTCGTACAGCACAGTACACTAGGCCCTGTATTGCTGTTTCTGAAATTGTCAGGAGTCTAATTCAAGGCAATAAAAAGGTTGAATATGGCATCATTTAAATTACAAAAAGAAAGTGACGTTTCACTACTTACCTAATAAGGTTAGAATTTAATACTTGCACTGCTGACAGAATTCTGAGCTATTTGAAAATGTCAAAACATGTACTTTAAGACTGGCGAAAAACAACAGTTGTTTTCACCCTTCTAAGCTTAGGAAGGCAATACCCCTATGGATCAAAAGGCCAGATAAATCTTATTAAGTACTAGGTTTTCCTTTTTGCCTAGTCCTCTCTTCACATTCCCTCATCTCAGCCCTCTGAAATTCCTTTGTTCTGCCCGTGATCAGGGTTTCCGGGGGAAATCTGGCACTGGATCTAAAGGAAATCCCACATCACTGAAATATTCTTGAAAATTCATCATTTGGTAAATTATTTCTTTCTTACCCCCTACCTTGCTTGCATCCAGCATTTCCACAGAACCTGTGAGTGTGGTGCTAATGAGACAAAATTTCCTTTTGCATCCAAATGCATCATCTCAAGGAACTCTGTATTCACAGACCTTAAGGGGCTTCTGAAGTTGCCACCCAAAAGCTCCAGTCCCTCACATTGGTATTTCAGAATAACAGGTATCTGATCACTCCCAGCCCCTGTCTACCACTAACACCTGTACAGATGAAAGGACAGTTTCATATGGACAGAAAACAGAGGACCACGAGGTTGCTTCCCTCGTTCTGTCCCAGCAGGACAAAGGGGACTGCAGTTCCCACACTGACATCTCCAACAATTCCCCTTTACCACCCTATCACCTTGCTGGTGTCCATTTAGGAAATTAGCTGCTCATCAACAATGCAACCAGGGAGAGAAAGCAAGTCTGCCCTGTTAACAAGGGCACGTACACAGAAAACCTTTATCAAATCAGGAAGCAGGATGATCCATAAAAAAGGGGCACAACATTAAATTAATTTTTTTTATCCACTGTTTATGTCATTGTTAGATCTGAATGTATATGAGATGCAACATGAGAGTAGGAATCAAATCAAAACATTTTGACTTTATCTCCCCTAGAATCTGAAGCTTTATGCTATTAGTGAGAGCCACAGAGGACGGGAAAGTAGTAACAAAGGTGTCATTACAGTCATTTTCATTGTCTTTGCTGAACATCACAGTGGTGACTGGGGTCTAAGACCCTAAGGGTTATGTGAATCCATCCACTTTAAGACTCTCTGCCTACCACACTCACACCATATGCACATGAGCTAAGAATTTCTTTCAATGATGATATGCATTAATTTATAGTATTTTTCTAAGACTCTTTTATCAAGCTTCAGTTGTGGGTCAAATGATTCATGCTTTGCAAAGATAATCTTTGCATTTAAAAATTATCAGTCCTTTCAGAGGGTGGCTCTCATTAGTGCTCATCATTCTCACTGCTCATGAAATATATCCTTACAAGCTGAGCTAGTCCTACTCCATATCAACAATTCCACCATGCTAACTTGATCCAACTGCTGCAATTACGAATTATCTGTTGGAGCTGTAAGTTATGATCTTCAATGACCACTAATGAAGGCTGCCTAGCAGCTAAAATATCAAAGCAGCATATATTAACACAGTTTAGAGCACAAGATAGACTTCCAGTGTTGCACTTTTCTTATATTTATTATCCACTGTAAATTACATGCCAGGCTGCCTCTGCCACTGACAGTCCTGAAGCGTGGAGTTCAACACCAGGTTTTAATAACCCCTCTTGCAGTTGTTTGATCACTGGCGGGAATGGAGGGGGGGCAGACGAACAACCAGGAGGCTGCTGCAGGCCATCAATTCAATCAAAACAAAGGGACTTCAGAGAGACAGAGATGCATCAGGTGTGAATCTCAAATGAGCAACTGGGAATGTGGGAGTGTGGTCTGACTGAACTGATTGACATTCGCCATTCCCAGGAAAAGGGTAAGCGCCTGCCAGTGGGATCATTCCAGAGGCAGGAGGGGAAAGGTGTTATTAGCTAGGCATGAATCATTCTGATCTGGAAAGCCAAAACCTTGAAAAGTCACTTTAGACTATTTCTAAATCCCTTCAATCATTCAACTGTATCATTTTTATATACACTGTATGGGGCAAATCTTGTTGGCATTCAAAGTGAGTTCTCTCATTCCAACATGACAGTGCAGTTATCTGTGAGGGGAAGGAGCAAAAAAAAAAAATTTTTCAGAGATTTCAAAAGTGGGCAAGAAAGAACTTTGAGGAGTTTACTTAGCAAAAACCTCCTGCGCTGAGTGGAGGTGGGTTGCATGATGTGACAGAGGTCAGCTCCTCCAACTTGGAGTAGAGCATATTAATAATATTAGCATCAGAATAAAAAGTTCTCACTCCATGGACATTCAATATTTTCAATAAAATACTTCTTTGGTAGGAGAAATTTGGTATGGATATACCAAAAACAAAGTTAGTTTTGGGGAACAGAACTATTGCTGTTCTCTTTTGTGCTGAATTTCTTTACTGGGATTAAAGAGAAAGGGGACAGAGGGGCTATCAGAATCATGCTATTTTTATTTTCCACTTCATCAATAACCCAAGCATCTATCACTAGCCACCACTTTCTATGTATTACTTTAACCCCTGGAGTGGTGGGTTTTTTCCCTGTTACAGAGTTCTTAAAACTTTTTTTGGCAGGGGCAGCAGGTCAAGGCTGGGATTCTGCCCTTCTGCTCTGCTCAGGTGAGACACCACCTGCCAAGCTGTCTCCAGCTCTGGGGTCCCAGCACAGGAAGGATGTGAAGCTGCCGCTGGCATGAGTCCAGAGGAGGCCATGAAGACACTCCAAGGGCTGAAGCACCTCTGCTCTGGAGACAGGCTAGGAAAGGTGGAGGCATTCACCCGGAGAAGAGAAGGCTCACTGAAGCCTTTCAATACTTAAAGAAGACTTAGATAAGGACACACTTTTTTAGCATGGCCTGTTGTGACAGGACAAGAGGTGATGGTTTCAAAACTCAAAAGACAATAGATTTAGACCAGATAAAAGAAGATCGGACTTTTTTTTTCAAGGAGGATAATCCAGTAAGTGGACTGACAACTGGAGGAAAGGCTGCTCTGTTTTTACTTTATTCAGCCTTGTGCACATCCAAATGACCTCCTTAGTTTATCTTACAACAAAGATCACGTACAGGTTCCTTGGGCTAGTAATTGAACTCAAATCCCAAATTTCAGTCCTTTACTTCAACAATAACCCATCCCTCCCACTCCTTGCAGCCGCACTTCTAAGGAATCACCACTGTCAGGAGAAGATGAGACTTTAAGAGCAAAACACAGCCATCACATCAGACCCTGAAGAGACAGGAATGTTAACTTAATTTGTTCTCTTATCCTGCTTAACTTATTTACAGATTTCCTCATTTTCAGCTTCCCTAACTTTAAGACATTCAGCCCGGTATACTTCCTTGTCAAGGTACCATCAGTCAAACCCAAGCACACCATTTTATCTCAGTTACTAAATTCAAACCACTTTAAACATCCTGCTTTCATCTTTATAGTTCTCTCCCACTTTTTAGCCATGCTGCAGTTTCAGAAGAATGTACTTGACACATAAAATGTGCATGTGATTCCTCTAATATTTTAATGCGGTGTACTGTGTTGTAAACACATCTCTTCATGTTTTATCTCCTTCTCCATAAATCAGAGGTGACTATCTTAGAAGTCTCAAAAATGACATGTTTTCTCTCTAATATAAATGTAAGCCTCCACTCCTTGAAGCTTGAGTGAGTTTTCAAAAATCATCAAAAACTAGAGCTATGAAAAAGCAAAAGATTATTAACTAACTTAATACAATTTTCTCCCACTCCATTTCTATGAGAGCCTGGAGTATGGGAAAAGAAGTTACAAAATTAGTCTCCCCTATTTGAAAAACCAAGGGTTTATTTAATTTATTTGTTAACTGGTAAGGAACAACACTGCAGCATTTATTTGTTTGATTCAAAATTAACATGCAGTGTTTACAAGACAAAACCTCAAAATATGTTCCCATTTCCTTACCATAACTGCAACTAATAAGACTGATCCCTTCTGATGAGATTTTCTGGAGATTTTGACTAGCTTAGTAATATTATAGACACAATGTGTCTCAATCCAGTCCTTGATAAACGCATTAAGTGATTTTTCTTTAAATTAAAACCCATTAAATACTGGTTATTTTCAAAAGACAAAATACCAATAAAGAACACCTGTCCAAAATAATTTTAAGTTACTTCAATGATGAAAAAAAGAAAGAATGCTGTTAGAGGGAAAAAAAGACAAAAGCCACTTTAGCAGGTGGGAGTGAGAAGTGGTGACATGTTGCAGTACAAGTCCGAAGGGCTGGAGGACATAACGTGGTGTTGGATGATGGGGAAAAGAACCAGGGAGCACTGTCTCTGGGAGCCACTGCAATGCTGGATGAGGTGTGAGGTACAGCTCTGAAGTATTGTGATAGGAAGGAGTGAGACAGAGGCAGAAACACTGGTGGAGGACAAGAGAAATAAACCACTATCTATTCTCTGACACCTTCCCATAGGAGTTTCCTCCCTCTCAGCCCACAGACCCAACACACTCCACAGGAAAACCCAAGGACCCTCTGATATTTATCCAGATCCCCAGAATTCATAACATTTTCCACCTGCCCGAGTCTGTTTCTCTAAAACTTCTGTCTGACATAAATTATTCCAAGATACTTTTCTTGACATTTTCTGAACAAATGCTTCTAGAACGACCTTGCAGGCACCACATCTCCCTTCTGCAATTTTTGTCTGTATTTTCCAGTAAGACTTTTTCACTCTCAAATCACAAAACAGTAAGTCACAAGCTCCTTAAAAATCATTGTCCAATTTCACAGAATCACCATCAAAATGCATTTTATTTGCCTTGGAAAGCACTGCTAAAATTTAGAATTTGTGGATTGCGACACATTTTTCTAAACATACACCTGGATAAACATCCAGACTGTACTTCTATAAAAAGTCATCGATTTGCAACAGGTGGTTTTATTGCTTTCTGGTTAGAAGCAATGAAAGTGGGGTAAGAATCTCCACATTAACACATTTTTGTAACTTTCTGGCTCTTGCAGACAGGAAAAAATAAGCTTAAAGTATGATATACAAACATCTGAAAACAAGGAGAAAGTGATAATTAGAAGATTGTTTCAGACCAACTTTGTAAAGAAATAAAATACAATGTTTTGGTGTCGATGTACAACTTAGCACAGGCCTGGTTCCCACCCCAGGACGACTTAAGTCAACTTAAATAGTTAATCCAGTTTAATTCACTGGGGGTAAAACCATCTCAGCTCCTACCACGTTGCTAAAATCAAGTAGTTGAGAGAAGGGGGGAAAAAAAAGGGGAAAACCCCTCAAATCTCAGAACCTGACCAGTTAAAAGTTTTTTATCAATACTTCCAAGAATTTTACAGAATCTTCATTACATTTTCACAGGACCAGGCTCCTCATATCCTGTCCTAAATCACAGGGAAGAATCTTACACCATTCACACTTCACCTTCCCACGACATATGGGAGGACGGTAAATTGTGCACATAGATTTATCAGAGAAACGAGGAGTGGGAACGATGAGTTGCCCTTAAAGATGTACAGATTTATAGCAATATGGGAAGCGGAAAGACAGTTATCATATAAAAAGTTCCTTAAGGGATAGCGAGGAGCAACAGGGGAAACATGAGTCATGAGCTGCCAGAGAAGTGGATGTGTATGGGGAGCGATGGGCAGAGCAAAGTAGCAATAAAGGAAGTTCCAAGTCAAACATGCTCCTTCCCAACAGTCAAGATGGATTACCCAAGCTTTAAGTATTTAAGGAAAATTAAATTCCCAGCCGATTCAGATAAGAGTAACACTAGGAAAAGGACGCTCAACAACTGAGAGGATCCATTGATAAACAACAGATCACCAACCACAGCTCTTTCCTTTTGCTTCCTTACCAACTCTGCTCTTTTACTGTTTTTAGTAGGAGTAATCTGCCTTCAAGGTTTCTCTACACAGGCAAGTAGCTCAACATGAACGAGTGTGAAAATTTAAAGTGTTCAGCTGAAATTGTGAAAGGCAGTTTGACACATCATGAGGTTGGAGTAACTTGCAGTGAGTAAAGAGTGAATTACGAGCCCCAGCACGAACTTCCTGCACTCCTCCTGACTGCCCTTTCCTATCCCAAGTGTCCAACTCCAAATTACAGCACAGAATTCCTGTACTCCTGAGTAATTCAAGAACTTAAAAAATGGCTTCAGAGAGTTTAAAAAGTGCCTACTTATGGGACAAACTACAACGAGCAATACATGGAACCTCAAGACAAAGAAAACCAGTTATTTGTGTGTGGATGTCATCTCTTCAGAAGATCGAGTCGAATCTCAAGACAAGTCTCTAAATAAGCAATCATTAATTCTCGTAGTCCAGTAGTATCCACATCAAAAGTGAAGGTATATATGACAGTAAATATTTCAAAGGATAACCCATAAATTTCATTTTTAATATTAAAAAGGTAGTAAAGGAAAAAAGAGAGGATAAAAGGGTACATCTAAATTTGTATCAAAACCCAGCAAAACTTCACTTAGTTATGACAGCGTTTCTACCCAGCCTTTGTGTGGAAAATACGTACATGATAACTAAATGTATTCTTCAGAAAATAGCGTGACTTACTTAAAATTATTTTTCAAGGCTATCTATATGTTTCCAAATTAGGCAGGCTACCCAAACCTTTCCAAGCAATTAAAAATCATGCCTCATCCTTCCCATTTTGCAGAGAAAACAGTTAGCTGCCTGCTCCAGTTTTAAGCTCAGCGAAATAAACACTAAAACCTGTAAAAACAACAAATACATCTTACTTCAGGCAGAGCAAAAGGCGCGCTGATGGGTGCAATCTGGAAAAACACGTCATGTGCCTATGAGGGAGGTGTTACAAGGTGTAAATATCAAGGAGCCCAACTCAACCAAGTTGACTCCAAGGTGGGGCTCACAGGAAACCTCCACTACTGGAGTCCCAGGACTCACAAGTGATTGCTGAAACCATGAAGTGCTGTCAAATGCCCATGAGCACTGCTGCTGCTCCTTCTTTTTCCAGGCCACATTTACAACTGAAAGTGACTATGGCTACTACACTTTGAAACTCCATTCAGCACCCACAAGTGTTATTATCTGTTCACTGGTTAGGCTTTCCTTTGGGAGGCAGGGAGAGCCCAAGAGCCACTGTGCTTCACAATTGAGTGCATGAGAGCCAAGATCAGCATCGAGTTCCACAGGCATGTTGACACATGCCGGGAAGCTCAAGTTCAGGCACCTGGAACATCTCTGGCATGGAACAACCTCCATACAGTGAAGGTTCTCAGTATGTTCTGCAGATGTGCAGGAGATACCACAATCCCAGCCTGGACAAAATCCCACTGAAGTCCCACTACAGATGTTTTAAGTGGATCTGAGCCACTCTTAAGACAGATCCAACAAGGTCATATAATAACACAATTGAAGAATCTAGCCCATAAGGCTGGAGCCCCACTGGCTATTCTTACACTCCAATTACCCAGTTCTTCCTGTCATTTCCAGGGACCCAGGCTTGGGTATTACCAAGATAAACATTATTACTGGGAGGCTTAAAACCTCATCAACTCCATTCTATATAAACACACTGTGCCTAGCAACTCCACTTGCACGCTCAGGCATATATTGCTTTTGCGGTGTCAGTTTTAACAGCTCAGAGCTCAGGCAGCAGCTGAAGGCACGCACTCCCGGCCATCCAGTCACACTCCTGGCAGAGTGTGAAGCCAGAACGACACCAGTTTGCTGCACAGAAGAAGAGATGAACTGACCTGATTGATGGAGTTGGCAGCACAGGATGCCAGGCCAGTTCCAAGGGAGGCGAGCAGGAAACAGGTGAGCTCAAAAGGGACCGGGGCCATGGCAAAGCCAGCAGACGTGGTGCTGACAACCAGAGCTGCAACACACATGAAACCACAGTTGAAAGCATCACCAAGAAACCACCTTTGTACAGAACACCAGAGTTACGGTTTTCAAATCCTGAAAGATCTCTCTTGCCGATTAACTTTTTGCTATTTTTTACGGTTCACAGTGGCTCCAGGAACTGGGTACAATTAATACGAACACTCCACATAAAGAAATTAAAATTGAGAAAGAGAACTGCCAGAGATGAAATAAGAAACCCCAAAGCAGTGGCACATTAGCAGAAGATGCAAGGCTACAACTTGTGTCTCTGCATTCCCTGTTTTAGGGATTTGCTACAGGACCAAACTGCCACACACAACATGCACAGGACAAAGATTTGTTCCAGTAATTCACACATCACTGCAAAGTCTAATGCAGAAGGAAAACAGTAAGAAAAAATCCCTCACTGAGATATATACTTTACATCAGTTTATAGCAGGAATTTAAGCAGTGTAGAGTCAAAGAGAGACCTGAGGCATGTAGCTACAGTAATTTCATTGCACAGCCTCTGTTTCCATCGCTCCTATTTGACATGCCCACTTTGGGCTGAAAATACAATCACATCATCAGAGAGACCCAACAACAATTAATGGCCTCAAAATTTGAGTGGGTTCATAAAAATCCATTTCAGTTTTGTCATGCAAAATTCTAACTTTAGTACAGTACTGCAAATCACATCCTTAAAATAAAAATTACCCAAGTTTCAATCGTAATATTGTAAGTAGCCAAATAATAGGTCTCAAAAAGACTCACTTTTGGCAAGAAATAGTATGACATGACAAATTTGTTATACTCTAAAAGTCAGCACACTTATGGAACATCTTGCTCGTGACCTTGAACCTTACAATCTGAAATTATTCATTATTAAACAGAAGGTATTTAAATTATATTCTGAGGTAGTTACATGGTTCAGAACCTACCTTAGAACAAAGCATCAAAATATTCTTACCTTCCCAATTCCTACAAAGTCTCCTTTTTGTCTGAAGCTAAATGACAAATAAATAATCTTTGCTGACCAAGAATACCTGGATTATCTATTAAGCAGCACTGCTTGAGATGAAAACCTAAATGCCATGGCAGAGACCTGCCAGTAAGTATGCACATGAAAAGTGCTCATTTCAAGACCTGTGCCTGCATAAGAACCTTAGGATTTAATCCTGAAAACACAATGGAGAAAACTTGCTGCTCATTATACTTTTCTCAAGTATTTCTTAAGTGTTAAAATCCATTGATGGCTGAATATTATTACAGTAATGTGCATATTACAATAAGTATTAATTATTTAGCCTTTTTACAGATTCACAGGCTACAATACAGTGAATCTGTGACAGAATGTTACCTTTCTGAGTAGCTCTGAAAGAATCACAGTTTCTGCTGCCTGCCCAGACAAATGCACATGAAGGTACTGATCATTCTGAAAGACTAGATCTTATTTATTATATAAATACAACACCGTGTTAGTTTCCAAACTCTTGAATCCTCCTTAGGAATGCACAAGAAAACATGAAATGCATTGCTACAGCTGAGAGAGTTTAAAAAATTCACTGAAATGACAGTGAACAGTGGCATTTGCATTCCCAAGAATGATTACATTCTTTTTTTTTTTTTTGCATAATAAATCACACGCTCACTTCTAGACAATAATTTAATTAAAACTTATCTTAGACAGCACTTTACACCAATTCATTATGGGAAAACACCAACTCATCTACTGAAGAAGAAAGGTGGAATGGATTGCCAAACAGTCAGTGTAACATTACCACTACCCTGACCTCAAAGAAATTCTAACACTGCACGGTTACAGCACTAATTAAAGTCCCCATTGATTTCTCCAGATTAATTTTAGCCAGTCATTTCAGCATGACTTATCAGGATCTCATTTAAAAAGGCTGCAGTACATCCTCTCCCATATCCCATTAAAGCAGGTACTTTTTCTTGTTTTGGGCAGGGTTTGCACATCAGGCATCCTCTGCTTCCCTCATTACCCAGATATTCCACTGCAACACATTAGTAGTAAATAGGAAAATTCTCCCTTTGGATTGGGAAGTTTATTTTCTTTAACTGTGGAAACAATCATTTACTCTTCAACTTCCCTCATGGAGGAAAAGTATATTTAATTGAGATCACATCAAGGCAATGAGGTCATTGACTCTGTTTGTTTTTTAATCCCCATTAGTTTAGTTCACTGGGGGCCAAATTAACTTCACCTTATTGCATAATAGATGGAACCAATCCTTTTAAGACTTGTTGATGGGAGCTAGCAATACACACGCTCTTCAAAAAGAAGCCAAGATTTAAACTTATGATCTCAGCCTAAGCCTTATTTTCAGTCTTTTAAACATTTTTAGCTTTAACAAGAATTAACAGGGGACATTTGTCTCCCACGTCAATGTAGATGAAAAAGAAAATACTAATGTATTGGTGACAAAGAGTGAATTATAATGTTTCTGGCATAAAAACACAGTCCAAAAGTTTAGTGTGTTCTTTACATTCCTTTTCCACTTCATCACAATGTGCTCTGCCTTTATAAATCCTTTGTATTTATAGCATGTGAATCACTATGCCATATTTTGTTTACCTACTATTAAAAGTAGCCAAGCCAAAATAAAAGCACAGAAAGCCAAAGCAAATCAATCCTGCTCTTGAAGAAGTTCCTTCTACTCCTATACTGGTGACATAGCAGTACATAAGGAAGGAGAAAAGCAGATGCATTTGTACTTTTTTTTGAAGAAACAATTTCACTGCTTTACTATAAATGTTTGCACAGCCCTTAAAGAAAAGTAGTTTCCCAAAAGCTGAAGAAATATTCCTTCCTGAGTTTTCAAACTTTGATTTCTGGAAAGCCGACTGTAGCAGCAGTATTTAGTGCTACCCACCTGACCAACATGTCCTTTGTAAATCCAGGTTTGTTTGGGCACATCAAAGTTTTGATAGAGATCCTGCACACTAATAAAGGCCAAGCTCCTGCAGCAAACTCAAATTTGGGACAATGATTTGAAACAAGTCTGCATCAAATCACGCAAAATTCAAGTGCAATACTACAAACAGAGCAGATAACCTCTTCTTACCATCAAATAATTTTAAAATGGTTTGCTAAAAATTAACTGTAAATATGGTTTATTTTTATTTCATTCATTTTTCTTGTAGCATGGAAAACAAAATGCCAGAAAGCTACCACTATTCAGCTTTAGTTTCTTTGATGGGATAACAGTTACTGGTTTAATAATCACAAAAGAAGAACTACTTTGACAAGTATCTGAAATATATTTATAACTGTTAATAAATGTAGACTAGCAACAATCAGAACAATAACGACAAATCTTTGTCAAAGTTTCTGGCTATATTGAGGTTACCATTTAAAGAATAAATGATATTACTTCAGAATCAACTGGGAACATATGGGAAGCTCACTAAAGCAAATGTAATTTTTTACTATAGCAGCTTTTACCAGCCTACAAACACAACACAGGCCCCTTATCTAGCCATTGTTGCAGTTTGGTAAGAGTCAAGAGTCATTATGCAAAACTACATCTTCACCACCTTCGTGTCACTGATACACAACAGCCAAGCAGGATGTACACAATCACCTCAGGCTTCTGATTTCAGGTTCATCACATTTGTGCTAGAGGATCACTATTCCATAGACACAAATTCATAGAGAAGCAATACATCCAATAAATTCCATCTATTTCC
Organism: Donacobius atricapilla; assembly: GCA_013397315.1. NCBI lineage: Eukaryota > Metazoa > Chordata > Aves > Passeriformes > Mimidae > Donacobius > Donacobius atricapilla. Next base: position 71,079 of record WBMY01010077.1, on the reverse strand, counting down.
TAGTATACATAACAGAATTATTTTCTTATAACAAGACATATGAAAAAAAAATTCTAGCTTAGTCTTCAAAACTGAAAATGCTCAGAAATTAGCATATCTGTCCACCCATCTTGAGCCACTTCTCAGACAGGTGCTTCTATGAAATCACAGGGTCAAGTAGGTTGGAACAGACCTCCAAGATCACCAAGTCCAACCTTTGACTGATCATCACCTTGGCAACCAGACTAGAGCACGGAGTGCCATGTTCAGTCTTTTCTTAAAGACACAGGGTGCTGTGCATCACAGAATCATAAATCACCGAATGGTTTGGGTTGCAAGGGACCTTGAAGATCATCTGCTTCCAACCCCCTGCCATGGACAGGGACACCTTCCACTCTCCCAGGTTGCTGCAAGCCCCGTCAAACTTGGCCTTGAACACTACCACGGATGGGACCACCTGTTCCAATTTAGCTGCTTGTCCTTACAGAAAGACCAACATGCTACAGGAGTAACAACAAGGAAATGTTCACAAACCCTAGAGTCTTATCTAAGGGAATACTCAGCCTTTTTCATATCATGCTTTCATCAGTTTGCCCAAACTAAAAACTGAACTTTGGTTTTCCTGTGGTTTTACATATAGTTCATCTGAGTTTTCATCTGTAATCCTTGGAGAAAACATTACCTAAATCTAAACCTGAAGTTAAATTTAAGGAGACGATACAACCTGAAATTCCTAATGTGTGCGTGCATTATAAATCACTAGAATTTCCTCCTATTCCCACACCTTCCCTTCTCTCTCTCTTATTTTCAGTTACACATCAACTTTAGGAACAACTTGAAAACAATGCATTTATAATTCTGAAAACCTATCAGACAGATGCATTAGCTTTCCAAGTGCCTGGATGGTAGGATACAGCTGTTCAGAGAGCAGCCAACATCAAACATCACAGAGACGGGAATCGATGGAAATTGAACCCAAAAAAGTAGATTATGTGACATTTAATTAAAAGGTCCCTAATTGTTTTCTATGGCAAAAGAATATAAACAAAAATTTATTCCTGTTTTTAAGGCAGAGCTTCTAATGGCAGTGTCACAAAAGCTGCAGTTTACATGAAACAGGAGGGTATGGAAATAGCAAAACTCATTTCCTTTCCAAGGTGAAGTACAGTTCATACACAAACAAAAAATCTCCTTCCAGCAGCAGCGGGAAGAGAACAGAGCATAAGGAAGTTCCATTTTAGCATCATGCAGTGTTTGTTTTTTTGTTATTTCATACTCTAAAGTATAAATAAAGTGTCTGCCAAAAAAACCACACAGGATATGAGATCTATAAGAACTTCATGGGCAAAAGGAACTGAGTTGTATGATATTTGCAACTTAAAAACCGACCTCAGAGGATTTATTCTTCTTTAAAAAAAAATAAAATCAAAGAACTACAACACCATAGTCTTTACAGAATATATAATTTGTCTAAATGATTACACAAGTTGGAAAGAATTTTCCTTGCTCCACATACTGCACACAGGATTATTCCTGCTTATCTCCTACACTATCCCATGACTAATAAAGACCAACAAGAGAACTTCCCTCCTACAAAGTCCTCTTCATCCAACTTACTCTTTTATACTTTCCACTTCCAAAAAATCTGCACACCACGAACATAAAGACTGCAATGAGAAAAGAGGTTAAGTCTTTTTCTGTATCTCTCTATACCTTCTCAATAGGTAAAGTTTACCATACTTACCTTGGATCAAGAACTCTTCCAGGTAGAGCAGAAACCGAGATAAACTAAAATCACAGTCTCTTTCCCAACAGGCTTGCAAGCCGGATTAAAAATTGTACAGCCATTCAAAAATTTGCAGTCAAGCTAACACCTCAAAAGGCACTCTCATGGAAAACAACAGTCCTGAAGGGAATGAAATTCCTTAACCATTGCCTTCTATGCATTATTTTAAATCCAGAGTGGTGCTTGCCTAGTTAAAAGAGGCTACTAGGAACTGTTGAAGTTTCGCAGCAACTCTGAGGTGACATAACAGAGCATCACATGAAATTGTTTTCTATTGAAAATGACACTCACACCTTGCTGAAGTTGCTGAAACTCCCATTTTGAGGAGCACCAGTAACACTGACATGCGGCACGAGCACTGAGCTTACCCATCAGCAAACATTAGTAAAACATCTCAAGTGCTTTCAACAATAGTCAATTTTTTCTCTCTCTAGTCCCTTAATCATAGCATTGTAAGTTTTCATTTCTGGATCTAGTGAAATTTTTAACTTAGTTCTATTTTGACAGTTAGCACAGCATTCAATTTCATGTAACAGACGCTTCAATAAATCACCTCAGTGAAAATATGGCAGAAGAGCTAACTGTTTACACAGCACTTCCAAGCTACCCAAGGTGAGCCCAAGAGAAGCAAAGTATTACTGAAACTGAACAGCATGGGTGAGAAAAAGGCAAAACCTGTATAATGCAGAAGGAAAGACGAGGCAATGATTGAGGCTGTATGTACCACAAAGTTGCTGCAAATAATCCTGATAATTGCTGAATGTGCTAGTGAGAGGTTTATATAACCTGAGTTTGAAATTTCCAAGTCTAATATGTTAGTGACATAGTAGATATCAAAATACATGCTTTCATCTCATCAAACTCTTTACCAGCACAAAATAAGTGCCCTCAGGCTTTCTAAAAACAATAAGGAAGAAAATTTGGATGTGCAAACAATATCAGTTGTGCCAAATCAAAAACACAAGATGTATCATCAACCCTGAGATGAAAATGTAAATTACCATTATACACTCCATGTAGTCAGCAAGATTTTCCACAGAAAAACAAACAATGAAAACTTATATATTGCAAGACAAAGAAGTTTTTGAAAGTAAACTGAATTCAGGACAGTCATTATAACAAATTTTTATGATAAAGAACAGTCTTGTTATCAGGAATACACTTGACCCCCTGGAGAGCACCCAGGCAAGGACTTACAAAATTACACTTCTGTTCTTGGACTTTATATCATAGTCAAAATATAAGGCTTTAGTCAGATCATCAGAGCTTCCTTAGAAATAAAAGTATACGTAGCACTACCTATTGGCAAAGGGGTAATTTACAGTTGATCCCATAGGCAAAGTAGTAACTTATAGTCATTAAGTATTACTACTTGAACAAGATAAAACGTAGTTAAGGCTGCAAGGCAATTGCTTAACAAATTGCTGGTTTGAAGAGACAACACTATCACTGATTGAATAGTAAATCAGATCTTCTTTTATAAAATTCACCTGGTCAGACTCAAACATTTTCCTTTCTAATATAGGAAATTATTTGGATTATCTTTTGTTGGGACCTCTAGGGCGAATTTCACAACCAGCAGTACTACAGTGGAAGTCATGTAAATTAGACAGAACACTGGTAAACTTAAGCAAGACAACTTCAAATACTGAACACTTTATTTGTAAATTCACTTCTTTACCCAGTTTCACCATAGTCTGTCTACTAACGCTTGCCTATTTCCCAGAAACTAGCTGACAACAGGATGCAAGCTCCTCTGATTGTTTTTAAACGTATTTAATGGGAAACTATTAAATGTTTCCATAAAACAATTTTCCTAGCACATACTTGATGAAATTGATCCAATTTTGCATCAGTAAAGTGGGAATTATCACATGCAAACCTAAACCATACCAGTAAGATCCCAAACAATTCTGCTATTAAGCAGAATGCAGAGAAATGAGAAAAAAAGACCAGTAATACCTGTAAGCTTGATTTTGGACAAGCGTGCCAAAATTCCTGGCAAATCATCCAGTCGTAGCTTCATTTCTTTCCATTGTCTGTCTTCTTTGGATTCGGCTCCCACTGGTATGACTGAGTCTTCAGTTTCTGCAGCTGATTTCAATTCTCTCAGCCCATTTCTGCTTGATGTCTTGGTCCCCAACTGATGAACAGGTGAAACTGGGCTAATTTTGTGTACGACCTTTTTTTCCTGATCCAATTGCTGAAGCTCATGAAAAGGAGACACAATTGAATCCGACTTGGGTTTGGCTTGTTGGCTGAGGTCTTTGTTGCACTGTGTTACATACTAAATACAAGGAGAAATATTAAAACAAATAGATAAAGATATTTCTGTCCCTTTCACTTTATTAACACCAACAATATTATTGCAATATTATTTTATTCTTGTTAGGAGAATTACTTCCATGACACAACTGAGTAACTGAATTTCAGACACTTATTTCACACACAGAAACACTTCTGAAGTTGGCTTAGATATTACAAAAGCAGCTTTACAACTCACAGTTGAATCAATAATGTTTATGTAAGCTTGGAGAATTGCATTTGAATAAGTTTACTTCCTCCCCAATAACTACAACAGCAAACTCTTTGTTCATATTCAAAACCACCAGGTAATAAAACATGACTTACAACTAATCAATTCCACAGAATAATAAAGGTTGGAGTGACCTCCAAGATTGAGTCCAACCCTTAACCAAACAATATTCACCTTTAAAGAGAGAAATACACAAATGCCCATGCAACTTCCATTTCCAAATATAAATATTAAATTTGTGCATATTTAAGAAATGAAAAAATTAAAAACATGGCAAAAATACAATCTACCACCTATGATATAAAACCATCTCCCACATTAGTCTTTTTTTAAGTAATTAGACAAAAAATTGAACATATATTGAACAATAAATTAGGAGAGTTGTTTGCTCTCTTTTAGAGCTCACACAATAAGAAAAAAAACCTATTAGATTCTCCTTCATATTTTCTTCCCCAAAATACTCTATATATTTCAAGCACCACAAGCATAGAAAGACAGAACTTTCAACCAATTCTGATTTCAAGTACACAGTAATAATTACAATGGTCTGCAATTCTGAATGAGTGAATACAGTTCAAATCAGCAGCACAATTAAAAAAATTAGTACCATCCAATTACGTACGATATAACTGGTCAAAGAAGATGCAATTTCAAGGGTTTGAATGATAATTACTGCTCTTTTAATACCTAAAACTAACAGCACATTGTAAATGTAACCCATTAACTTAATGAGCTCAGGAATTTTGACTCAAATAAACTGATCAACTCAAAACACACCACCTCCACAAGTGAGTTCCATCTACACTTGTATGACTGCTAGACAAGATGTGACTTTACTAGCATTTTTATAAATAATGATTTTAAAACAAATTTATGTCATGTTTCTCAACAGGAGATGAGTGCCCTATTTCAGGGGCACAAGAAGCCTCCTGTCGAGCAGAAGAGACTCTGCCGCACAAGGCACTGTCCTTGCTACAGAAGATTTCCTCCAGCCTCAGACGTTTCAGGATACCAAGTGCTTTAACTCTGATACAGTGAAAAATGGAGATGCTTAGAATTGCCTGAGTTTGGCTGATAAGAAAAACATTACATTTATCAGCTAATCTCCATTTTGACTTAGCACATGGGATGAACAAAGAACACAGGATAAATACACTTCTTGACTTACCATTCGTTTGAGAAAGTTAAAGTACTGAAAGGTAATCAACCTGTTGTTGGGCACATGGTACAGGTGGACAAACTGGCATGGTATCTGTGGTACACCAGTCTTCCTCAGACGCCAAACAAATAATCCTGTTTAAAGGAAAACAAGAAAAAAGGTAACAGTAGATTCCAGTTTCTTCTCTGCCACTGAGTTTGCTGCTAATTAAGACGACAGTGCAGGTTTTCAGCTGTGACACAGGACTCCCCAACGAATGGGAACCAGGGTCAGGTGAGGAAAATGTTTGCAGCTCCAGGTGAAAAACCTGACAGTGTAGAACCATGGAATCATTAAAGATGGAAAATAGCTTTACAATCAAGTCTGACTATTAACCCAGCACTGCCAGTCCACCAATGAAGCATGCCCCTAAGTGCTACATCCACATGTTTTTTGAACCGTTACAGGAATGGTGACTCCATCACTGCCCTGGGCAGCTTGTGCCAGTGCCTGACCACCCCTTCAGTGAAGAAATTTTGCCTAATATCCCTGGCACAACTTGTGGCCCCTTCCTCTTATCCTGTCCCTTGTTCCCTGAGAGCAGAGCCTGACCCCCACCTGCCTGCACCCTCCTGTTAGGGAACTGTGGAGAATGGGAAGTTCCCCTCAGCCTCGTTTTCTTCAGGCTCAGCGCTCCCTCCCCCAGCTCCCCTCAGCTGCTTCTGGTGCTCCAGACCCTTCCCCAGCTACGTTCCCTTCCCTGGACACATTCCAACCGCTCCTTTTCTTTCTTATCGCTAGGGGCTCAAAACTGAACTGCAGGCATGTCCCAATAATTTGGGGTGTTTCTTCCAAATTCCTGAGTGCGTTTTCACAGAATACCCTGAGCTGCAAGAGACCCACAAGGATCAGCGAATTCAGTTCGTGGTCCTTCACAGGACACCCCAACAAACCCACCGTGACCTTGAAAATGTCGTCCAAACGCTGCTTGAGCTCAGGCAGCCTTGGTGATGGATACAGTATTGTCCCACTAATATACACTGTCGACAAGATTATTTTGCGAAAGCAGCGCTGAGAGGAAGCAGCTGCCACAGGACAGCACCAAAGTCAAACACGTGTGGAGGACACACAGCGCGGACTAGCACACGGGACCGCCTCGCACACGCCCGGCCGTGCACGCTCCGGGGACCGCTCCACAGAGCAGCCCCGGGCCGCCCTGGCCCTGCCCGCACACCGGCCCTCTCGCCCTACGGCTCCGCGGTACCTGCGAGCGTCCGGGGCGGGCAGCAGCGGCGGGCGGCGCTCATGGTGGCGGCGTCTGCGCCGCTCTCCCCTCACCGCCTGGGCGCCGCCATCTTCCCGGCGCGACCTCCAAACGCTTTCCGGGTCGGCGCTGCGGCGGAGGCGGAGCGGCCATGCCGGGGCTGTCCCGACGAGCGGGGCGGTCGTGTGGGGGCCGGCCTGGAGCTCTGCCCGGGCAGCTCTCCCGCGAGGGGTGGCCGAGCCCCGAGCTTGTGAGAGTTTTTTTATACGGAAGTTTGAAATTCGCCAGGCCAATATATAGAAGCGCCGTGGAAAGAGTCAAGGCTTTTTACCTCTCTGCCAGTACAAAATAAACGAGCTAAAATAACAGAATCACAGAATCGTTTGGGTTGGAAGGGACTTCTGCAGATCACCCTAACCCAACCTCCCCTGCCCAGGCAGGGTCACCCAGCGCAGGTGACACAGGAACACATCCGTCCATGGATAGTTCTCAGTGAGGTGGAGTTCCATGTGTTTTGGTTCATGGCTGTTGCTCCTCGTCCTGTCTCTGGGCACCACTGAGGAGAGTCTGGCACCACCCTCTTGGCATCCTTGGAGATATTTATATGCCATAATGAGATCCCCCCTCAGTCTTCCCAAACTAAACAGGCTCAGCTCCCCCAGTCTCTCCTCATACGCAGATGCTCCAGACCCCTCATCATCTTTGTGGCCTCCACTGAACCCTCTCCGGTAGTTTGTCTTTCTTCTACTGAGGAGCCCAGAACTGGACACAACACTCCAGATAATGAGGAAGAAAAATTGGATGTACAGACAAGATCAGCTGTGTAAGTCCAAAACATGAGATCTATCATCAGCACTGAGATGAAAATGTAAATGACCGTTACATACTCTATGTGGTCAGTACACCTTTTCCATGGAGAAACAAACAATTAAACAAAAAGTTTCAAAAACTAAGCTGAATTAGGGACTTTTTATTATAAAAAGTTGTTATGGCAAAGAACAGCAGTTCTTAAGGGCAGATGAGGCTGAGATTGTTCCTTCAGAACAATGCCAGAGCAGTTTCCCACCCAGTGAACCAGCCAGTGACCTTGAGGGAAGAAGCGGGGTGTCTATTTTGGGATACAGGAACAAGGGACAGCATTCAGGTGGGAGCTGGGGCCAGATGGGAGACCTTAGTTACCTTTCCCATGAGGAAGTGCCCAGAGCCCTGCCTGGAGCATCTTCACAGCCTCTGCCAGGCAGCCTCTGCTGCATCCCCAGGATCATCCCCAGGAAACAGCTGTGGCCAGGATGTGGTGTTTGGCACAGCAAGAGGGTGACCAGGAGTGCATTGGGACATTGCAAAAACCTTGTAAAACAGCCAAGGAAGGGCTAATAAAAAAATGAATCAATTGTATAATTCTGTGGAATCTCATTCCCAAAAGGATCTGAGCTTTAAAGAGCCAAATGCTTGGGAAAAAAATAAACAAACAAACAAACAAAAAATCTGTGTTTAGTTTCTAAAGTCATTTTTGAAACTGAAAGTTTGGTTTCTATACTCCTTGGGTAAAATATGCATTTCAGGGGACCACATTGAAGAGCTGTTGCAGCTGTCACCTCATCCTGCCCTCATACATGTTCTGAGAGTGGCTGGATCCTTTGCTAAGCTGATTCAACTTAATAAGCTGAAAGGGAGAAATTGCTATTTTTGCTGTTTATACTGTTTGAACTGGCCCCGCACAGGCACTGATAGGTTGAAAGCTAAAGCAGGGCACAGAGGAAAGGCCATGGACCAAAGTCTGAACAAAAAGGGAAGGAAATCTTAGGACTGCTCCAGCTGTAAGGCATAATTGCACCCCCAGGCATTTTAAAAATATTTTGTCTTAAGAGTTTAAGTTCAGAAGATGTAGGCTAAAAGTCACTTAAATGCTTTTGAAAGTCATTCTCAATATTTTTTCATGGAAATATTCCTCAGAACCATCTTCCTCCCAGGCTTTCATTTCTTTACAATGCTTAAATTCATGCAAAAGTCATCTTAAATCATTATTAGGAAGATAAAATGAAAACACTCACTCTAATTCACTGAAAATATTCTACTTCAATGCATTTATTGCCACTCTTCTTCTATTTGGGAAGCTGGGGAGACATTAGGACTTCATATTTCTTACAGTTAATATCCATTTTTACTCCTAGTTCACATTACCAAGTATATATTACTTCACAGTTCCTGTTTGCATCTCAACTTTTTCCCCTTTTTTCTGCCCTCAAATTTACACCTGCAAAAATAAACATCATGCAGCAAACACACAACAGTTGCATAGAGGGCCAGAACGGTTGATTGGTTGATTGGTTGGTTGGTTGGTTTTAGGGCAGTTTGGTTCAGAGAGCAAAAGGCTGAGGTAGTCAAGTGTTCAGTGTCAGGGCTGAGATTTAAGGTTCAGTGATTTTCATTGCCTTTCACTTGGGCAATAAATTGCACCCCTGGAGAGAGTGGATATAACACTACTTTTCTAATTAAAGAGAATGTTATCCATGGACACTGAGACAGAGCAATACCTCCTTGTGAAACAACAATGAGGATTGAGGGCACGCAAAATGTCACATACCCATTTGGGTTGAACCACTAAAGCTACTCCTAGAGAGATAATAAGTAATCTTAGGATTTTTAGTGGACACAAGTATACAAATGTCAGAGTTGTATTCGAGCCCAAAAGGGCTCCACAGGCTTTGGATTTCATTACTGAAGGTTTGGCTCTGCACAGTGCTGATTCCACAGGAGCTGGCCCCACAAAATACTATAGAAAGCACCAGGAAGTATAGAGGGGAGCATGGACCTTCCAGGGAGCTCCCAGCAGCCTCCCCACTCAGTTCCCACCATCTAGCTCATAAAAGCCCATCACTTCTGGCACAGGACCAGGGGGATGGTTGCTGGAGACTCATTTTTTGTCATGGGGCTCCGAGGTCACCATTGTGGGTCAGAACAATTCCTGAAGTGCCTCTAACATTTTGCTGTTAGTTGCCAAGATGAGCAGTTGCTCAGCACCTGCAGTGTTTCCCTTGGTTATAAACTCTGCACCTTCAGGTTTGTTCTCAGGGTGATGCAAGGGGCATTTAACCACACAACTGCCATTAATGTTAATTATAGAGCACATATTAACAGCTTTATATGATTCTTTTTCTTATTATCACTATCATAAATCTGATTGGTGGGGCTTCATTAGATCTCAGCAGCAGAATGCAATAGTTTGATACACAAAAAGACAAATTTGTGGAGATGGCAAACTATTATTATACTTTAATGTCAAAGTCTCATGCAAAACACCAACAAGGCTTCTTGTAAGATTTATTTATTGTCAGAAAACGATTTAAAGACCTACTTGTAAGAATATTATATTTTTCTTACTTCACAGAATGTCGTTGATTGATGTTAGACCTCCACAGAGACTTGATGTACTTTCAGATAGGGAACTCTGAAAGCCAAGTGCAAAATAAATAAGATGGCATCCTGCTGTTATTGCGGTAACCTTTGCAGATCTTTTTAAAACTGGTGACTGATGTTTAGTAATCTACCATGGGTGAAGCAGGAGCTTAGAGCAATTAGTTGGTGAAGCCCAACTGTATTTGATTTTGAGGGCCTAGGATGTAAAGTAAGAAATGTTGTCCGGAGTGAAGGGCACTAGGACATATCAGAAACACAGAAATAACAGGTAGAAAGAGCTAGGGAAGTATTAAAGGCCAGTCCAAACTCTAATGATAGAAAGTTGATTGACTGCTTAAGGCATCTACATTGAGCCAATGATCTCTGCTCAACACCTCAGTTACACCCCTCCTGAGATCTTGAGTCAGGGCTTGTCACAGCTTCTGCTGCTGAGAGACTCACAGTGATCCTTATAATCAGTTACATAGTTCTTTGAGTCACTTGCACTGCCATGGATTTGGGATTTTCAGGGATTTTCTACAATTCAGCATTGTGATGCACGAATGCTTTTACATCAATCCAATATTGAAGCATAGGAAGTACCCAAGGCCAGGTTGGAAGGGGCTTGGAGCAGTCTGGTCTAGTGGAAGGTGTCTCAGGCCATGGCAGGGGGTGAAACAAGATGAGCTTTAAACCCAACGAGTTTAAATGAGTCCCTTCCAACCCAAACCATTGTGTGATTCTGTGTATTGTATAAAGTTTGGTCTTCAGTAAGGACACCTCATAACCAGGAGCAAAATCTACTGATGCCAGCCAAGAGCTTGAAACATGCCACTCCTATGTTGTTAAATACTCACCCTCAGCAAATAACTCTGTGTGGAAATTAACAGGTAACAAAAACCCAAACATCAAAATCATCAAAACCCACAAAGCTTCCCACCATCCTGATTTCCAATGTTTTGGAGTAGTTAAAGCTTCCAAGAAGAAATGAAGTAGTACTTCTGGTAGATCAGTGCTCCGTCTGAAGTGGTATGCCAGACTGGTTTTTTTCCCCAAAGTGGAGTTCAGATAACAATAGGAAATCAGTAGAAGCTAAAAACTGCTGCCTCTTCTGAGCTGTCAAAGGTGCTCTTGTGCTGACCCGGGGGGATGGAATTTTTTGTCAAGTCCTGTGTTTCTTGTTTGCCACCTGCAATGGACTACGAGCTGTAATTGCTCACTTCAAGTGAAAAACGTCCAGCCTTTCCTTAGGTAAAGCTTTGCCAAGTAAATTCATCTGCAATCAGATTTGGAGTTGGTGTCAAATCTGGTACAAACAGGTTGGTGATGATGAGTAAGCAGCAAGGTGGCTGGGGATGAACCCTACTGAAGACAGTGTGAGGGAAATCATTCCAAATAAATGACAAAACCTTCTTTATGGCAGCAGCAACCAGGCACACAGATCCAGCAAGGAACTATTTAGCCCACTACAATGCCCCATTACATCAGCCAGCCCTTTTTAACTCCCCTCTACATTGCTGCTTCTGACAAGAAAGGATACCTGTTATCCCTAAAGTTCTCAGCCAGAGTCAACAATAACTATTTCCAGAAGCCTTTTGCCCTTAAAATTACTTTCTGAAGAAAAGGACCTGTGTCCTGTGCTCCTTCAGCTGAGCAGCTGAGAATTACTGCCTGAATGCCTCCAGAATCCCTTTTTTTTTTT
>WBMY01010077.1:1430-59267 GCA_013397315.1 Donacobius atricapilla | reverse complement strand
TTTTTTTTTTTTTTTTTCCCACGCCTTCTGTCAGAGGTCTTTCTTTTCCTGGAAAATCTGTGTGAAGTTTCCAAGCTGCTTAGGACTCAGAAGATCTAATAAAAATAAGATTTATTAAGAGCAGAGAGAGGAAATCAGATTAAAACTGAAGAAACAGCTTGCATAACTGATCTCCTATACTCAGCAACTGCTCAGGAAGTGCTCAGTACACACACATTAACTATTTGGAGGAAGTGCCTTTCAGCCTGAAATACTTTCTTGCAATAATTTCTTTACACCTACCTTCATGGTGAGCACAGCCTTCCCGAATGGGAGGTGGGAAAGGAAGATTGTCTGGTTTCCCTCCTGCTCCTGGGTGTAAAACTAGACAAGTCCTCGTGGGAGAAGAGCGAGAAATTCCAGTGTTTCTACTTGCTGTGAAGGGAGGATTATTTTCTCTTTTCTGATTTTTGAGATAATCAATTTAGTTTCTGAGGAAAAAAATGTCACATAAGAGAAACAGACCAGAGTAACAGGAGGTGCATCACAGACCCCTCAGCCATACTGCTCTTAGCAGTAATCTGTGTCCTTCCCCAGCACCTTACAGCCTGGGATGCTACATGGGCAAAGTAAATGAATGCCTTGCTTGTGTTTCCAGTCACAAAATACATCCAAGACATGGCAAGTTCCTTTGTTTAGAGAAATACCATACATGCCCTATTGATTGCAAACTCTACAAGCTGCTTCTGGCCCGCAGGCTGCAGATCCAAGTCCCTAGGCAAGCTGATTCCAGGAGAAGGCTGTCATGGTCCGGACAGTTCATCAGACTGTTCCCACCAGGTGCTCAGGAAAGGGAGAGCCTGTGGCTGGAATAACACGTGAGGGAGGCTGCAGGGGTTGAGCAGCCCTGATCCAGGAGGCAGAGTTGCTGTAGAGCACCTTCACCACTGACTTTGAGCCTCCATGGAAGAGTGTGTCATTGGACACCAACGGAGATGTCAGACTGTGCAGAAACCCCTCAAGAGGAGAGGGTGTTTCTGTGCCAGGCAAGTTACATCATTCAGAGGCTGCCTGTTTGGACTTCTGGCTGCTGCAATGGGTTGACGTCCCTCAAAAATATGTGGTGATACTACTGACTCCAACTGGAACCCATGGAGTACATCATCCTGAGAGACAAACCAGGTCCAGCACACCCTCCTCAGCTTAAACAAAGGAGGCTGAGGATTTCCTCATCATAGAAAAGCCGAATATACATTCACCTTGTTTATGGACATTTAGGGTAAAGTTGTTATAAATCATTCAGCCAAGCAGTCATTTTTTGAAGCTCTTACATCCCAGCCCAACTAACTGTGCTCATATTAGCCTCAGCAGCTGACAACCATAGCAAAGATCTTAGAAAAAGGAGAACATTTATGAACATATCAGAATGATTCTTAATGGGCAATTAAAAATAGCAAGAGATGAAAGAGACAGCCATTTTCAGATCCTCAGTAATTCAGAACAGCTTTTAAAAGTCAGGTTTTAGCTATCACAGATTTGTCCCTGCTGCTCTGCAGGTAACAATGTAGGCTGTTCTGATCAGGGTGAGAGCTCTCTTCCACCTAGGGCTGGCAGCTGTCACATCAACATTGAAACAAGCTCAATGTAACTCACAACCACCCTCATCTCCTGAGCACCCCCAAACAGACAAACCTTTGCACACATCAAATTCAGCTTTATTTTTCCTGGGATGGCTTGCTCAATGCTGACAGATTCCAAGGGCTAATTTTGGCAAACAACAGTAGTGCACGCCCCCCGGGAAGTTTTCATAGTCTGCCAGGCATTTGTTAACACACTACCCCATTTAGGTTGTGATGAATTTGTGGCATGTTGGAGACAAGCCAGAGGCTGAGCTGGGAACAATATTTATTTATATCTATGCACAGTATTTCATGTCTGCCCAAATCATGCACTTTCCCTAATCCACAGTCTTTCAAAACATTTGCAGTTCTCTCAACTGATTAGCATCAGCTTTGCTTGGCCTGACCTAGTGGAAAGAAACATAAGACAGTAAATGCAGCTGAATGCTTTAATTCACTGATCAAGGTTGATATTTCTTCCCTGCCTGGTTTACCAGTCCATAATTTAAAGATTCTAAGGTGTGAAATGCTGTGTTTTGTGCCATGACAAGCAATATGGAATGTCCAGGCCTTGTTCTGTTGAAGGGGTCTCACCAAACCCCCATCTGAACAAGAGGATGGTGGTTTTGTGGGCCACTGAAACAAAGTAAGAGCCTGCAAATGTGCTTCTTGGGAGCTATTTTCTCAAAGTGACTCACTATCCACATTTTGGAAGGAGGAACCTGGTGGACCCTACCTCAGCAGTGTAAGGAATCACAAAGTTTTCATCATATTGGTTTCCAGCCTATGTGCTGACCAGCATGAAACATAAAACACAATGTTTGGGCTGAAAAGTGCACAGTGGTATAGGAAGCTACTGAAGATATCAAAAGTATACTCCATTCCCTTGAAGTTTAAGAGGGAGGAAAAAAGAAGATGAAAAAGGTAAAAAAAAATATATAGAGAGGTTTGTTGGCCATTTAGAGAAAAATGGAGCCTGGATGCAACCAGGTTTAGTGTCCATTAAAATTAGAAAGAGACAAGCCTGCTGAAAACAACCGAATTTGTGTGAGAGCACAACGCAATGTGGTTCCTGTCGATGTGGAGAGATTGGTGATTGTGCAATGGAAAAACTGAGATAGCACATTTGTCTCAGAGCTCTGAGTTCAGTGTGATCAGCCCGGTCACACAGGAAAACTAAGCTCAGACTCACACAAAATACTGTGAAGGACCCTCAGTGCTCTGCCCATTAGACCATTTCCCGTATGTATAATTACCCTGGTTTTAAGAACTAATAATCATCGAGTTGCCCTATCCGAGCCTCTGAGAAAGAGACAGGAAGGGGACAGCCACACTTCACAGTGGGCAATCACACAGGTCAGAGGTGGAACAAAGGTTTTTATAAAGGAAAAACTATTTTCCACTTCTTTGTATCAAAAACAGAGACTGAGTGAAACCATTCTGACCATCACCACTTGTTAACCAGTCCTGCATCATGTTGTCAAGGTACTCTGTTTTCAAAACAGGCCAACATGACTTATTTCTATGTGATGGTGGTCCAGGTCTTTTTGGTTCACACATTCACCTTCAGAAGACCTTTGTAATTTTCCGTGCCATCCGGTTTGTCTTTGGTATTTACTGACAATTCTTTTCTGTTTCTGCAAAAATAAGTCAAGGTTAAGCCTGATTTTGTTACTTGAAGAAACTTGAAGGAGTTGCATCATTAACATTAGCAACTGTAAAATCTGACCTGAACTTGGCTGTGGCACACCTCAAATCCCTTAAGGCACCTTCATTACTACAGCATTAAGGAAGCTTTCTGAGTTTTTAAAATCCTCATAAATGCTCTTTTAAAACTACTCTATAAATTCAGCTTTTTATCATAAACTGCCCCCTCCTAAATAATAAAACACAACCCTTTAAACTGATTTCAGTCTATTTCATGACAGTGTTTTAAAATACATATCAGTACTCGTGAAATGCACTGCAAATCCAAGTCTGGTGTCTGTGGGCTGTGTCAGGGAGGGAATGTTCTGGCTTTGACCAAGGCTTTTTTTATTCTTACTGTATGTTAGCTGAATTAAGCTTGGTAGCCAAGATCAAGATCACGTGGAATTAAGTTCTTTATAAACAGTGTAAGATGCAGCCCAGGCCACAGATAAGTAAAATCAAGCTGATAAAACCAGGGGAAGAGGGAAGTGCTGTCTGTTATCACCCCTTTACAGATGGGGAGCAAGGGCACAGAGAAAGGACTATTCATACTAAACAACTTCGGGCACAAAACACAGGAGCCCAAGCACAGAAGACAGGTTTCCTCCACCCTAAGTGAGGTCTTTCCAGGCGCTGCTCATGTCAGTCAGACATTGGAAGCTGAAGGAGGGGATGTAAGAGAGGAGTGAGGGTCTGACTCTGCTCCTTGCAGTGATGGCAGGATGGACCCCCCCCACCCTGACTGTGGTGTTGTCGCCGTACATCACTGAAACCACCAAAGGTCCATCATTATTGTGGTCTGGACATTTCTGAGCCTGAATTGTAGCTTGCTAACCATTGCCAGCTCCTTTCCCAAGGGAAAGCTGTCAACAGTTTCTCTTTTCAAAACACGTGTCTCCGTTTCTCAGCACAGGTTCAGCAAACAGTGTTCCCTTTCCCATAACAACTGTCCCCAGGGGTTGTTTCCTATTATGGAACCAATGGAGAGAAGTGTCAGTCCCATGGACCAATAATATACCTTTTCAGCACAGCATGTTATAAAAAACCTGTTAGAATAGTAAATAAAGCCTTCTTTCTCTTCTAACAACTATATGGAATCAATCTATTTCATGTCCTACTGTGACAATTATAGTTCTCATAAACATCATGGTGGGCTTCAGCCTGTAAGAAATAATAATTTAGCTCATGAAAACACCCCTGCCAGCTATGTGTGTTAGTGTAGAGATGGGTGCAGAGTACGAGGGTCAGTGTAAGACTGCTTCGCAAACACAGACGTGCATGCCCATGAGACCCGGAGAGATGGGGCTTGTGAAGATAAGGAGTTCCTAATTAGCCAGTTCAGGAGATAGTCTGAAATATCTGCATCTCCAGGGAAGTGAAACAATCTCTATTCCAATTAAAGGCAGTCCAGCCCATCACTTCCATAATCACAGAATCATTTAGTTTGGAAAAGATCTGAGGATCATCGAGTCCAACCATTACTTTAGCACCATCGTAAATGCCACAAAACCATATCCCAAACTGCCACATCTACATGTCTTTTGAATGCTTCCAGGGATGGTGATCCCACCATTTCCCCTGGGCAATATGGAAATTGCCGTTTCAGGGAGGAGACCCAGATGGGCTTCTGAAAGATTTCAAAGAGGAACAAAGTGTAAAAGTAAACATACCCTACCATGAAAGAAGATCTTGGAGGTCCCCCCTCCAGGGTACAAATGCAGGATCACTGTCCTGCATAAGCCTGGGTGCAAAGCACACTCAGAAAACAACATCAGGACAGGACAACAGATCCCTACAGCTGAGTAGGGAAGAGAAACATTTCTGGTTTGTCCTATAAAGAGTTTAATCAGAGCATTGTTTTAACTTTTTAAGAGAGAGAGGATTTCTAGGTGCCACATCTCACCAGACTCCCAGAAGGGGAGCTCTAAACTCATTGTACGGTACTGCTTTCCCTTATTTTTCTTGTTAAAAACTGATTTTTACGAAGAGTGTTCTGTTGCTCAGCCATTTCAGAGTCACCATTAATTTAATCTTTCTCCTTATTTATTGATAGAGCTACTTTCTCTGTTGTCTTTTGTGTTCCCATGATCTGTTTCTAAAAACCTTCCTGATGCCTCCAGGGGGAGTCACTCATCCAGATGCCCTTGCCATCTCCCTGAAAACCTCCCCTCCTTGGCAAGGCACGCGCTTCCTTCAGCATCCATTCCTTCTTCTTGCCAGAAAACTTTGTGCTATATCCAACTTCCCCACCGTCTCTTTTTTTTTGCTGCTCCTCAACTCTTGTATTTTCCTATTTCCATATAAAAATTGCCAGAAGGGAAAATACCTTTTTCCCAATATACCAAGGTAAAGCAATAAGGGGTTTGTGGGGGAGTTCAAAATCACCTCTAATGACTGACCTCCCCCACAGAGCTGAGTTCATGGCATTGCCTTTGTTAATCCTCCTTAGGTGAGCTGGCCCGGGTCAGAAAGGCTGGCCTAGCCCTTTGGCACATGTGCAGGTACCACTTGTCACAAGCCGCCCCTGCTCCCCTGCTGCCAGCCCTGGTGGCAGATCCAGCCTTTTGTTTCTGCTTCGTAAATTTCTCAAATGCCAGGAAGGCTTCAGTTTGCTAAAGTTTTGGGTTCCTCTTCTGGATCTACTCCTCATCCTTTTGAATTTTTTTTGTCCCTTCCTAAACAAATGGCCTTTCAGCATGATGACCTTCTATTAGGCCAAGGTGTCTTGTGACTGCTCAGAAATCCCAGTAGCAAACTGATAGTTGCTGAATTTCTCTTCACTGTGCAAAGATAAGTTGCAAGACAGAGCCAGAGAATATTACTACCTGCTCCAGAAGGAACAGAATGTTGTTTCTTTGCTGCGTTAAAATGGGTTCAAATATGTGAGTGTGTGACCAGATGGGCTGGGTGTTAGAAGCACACACTTGCTATAGAAAATTAAATATTTTCTTTGAGGAGAAGCAACTACTCATTTAAGAAAATAATGCTGTGAGGTTTTTGAATATGAACAGGAACAAAGAATGATAAATAATGGTTCAGTACCTCCCAGCAATAGGTAAATGCCTCTGCAGCACTCACAGCTCACGTGTCACATCCCCACGTGAATGCCCGTGGCCAGGAGCAAGCACTGGGAGACAGTGACTGTGTGAGAAATTTGATTTCTTCCATGTCTTTGTGAGTGAGAATTTTTTATGGTGGTGCTTCTATGGGAGATAGATAAAGGGTCCTACCTGCTGGCTGGAAAAAACTCTTGTGCTGTGTGGCAGAGAGGGACCACTCCCTGCTTCCCCACTGAGCATGAAAATGACTCCCACTTCTATACAAATTGTTAGGAAAGCTTTCATGTTAGGAAAGTGCTCCTTACTGGCACCTTCAGGAGCTTGCAAACCCCTGATGTGGGGAGTTTCTGGTTCTCTGAGGTCCTTGTGTACAAGGAGGACTCATGTTCCCTTGGATGAGCATGAGCAACTAATAGGGGCATAAAACGCCAGTGAATTTAGGCTGGGTCTGATCTCCATAGTGTAAATTAGAAGACACTTTTGCTGAGGTCAGTAGAGCTGCAGTGTGGAAAAGCCACCAGTGTAAAGCCCATCACAGTCATTTGCACAGGGATGAAAATGTCTGTGAAAGATTTCCCTGCAAATACATCCTGTAGTTCCTTAGGGTTTATGGATCCATTTATACCTGCATAAGGAAGGCAAAGTAAAACAGCACCAACCTTAAGTGGTAACCTGATATACTGTCTCTGCAGTAGAGTCAGCATCACAAAAAAAATTCAAGAATCTGACTGGAGCCATTTCTCAATGGTTTATTGCATGGTTGAGGCTAAGCTGGAGTGATAAAAACAGGGAACTCCAGAGTTCTTGGCAATGCACATAAAGAACTGGGTGATATTTGGACTTCCTGAGCTCCTTTGGAGTCCTTTTGTTATTCAACTTGCAAATTAGGCTGTGAGTTTGGGAGCCTGACTTTAGATACTCATTTTTAAAAAGACTGATCTGAATTTCTAACAGAAAAAAAAAAAGAAATTGCCTCCCGTGGAAAATAGCCATTCCAAAACAATTTCCCCTAAAATTCTCACTAGGAGTGATAAAAATCCACAGCAAAAGGGGGATTCAGGGGGGGAGAAACAATATGAATTAATACTCTTTTAAAGAACTTTCTACAAATGATTTCTCATTAGGAATGGCCAATATTGTTAGAATGCAAATGGATCATCTACAAGTCCTGGGATGACTGATGAATGGACAAATTCCAGGGCTGGACACAAACACTGCCTTCCTCTAGCACACCTCATCATTTCTTCCACAGACTACTTAAACCTCCGCCAGAAATGACTTGACTCTATATTAGTAGTTTAATTAAAAGTTTCCATATGCAGATCACCTTTGGTCTCACCAGACTCTGAATGGGGAAATTAAAAGCATAGCAACAGAGAGAGGTTTTGACCTAGTTTTATGAAGAGAGCTGCTAACCCGCTGCCTTGGCATTTGCAACACACAGACTGTGCCATAACTGGCCTGAAAGACCAAGGCTGTGCCTACATAAAGCAGCTCTCTATAAGCTCACCTGCAAATAAATATATATATTTTTATCATAAGATGTTGCAACAAACTACAGCAACAAGAGTGGTGTTACTGGCAGGAGTTGTTCTTTTCAAAAAGTCATCTGAGTTTGCAGATCAGATGTCACTTGTGTTTTAGTGATAGGTCAAGGGGGAACAGTTTTAAATTAAAAGAAGAGAAATTTAAATGAGTATTAGGTAGAAGTTCTTACCTGGGAGGGTGGTGAGGCCCTGACACAGGTTGCCCAGAGAGGCTGTGGCTGCCCTATCCCTGAAAGTGTCCCGAGGCCACGTTAGACAGGGCTTGGAGCAACTTGGACTAGTGGAAGGTGTCCTTGTCTATGACAGAGGGTTTGTAATGAAATTATCTTTTTTTTCCCTTCCAATCCAAACTATTCTGTGAGTCTATGCTTCTTTTGGGGAAAACGACTGAAGGTCTGATGGATTCCTATGCAAGGGTGACCTCACTTCTTTCTAGGACTGAAGCCCAGTGCTCCACATACCCACACAACTACATGCAGGCACAGCTCCCAGCACTCAAAACCAAGCTTTTGGCTGGAGGTAACCAAAGCCTGAGTTTGTAGCTTGCTATTCTCAGCCAATCTACCAAAAATGTGTGGCTGTGCAATGCTCCGTTCGCCTTCCTCTAGGAAAAAAAAAAAAACAAAAAAAACCAGCTCATTTTAGGTACTGTAACAAGAGCAAGTGAAATGCAAATCCAGCTTCAAAGGAGTGTGGGAAACAGAGAATTGGTTTACCAGCTTCTTGAGGGTTGGGACTGCTCACAAAGGATGTGACCAGCCCAGCTCATGTGTCCTGTGTGTCAATGGGAACATGTGCTCTATAAACCCCTCCCAGGGCAAACCAAAACATGAGCTCCACGGGGTCAGTCTCATCCTTTTGGTCCTTGTCTCAGTGACCAGGTGAATAGTTTGCACTAAGTGGAACTGATGCCACGGATGGAATGGATGGAACTTGCCTGAACATGTATAAATGGTCTGCTTGTTGAAGTTCTTCTGTGGGAAAAAGAGTTCAAATTGTAACCAGGCAGTTGTGGGAACTTAGCCTAATCTCCTACGTTCCCAACCTGTTTGCAGGGAAATGGGAGATTCCGCATCCTTCACGTAGGCTTTTGGGCCTTTCTATGAAGAAATATTTGAATTCTGAGAACACAGCTGAAGCCACTGAGCTTTTATAGGGCTTTTTTGAGAATTAACAATTAACTAAAAGATCAGTTATTGACGGATGTCCACCTGGCCCAGTATTGCATGAGCAGAGGGGTGAGAAGAGTTTAATTCAGGGCTGAGAACAGGCAGCCCCTGGTGATACACAGTGCAGCTACACAGTCAGTGTTTTGTCACTGAGGCCAGCCCTTGGAGCTGAGCCCTGGGTGTCCATGCAGGACTGCTCTGCGCTGTGGGAACAACACAGCCCCTGCCTCCTTGAGGGAGAGATCAAGCCATCTGCTGGGTGAGATGGGTCACTCTTAACTCTCCTGTCCTTAATCCCCGCTAGAGAAATGCCTTCCCATCCTATTCCCTGCCCCAAAGCATGGGGCTTTCCACTTCTGCTGTTGAAAACTGTACAAGGACCCCAGCTGTGATAAGGAAAACCCTTGAATTAAAAAGCCATGACCTCCCTGCAGTGAGCTCAGAGAGCTTAGGTGAACATCCTTCTCACCAGCGCTCTCTCTGCTCTCCTGCCACAGCCTCCTGTGGATAGGGAGGTGCTTGATGTGGAGCTGATCATGCCTGTGGCAAGGAGGGCTTCTCTGTTGCCTTCAGCAGCTTCTCTGCTTCACACCCATCTTTGCTTGTTGAGACATTTCAGAGCCATAATTTTCTATGTGAGTGGCTGAAATGTTTATATTCTGTTCAAGAACAGGTTACCAATGTTCCCCAAGGGGCAGGATGCACATTACTGGTATATTACACTGTAGCAGAATGAGTGGAAGTCCAGTGCCACCAAATGTCTTGACTGTAGGGTCAGCAGGGATATGCCAGAAGGAACCTAGAGTTTACCTTTCCTTGCCTTCCCCCTTTGAATACTGGGTACAAGTAGATGGAGTGTTTGGCGTTTTCAGTAACAGCAGCTTTGTCCTCATCCCTAACCAGGGAAAGCAGTACAGACACTCAGGCAAGGCCTCCAGCCTCCCCTATGGACCATTTTGGGTACCGACTGAGGCTGAGAGTGGTCACCAAGCACTGAATGATGGTGGCCAGTCTCTCTTCAAAGATATCTGTGCCCACAGTGGCTGTGTCCTGGTACAAGGTGACACCTGGCAGAGACAGGGCTCAGTGGGATCACTGATGCCAAGAGTACAGGAAAACCAGGCTGCTTGTTTCAGCTCATAAGTGGAGATTTAAGATTCCCAAAGGCAGCCTGTTTCCAAGCTCTCGGTGTGTCACGTTTTCAACCACACACCTTTTATGTCCATTCATTTCAAAAAATCATCTGGGTGGAAAAAAATTTATATATATATATACATGATATAAAGAGTGAGTACATTACAAATGAGAGCTGAGTCAAAAAAAAACCACTACTAAAGTGCTTAGAGACCGTTCTAAATAGATTCACTCAAAACTTTGCTATTTCATAAAACATTAAATGATTTAAATGACTTTAAATACATCTGTAGAAATAGAGGCCGTATTTTATTAAAGGTGTCAGGTCTGTCTAATCTCTCCTACGTGGGATATTCATTTTGCAATAGCAAAGGCACAGAGATTATTGAGTCCATCTCCAGCGCTAGCAGACAGCCTTTGCCAGATACCAAACTCTTCCCTCATTAATTTTTAATATTTGAGGTAATGCTGAGACACCGTCCTTTGTCACAGACACCAGAGAGAAATCTTTTCAAAGAGAAGTACTGCATCTGTAGTATCCAAGGATTAGAATTTAAAATTGAACCAGTGCCAGTGCAAACTGCAGAGCAAAAATAGCAGTGTGGCGCGACGGAGCCACCAAATGTGTTCCTATTGCTGGTGACGCTGGGATGATGAGAGTTGCTGGCCTATAAAGGTTGATTTGGGGGTTTCTTGCAACTCAAAAACCTTCAGTCTGACCCAACAGAGTAACATTTGCACTTCTGGAAAGCAGCAAGGTAAAGACCTGAATCCAGACAAGGCACAGAAGAGCCCTAAGGACAGATCAGGAACAGGCACCTTCTGTTAGGGATAAATCTGACCTGGTGCCCACAAAAAATTAACAGCAAAACCTTCAGCTGTAAAGGTAGAAATAGAAGCAGAAGGGACTTGTACAGAAGAGCGACAGCATCAAAATCTGGAGGGTATTTCAGAGGTGTAAATGATAAAATCAGAACAGCAGGCCCAGGGAGCTGCATAGGAATGGATTCTCTGGGCATCAGTGATATGTGACAGGGCATCAACAAAGGGGCAAGGGCCTGGCATGGGAGAGGGATGGAAGGAAGATAGGATCTGCATTTGTTCAAGCTCAGATTCCAAAAGGCTCAGGAGAGAGATTTGTGCCCAGCCATCCCTGTGCCTGTCTTGCAGGTACCAACAACGATGTGCCACCATGGAGCTGCAAATGTGGGAGCATTGGGGCACTTCACAGTTGCTGTCACTCACCTGTGAGCAGCAGCTCCTCCAAACATCAGGGCTGGCTCCTGTGTCGCCCTAGAGTACCCTCTGAGGCAGTTGAAGACATTTTGAGGGAAAGGCACTGTAGGAATTAACTACTTGATAAGGCAAGAGCAGACCTCAAAGAAAGCAGCTCAGAGGGAAAACTAAAAATCAGTTGAAAAGGTCTATGAGAGACAAACCAACACTCTGCTGCCAGGATAACATAATGCTGTGACTGTCTGGCACAGCTGCACAAGACAGAAGGAAGATTTGGGGGTGAGGAAATAAAAAATGGCGAATAGAATAGAATAGAATAGAATAGAATAGAACAGAACTGTTTCCATTGGAAGGGACAAGTCAGTGTTCATCAAATCCAGCTGAACATTCAGGGTTGTCCAAAAGTTAAAGGATATTATTAACGGCATTAACCTAAATGCCTCTTAAACATTTACAGGTTTAGAGCATTGACCAGCTCTCTGGGAAGCCTGTTCCAGGGTTTGACCACTCTCCCAGTAAAGAAATATTTTGTGGTTCTATAAATGATTCTGGTCCCATTTCTGATGGCCACAGACACCTCATGGCTCATACAGGGGAAATCTCTTCCACTACCCCAAATTTTCTGATCTCTAACATGGAAATATCAATTCTTCTCCCAAATTCATGCCTCAAACACATGTAAGGTGCACAGAAGGTGTAGAATAAAACAGTGTTGCTCATGTTGAAGTTGCCTCAATAGCCCTACATGGCACCTTTGGGCAAGGTACTGTACCAAGGCTTGAAAAGTCCATCCATGTTAGAGTTAAAAATGGACAATTTAGACAAAAGAAAATAATGCAATTTTTTTTTTTTTTTTTGCAGTTTAGAGAGGAAGGTCTAAGTATCAAAGGGGATAACGATAAGCCCAGGCGAAACCCAAGCTCACTTTCCCTTCAGTGACCTTTCAGGAACACATGCAGTGTTCATGTGCTAACAAATTTATGTGAAAGGAAAGATTAAATTATTTGCCTGGGTCCTACAAGACTGTGGGTGCCCGAGCCAGGGCCCATATGTAGGTAGGTGTCTCAACTGCAATGTCAGTGTTTTTTCCAGCACACCATGCTCTGTCTCTTAGGTATCACCTTACTGCACTGATGATGACTGAGTCAAACAAAGGTCTTGAAAGAGTACAGACTGGTGCCAGTGATTGGTGCAAAACTCAGGGAACACTGAAGGATTACAGAGGATACCAGAGACAGCAACAGCTGCATGATGCAGGATGCTCTTGAGAGATGCCAAAGCCATGGAAGGACAGTGAGTAATAAGACAACAGATGTTCTACCACAAGAACAACGGAGGGGACAAAAATAGCAATTGCATGCAAAGATAGCAGTGCAGTGCTTGCATGTGTGGTTTTTAAAAAGAAAATCCAGATCTGAAATGTTTTGGCATATGATCTTGTAATGAATTTCCTCCCCATTCATGTTTTATGACCTGGTTCATTTGCTGCTGGTGAGCTGCAGCTAATGGGCACATGCTGCAGCTGTGGGGCAGGACATGGTATGGGAGAGGAGGAAGCAAAACACCCAAAGCAATCTGAAAAGCATCTGAGTGAAGCAAAATATGTAAATGAGGAAAGTGAGCAAGGAAGCTTGAGGACTGTCAATGAGGAGCTCTAGGAAGTATGCAAGGAAGAGGTATGGAAATACAACCTGCCAACAACACTGAATAACAGTTGCACTTTGGAAATGTTTTTGAGGTCCTGCATAGGCTCTGCATGAGTGGATAGCCCATGGAGAGAGATGGCTGCCATTCAACAGGGCATAGAACCACTCTTACGAGACTTAGAGGATCGTTATATGGCTTTATTTTCCCAGCCTAGAGGGTCAGCCTGTCAGATAAGTGATTTTATACTGCCCTAAAGTGAATCATATTGGAATTTGGCCACCAATTCAGTAGCAGCCTTGAACTCTGCTTTCTCTTCCACTTCCAGTGAAGCAGATTTATTCTCAGCTAGCCACAGATTTGCAATTCAGTATTTATTTGTAGGATGCCTGGTTTCTTGAGCAGCAATGCTGGGATCACCAGTGGTTTGTTTTGGATCCCACATTGATTCCAAAGGAAGGGTTGGTTGTGTCAAATTCCTTCTGGTCACATTTGCTATGTGGTACACACAAGAACTGTCTGTTAGGAGTCAATGAAAATACGACTGAGGTGATATTAACACAGCTAATAGCCATGTTAATAAATGCCAATAATGAAATAAGAAGGAACATTTTCAGACAGGTCTGAAGCTATGTAAAAAATGCATTTGATTAAGGAAATCCATTTCTAACTGAATGGGACTTTTATAATCAAGTGAAAATCCATCTCTGTCCTGTTCCTGGTGGGCAAGCATTTGCAGCTCAGCTTTTTAAGATGTATCTGACAAGATCTGCTCTCTAGTTGGCCTTTTTCATAAGTGGCTTGATGGGAGATGTTGGAGGTTACTTGCAGCCTTTCATCCCTTTTGGAGATGGGAACAACATAGCAAGTCACTCACCATGCTGACGCAAGGTGTGCACAGAGTTTGCTCCATCCATGCTAGAACATAATTTGAGCATCAGAAGAAATACACTCTACGCCAAAGTAGATGAAATGCCTTTTGCTTTTCGTTGTGAGGGAATAGAATTCACAGAACCAAAGAACACTAAGCATCATCCACATCCCCATTTTTTTTTCCTGTTTCTATATGATAATGTCAGATGCATTATCAAAAGCTACCTGCCATCCACACAGAGGCTGCTTCCCTGCCTGTGCCTTTTAGGTGATTGGGGTCATTATTGTGTTACAGCGTTTTTCCAGTCTGACAGCCATGATCTCATTCACCAGCCAGCAAGAGTACTGATTGCTTTAGTACCAAATTATACTTTCTGGAATTGTCAAGGTGGGATAGGGATGTAACCAATAGCAAAAGGACAGAAGGCCTTGGATTTAGAAATATCACAGAATGTTTTGGTTGGAAGAGACCTTAATGATCATCTCATTCCAACCCCTGCCACGTGCAGGGACACCTTCTGCTATTCCAGGTTGGTCCAAGTCCCATCCAACCTGGTCTTGAACACTTCCAGGGGTGAGACAGCCACAGCTTATCTGAGCACCCTGTGCCAGGATTTCTTCCAAATATCTCATCTAAATTGAAATCCCCAGCTTATTAAATAAATTTGATTCAATGATCCTCTTGGGTTCCTTTCAACTCAGGGTATTTTATATTCTCTGAATTCTAACAGGGGTAATGCATGGAAAGCAGGTTTATGATGTAAATATGTAACTGGGATTCTGCAGTGTTGTCTTTTCAGAAGGTTAAGTTGAATTGCATAACCTGTCCTGTGATATAAGAACCATCCGAACTGTGCTGTCCCACAGGCAGCTCACGGTGCAAGGAAGAGGTTATTCAGTACTTGTGTTAAATTTCCATATGTTGGCCAGATGCTTTTCTTGGAGCAACAGTGAATCCGTGCTGCTGTGATCTGCTAATTGTTTTGACACCATGGGAGTTGAAAAGCACTTGGCTCCACTGAACACTTGGCTCCACTGAAATGTGTGTTTTAGTTAAATGACCCCAGAGATGATCAGAGTCAATTTTCCTGCATGTGTGTGCTGCCCTGGCACTTGGGGTGGTTCTGGTCAGTGCTATAGAAAACAAGTGAGTATTTAGTCAGCTCTCTCTGCATTGCACACAAAGAATAGAAGAGTCTTTTCAAAGCTGGAGGGTCTAGCTCAAGGAGCCACTTAAACACCAGCCCTAATAAGGACAGCCCTTGAGTGGATCCAGGCTTATGTGTGAAGCACATGCTTGAGTTTCACTAGTCTGCGTGGGGTTCACACCCAGGTTTAATCATCAGCACGTACTGAAATTCTTTTCCAAGATGTTTTTCAGAACCACAACACAAGTGAGAAAAATGAGTGTGTCATTTAACCACATTTGAATATATTGCTACTGTCTCTGCAACTGCGAGGAAATCCTGATGAACTTTGTTTCTCTGCAGATCTGATAAATTACTTTCCACTTATCCCTCTGCTCTCTTCTCAGATAACCAAAGAAGCAAAGGACTTTTGCTGTGGCAAACAACCTCCATTCCCTGTTCCTTCATGTGTGGGTTGAAGGACAGAAGAATGTTGGCTCTTGGAAAGCACGTGTTTCAGACACATCCATTAAAATCAGTGTGTTGCTACTTCCACAGTTGACTTGTCACAACTACTAGAAGTTTCTCTCCCAGAAGCAAGGTCAAACATATTGACTTTTCTTTCTTTCTTTCTTTCCTCGCAGCTTTTCAACATTGGACAAATGATTGTTTTGATAATTAAACTTTCACTAATGGAAGGTACAGTGATCGTAAGGAAAGACTCTGTCTCTCCCCCTACTTGATGAACTTGCTGCCTGTTGTGGAGAAGATATTCATCGCGAGTGGAAAAGTGTTAATTATGGCTATTTTCAGTTTAAAGACAAAACTGGGTAATTAATCAATCTACCCTACCTAATGTGCTACCTTGTTTTGACTTTTGCTGGGCTACTTTTTGTGGTAGTCAGAATCGGCTGCTTCTTACATTGGATAAGGTAATACGGTGGAATAAGTACATGGAGAAATCTTCCACAAGATCAAAGGAATTAACTATCCAGGATTCAGATCAAAGGTGGGGTGAATTAACATCAGCCTAAGATAGTACAGTAAAGAGTAGGGAAAACAAGGATTTAGAAGGGATGTTGCTTCTTACAGTGGTAATGTATATGTCAACAAATTACAGAAGTGTTTAGAAAGAACTTCCCTTCTGGTGCAGCTGTGAGACACCTGGATGCAACCATTGCAGGAAGATTCCATGTGCATTATCACGGGACCCAGGGCTATTTTGCACTGAAGATGAAGAGCAAGAAGTTCCCTTTCTGCTCTTGCCTTTGTTACTCTACTTTGGCAGACCGAGGTTGGGGCCAGCCCAGCGTGTGTTCAGCTACTGATAAACTTGTACCAAGAGTCCACAGAAACCATATGCTCTGGGAAACTGCTGCTCCCCCCTGCCTTGTGAGATCCGTGTAGCTCTTTTCAGTATTGTTTCCAGTCTACAAACCTTGGGACTTCTCTACATCTGTGTGATCAACAACTCCCTCTGTGTCCTTGCATCCCTCTCTGGAGCACTTGGTGTCCCTGGGAGTGCTCCATCTGGAATGGGGAGTGGATGGTGATCCTTCAGCTGCTTTTGGCCATAGGTAACCCTGCTTTCAAGTGCTGAGGTAGAACACCTTTACCCAGCAGCTGCAGGCAGGACTCACCCTAAATTAGAAGCACAGGCAACCCCATCTGCTGAATCCCAGCCCAATTTCCTCCATTTCTCTCTCTCTCCTGACACACAGCACCTTAGCACAAGCCCTCACTGTGTCCCCTCTCAGAGGTATCCAGTTTTGACCCCTTCTTTCATGGTATTCACACCTCCATCCAAGGCTGTGTGCCAGCAAGCTAGGGAATCCCTGTTTCCCTCTCCAGGAGGGCTACCTCCTCCGGTAGAGACTTAACCTTTTATAACCCCATCCATCATCTTAATTAGGCCTCTTAAGGGGAGGTTACCTAGCCCATATGACTTGTTTCAACCTCTCCAACCTGGTAGTGGGAGCAAATCTCAACCACAGTTATCCTGAGACATTTATCAATACTGTCCTCAGATGGCCTGAAAGCTGAAACCAAAAAAAAAATAGACTACAACTAATAAGATTTTTTTAATATCTCTAGCAGTGACTGTAATTAATTATTGGAAGAGTTTTCAAAAGTTAAGATGGATTTTCCCATCACTGGAATTTCTGAGGTCCAGATGGGATGCTCTTCCATGCTGTGGTTCTAACATGAATGAGTCCAGAGAAGTCCTGGATAGTCCTAATGACTCCTTAATGTTTGGGACCACATCAGTACTGACCTTTAGGAGGATGTACCAATCTAGATTTGACTCAAAAAGATGGGCTCTGAAATCATGAGATGCTGCTGCATGAGGCTCACGGAGACAGGGACTCCAGGGGAAAAGTGGTAGAAGAACATGTCCTGTTCAACATTTGGACCTTCATAAGTCTATGAGGGTATCTCCAGACCCTTAGAACCAGATGGGTTCCTGGAAAACCCACATGCCAGCAGCAGTGATGCTAATTAGAGTTTTTAAATATACCAACAAGCCTCTTATTCTTGGGCCAATCTATCATTTGTATTTACTGATTTACTTCAGTTCTTTGTTTTCAGGAGGTTAAAGAGGCAAAGCATTTTCTTCCTGGTCCCAAGCAGACCTCCTGTGTCACACATACCTGCAGTGCTCGGGTTCCTAGTTGCTAATTTCATCAGGAAGTATTGAAAGCCTAGTGTTACTGCCTAAGAGTAGGAAGAATTGAAACACAGAGGTGTGGGAGGGGATGACTGCAGGGCTGGCTTACCTGTAGTTTCAGTAAACAAGTGTTTACAAACACCCCATTCAACCTGTGGTTTTCTTGGCATGATGGAAAATGACATGAAATGAAAGAGTCTCAGTTGCAAGATCTCTTCTGATGCAGGGACAGATTAAAAGAAAGAACCTACATTGTCCAAGCAGGATGTCATTTACAGGGAGAGCAAACTGCTATAAATGAATGAGGACACCTTGTTCTGCATGAATCACATCTCTGTTTCCACTTTACAGCCTCTCTCCTCCAGCCCCATGGAAACATTTTTCCTTAAAGACCTCTTGACACTGTCACTAGCTCTACAGATTGCTCGTGGTTTGTACATGGGAAAAAACACTTTTGGAGGAGCAGTTAGGTGAAAGTAGATAGACTTTTCTACACTGAGGAATAACTTCTCATAAATCTGCTGGAGCACATTCATTTGTCTTGCAAGCTGTCCTCAAGCCTCCCATATCTATGCTCATCAAGGTCACATCTGTTTCAATGTGCACAGGGAGGCTGAGCCAAGCACTGGGGAGACACTGATTTGTGATCCTGTATTGCAACAGGATGGGCAATTAAAATGATCAAAAAATCCCTTTCCATGTCATTATTATAGACATTCATTTCATTACTAAGGACCTAAAAGATGCAAGGGATAGCAGCAGGTGGGAGGATCCTCACTTGTTTCATCTGCCTCCATGCCCCAAAATGAAGGGCAGTTCTGACAGCAGGGGCTGATGGATATTTCAGTAAAGTCTCAGGTATCTATTGTTACTTTCCACCTGAAGCATAGATGATAAAGGCCAGGGCTTCAGACCAGCTGCTCTTGCATGGACCAAGAACATAGAAACACATGATCATGAAACCTGGGTATGGTTGGGATCCTGAGTATCTTCTCTCTGACTTTATTTTCCCAGTGTTTTCAATCCAGGGGAGGTGTTACTGCAGCAAAAGATCTGGCTTTGAGATGATAAACAGTCTCAGCTCCTTCATTCTCCTGCAGGACTGTGAGGAAAAGCATTCTCTGCGATACCTCCACAGACCAATATCTATCATTTCTAGTGGTGCCCAATGAAAAATGCCCTTGGCAAAATAAGGCTAATAAATTTAACTCTTTGCTATCCCTGTTCCTTTCATCCTCAAGGCTTGTCTGGCCATCTCTTTTTCCAAGCTAAGCAATATGAGTGAAAGCAGACGCAAAGGAAGTGTAGTTAGCATTCATTCATTGCTTATGTATGGGCTGACAAAACTAAAGTTATTTTATAACAGACAGGCAGCAATCATCACCTTGGTGTTATTTATCTTTCTCACTCCTGACCCTTCATCCTGGGTAATTCTTCATTCATCTTTAAAAATGCCAAGATAACTAAGCACAGGACCCATCTAGCCAGAAAACTAACAACTTGTGTGAATGCATGGAGATAATTAATGATCACCTGGCTCGAGTGATGAGTGACTGCCAGGTAAAATATTTGTCCTCTCTGTCATTGATTTCCCCCAATCTACTTCTACTCTCTCTTCTTGAGCTTCCCCAAACTTCAAAATCATCCATTATGGAGGGTTTTCCCTCCCTCCCCCTTCTGCCATGTCTCCTCAAACTACAGCAGATGTTTGCAAAGACATTCCTTGGGCTGAAGGCATTCGTGGATGGCGCAGTGGGCACAGACTGCCTCACACGGCCCTTGATTTGCATCATTTATCCTGAGAGGTGCCAGCAAGGCTTGACAGTTTCATTTTTAAGAACTTTGTAGGAGAGAATGCAAATGGATGCAAAACATATGAGTGATGCTGGCTTCACTTACCACCTGTTGATGGCAGGAGGCAGTGGTCAGGAAGGAGAGAATGTTATTATGCACCTTGATGGAAACAGCCTCATCTGGTGAAATAGTGACGTTTGCCTGTGGTTGGGGTGCTCAGTAGGAAATTAACAGAAGGAGAAGTGGAGGTTCCCAAAAATTAACAGTTCTGCCTCCAAATGGAAAGATGTACTTTTGTGATTCAGGGACACTCTGCACGTGCAAAAGAATTAGCTTTCCACAAGGGCTGGCATGTAAAACTGGAGCATTCAGAATTTTATCACACTTCCATACATCAGCCAGCAGTTACTTACTTTCAGTTTGCAATGTGTCAAATGCCAACTATCCATAAAATCACTCCTTAAAATACCATCTTTAGGCTTCAGAGTTGAAATGAATGAGACATTCAGCTTCCCGTGAGCTCTGGGTCCAGGCTGTCTGCAGGCTCAGGTGAGCAGTTCTATCTTCATTATAGCCGGTTCATGTCCAGCCAGAAATATCAGGATTCTTTATTTTATTCTGAATGGAGATTTCAGCCACTGGTTTTGGACCACGTATTCAAAATCAGTCTTATTTAGTCACAAACAGTGAAGAATGAGAAAGTTGTCATAAAACAGCAGAAATGTACTTCTCTTTGTAGCTCCTGTATGTGTTTGGGATTGCTCTGCTTTTTCTGTAAAGGAGACTATGACGCTGTGAATGTTCCCACGGGAGAAAGAAAATAACCCTGCCTCCACTTAACCACCAGACTTTTCAGAGGATTTTGGGAAGGGGACAAATCTGAGACTTTAGAAACCAAGCCAGCCTGCTTTGAGGTTGCTATGAAAGACAACGAAAATAACCAAAACCAAAACACCCTACTAAGGAAAGGTACCAACTCTGCCTCTAGAGATCATACAAAGATAGGAAAAGCTATGAGAAAATATGCTCAGCATAATGAGGTACTAAAAAAAAAAATATGCCTCTGTCTTTCATGGGGTGATACCTGAAAAGCAGTCTCTGTGCTCCTGATAGACCAGTTAAATGAGAGGGACTAGCGTAACATTTTAAGTGATGGGGTAAATCTGTATCTGTACATCTCATCTCCTCTGAACTGAGGTTGTCTGTGAATCAGCCACACCAGGTATGCTGTGTGACCTCCTCCTCACAGGACAGGACTGGAGGTTCCCCCTCTGTGTTTTAGTCTCTCATTTTTCCTAGCCTTCACGGTCTGCTGGTTTTGTCCATTTTTACTATGGTTTTTGGATCAGAGCAATAACCAGCCGGCAACAGGCGGCACACCAAGAGTCTTGAGCAAGCCTTACCTTAATGTGCAAATTAATCAACTTGGAAACAAAGTAACAGACCCAATTGCGGGTTCAGCTCTGTTTGACCTCTCCACCAAGGACAGGCAGCTGATGGAGGTGCCCCGTGCCCTCCACGAATAACCAAACAGTGTCATCCCTGAAATCAAACGCTAACTGGGCTAAGGTGTCACAACAGCCCCTCTGCAATAGCTTAAATGAGATTTCTTCTATGGCCTCTGCCTTTTTAGAGAAGCACATCTTTCTTCTTTCTCACTATTAGTGTTGCCAAAACGGGGGGACTCTAGGCACCCCAGATAGACTCCCCAGGGTGCAGCAACCAGGGCACCTATTTCCTGGTTCCTCCGTCTCGTTATGCCCTACCAAGCACTGGGCTGTGGCAGAAAGCCACCAGAACTGGAGTTAGGGTGCCTGAGCATCCGTTTGGTTTGAAATTTTGCTTCTTGGGAGCTGGAGTGGAAGAGCTGGATGACTGACAAGCTGACCTTCAGCAGAGGAAGGCCAGAGAAGTAAAAATACCCAGAAAATGGACACTTTTATCCCTGACTCCCTTTAGGTCTCTGGATGATGTAGCTCATGGTTGGAGTCCCATGATTATTGTATTGTCTTAGAAATAAGTCAGTTCTCCAGAGTAGGTCCTATTACAGTGAACTCAGGCTAGGAGCAGAGAGAGGCAAGAACCTGACCTTGCTTCAGTGCTGGGTGATTTGAGGGAGACCCAGTCAGCCAGGCTGTCTGGGAAGCAGCTGCACCAGGAAGGGGGAGGGAGCAATAATTTTTCCAGAGCCAAACGCCATTGCTTGTTTGCTTGGTTGTTGGTGTGCTCCTGAGGTTTGTGCCTTTCTTTTCTAGCTCAGCCCAGATACAACTTTACTCTTGATTGCTGAGGGATTTGTAGCTGCCTGGAAGGCTGCGG
This sequence comes from Donacobius atricapilla, assembly GCA_013397315.1. Classification (NCBI taxonomy): domain Eukaryota; kingdom Metazoa; phylum Chordata; class Aves; order Passeriformes; family Mimidae; genus Donacobius; species Donacobius atricapilla. The sequence goes on along the minus strand of WBMY01010077.1, from coordinate 37,410 downwards.
TTGGCTTCCCCTCAGCTTCCCCTCAGCTACAAGGGGTTGTTGCTCTCGTAACTCCTGAGCTAAAGCAGCACCTCAGGTGGGGAAAATTTCAAAGCCGCTTTAGCAGGTTAAAGAAAGCAGAAGATGCTTTCGGAGCTGTCCTGCCTCGAGGCCCCACTCCTTTCCCCCTCTTCTCAGTAAAAGAAAATGGAAAATCTCTTGAGAATGGGCGATAGCTGCCTTTTCCTTCAGACAGTGGAATGACACAACCAGAGCTCAGACTACTTCCTTCCCTTGTAACGGAGTTACTACCTCCTCTCCCAGCCTACAAGGGAAGATGTGGTGTTGCTGTGGCATTTCCCAGATCCCAGGGACAGAGGAGAAAGCCACACTAAGAGTAGCCAAAATCAGGATTCTGCTCCTCCACCACCAGCACGGGGACCTTTTCCCAGGACTTGGAGAAAGGATCCCCAAGCTCAGGGTGTCTCCCATGGCTCTGATTGGAGCAGGTGTTATCTGTTCAGACAGGGACTATTAAACCTCTGAGAAAACTAGTAGCAGTCCTTAGTTGAGGATCTAATTTAATGAGCAGCCACCTCCTACTCTAATGAGTCGGGACTCTGCTAGCCATGCTTGGCAAAGCAAGTCATCTGGATCTGGATCTAATACAAGTGCCTTCAGCACATTTCATTTTGAGTTCTATTTCCAGAAGAGACCGGTGGGTATAAAAAGCCAGTTTGCCCTGTATTTAAGAGTAGTTCTACTGTTTGTTTCCAGTGTGAACATTCAACCAAGTCCCTTTATCCCTGTGTAGTCCCAGCCCCATTGCATCACAGGGCCGTGAATCAGCTACATTCATCCTTAAAATCATAGGTCCCAATAACCCAAGACTCCAGGAACCCATCCCTCTGACAGTATCTGCTGTTCTTCCCTGCCTCCCCAGCATTTTCAGCACCCCATTTCACTGCCAGCCCTCCTCTCACACCATTGACACAGACTTAATCCCAGAAGAGCTCAAGGGTGACCAGGATACCCAACCCAAAGAATGGGTTTGGGAAGAAAGGGCTTTTGTGACTCATTCTAATTTGCCATGTGGACTGAACAGCAGATCCCAGTTGTCTGTGCTTACAAGGTTTAATATTCTAATTGAAATTTCATAGAAAAGCTGCACCTTTCTGATCAGTTGCCCCAGCATAAACACTTTATCTATACACAGACATCTGCCCTCTGGCCTAGCCTTTCTAGAAGCTGCATCAACAAAGTAATGCTAATAAAAATATCCATCTGTGCTTAAAGATAAACAAAGCATTAATATACAAAACTGCAGCTTAGATTATATTAGAGTCAGTTTTAGTGATTTAACACATCTGTTAGGATGTATTTCCCACCCAGGACATCTCGCTCTTGCTTTTTAAAATATCTTTGCATGAAAAAATGTGAGAGCATTTCCCTGGGAGCCTTTTGCGTGTGTCACACTTGCAACCAGCCCTGCTCTGAAAGCCTTTTCCTTGAGACACCCTGCTGGGACAGGGCTAGGGGATTAGGGCCTGTAACCTAAACGTTATTGTACTTTAAAGTAAATGTTCCCCCCCTCACTCTACTTGGGTTTCAGAGCCTCTTCAAAGGGCTGTTTTCTTCTCTTCCTTGGCAGCAGGGGAAGAATATTTCAAACCCCAGAAACCAGACACTTTGGTGAGCTCCTGCAGAACATGTCTGTGCCTGGATGGACCCAGGAAAAACATGGTGCCCAAATCTCCTCTGGCACTGCCAGGGCTGGGCTTGCTGCAAGGATTCCCAGGCTTTCCAGACTGGAGACACTGACTCTGGGCTTTTTTTTCCTATGCCATTCCAATGCATTATAAGTGAGAAATAGGGGAAGAGGACACGCTTCAATTTTGACCTCATTTTTTCTAATAGCCCCTGCTCAAAAGAAGGAAAGCTGATTTAACATGTTGGCAACCTTATCTTAAGAAAAATGATAAATCTGTTTCTCCCAGCAGTTCTTCTAAACGGGTGTTCTTATCCTGTTATCCATGCTTGGCAAAGCTGTCTGGAAGTTGAAGCCTGCAATTTATGGGTTTGGGATCCAATTCTGCCTTTCCCTTTTCCAGTGCATCCTGTCCACACATGTAAAATGGGAAGAGAAGCCACTACCTGTCCTCCAACCCAAAGGGAAGCTTAGCTGATGAACAATTAATATTTTTATCCTTGCCAAGCTTTATAGTTGGGGCTGAAAAAACAACCCAGTAGTATCTCTGTCCTCATTGCTGGCCCTTGGTAAAAAAAGTTGTTCATTCATCATCTTAAACCCGAGTGCTATTTTCAGACAAATGTCAGATAGAGCCAAAGAAGGGGTGAGGACACCCTGACCTATAAGAGGTTGCTCTGTGCCTGTCTGAGCAGAGGACATGTCTCCAGCAGGGACACAAACTTTGCCTCAGTAGGGTGTCCCAGCATCACCAAAGTAACAAGTGATGGGACAGGAGGAAAGGGTCTCAAGTTGTGCCAGGGGCAGTTTAGATTAGGAAGATTAGATTAGATTAGATATTAGGAAGAACACCTTCACCAAAAGTGTTGTCAGGCATTAGAACAGGCTGCCCAGGAAAGAGGTGGAGTCACAGTCCCTGAAGGGATTTGAAAGAGGTGTAGATAATTTGAAACAATCAGGAATTGCAGCAAATCCAACACACTGTGGACATACGCCAGGCTCTCACGTTTGCCTGGTTTACCTGCCAGCAAAGGGGTTGGTTGCCTGAGCTCATTTTGTGGTGTGGAGATCTGTTACTGCTCTCCATGAGACAAAGTGCAGCTGTCAAGGTAGCTGAGGAGCTCAGTAAGTGCATAGAAAGATGTATCTGAAGTATCTATGAGATCTCCAGGAGGCAAGAGGAAGTAGGCAGCAAAATTTGCAGTTTCTGCATCATTCCTCTTAACATAATATCTGATGTTACTTTCCCATCTGGAGAGATGCCACTCATGTATTTAATTTTTAGTGTGACAGAGGGTGTCGTGCTGCTGCAGCTCAAAGGCTGCCTTTCAGAGGAATGGTCCAGAGGGGAGAAGGCGTCTCACAGGAAGCAGCAGATTGGAAAACCAGAGCATCCTAGCTAAAAAAACCTGAAACCGGAACACCGGTTTCCATGACAGAAAATTATGTTAGCCTTGTGGAGCATGATTATTAGGGGAAATTGAGAGCCTTTTGCAACACATGACTCCCTGAAGTCTTTCAAAGAATATTTGCAAAGTCACCAACAGTGATTTCTGACCAGCTGCCAAAGAGAGAGGGTGGCAGAGACATGAGAAGTCTGGTGTGATGGTGATGGGGAGGTGGTGGGGTGGGAGGAAGCCATCAAAATGCCTCACCCCACTTCAGCTAGGCTCTACTCCCTAAGCCCTGTGGGTGTTGCAGCAGGAAAAGAGTTAAGATAGAGCTGGAAAGGAAAACACAGCCTGTAAGTAGGTCCTGCATCATGGTTTGTAAGGCTCAGCCATAAGACCCTGACACAGGAAGGCAGTCATACCTGGACCTGTGTCACCTGTTAAGTCCTTTTCCTGCACAGGAACCAGTGCCTGGCTCCACAACTCAGTCTCCTGATAGATTGTTTAACGAGGAAGATTTTTTAAAGCTACTTTTCTTCAAAGGATTAATTTGTCTTTTGATGTGGCAAACACTGACAAATGCTGCTTTCCCTATCGCATTCAAACACACACCATTTTAGAAGTTAATAAACCCATTTGCTGCCAAATAACTGGGTGGGGTTTTTTTCTTTTCAATTCCACTCTGTCAGGATGGTAAGAGGTTTAATGTCTTCATGGCTTCTCCTTCTTTCTGCAGCTAAATCAGGTGTAACTATCAATGCAGTGAGCAGCATTTTTTTCCCAGTTATGCAGCCATTATTCCCATTTCCTCAGCGTCATCTCCTTCCACGCTGATGGCAGCAACCACGATGCTGTCACTATGTGTGATCCGAAGCGTAATATTTCCACCTGCCATGGCCTCTGGTGAGCAGAGAAGACAGTCCAAACCATGAGAGCTTGTTTATCATCTCACAGGGTGCACTGTCCTCACCAAGCAAGGACAATGTGCTATGGGGAGCACTCTCCTGCTCCCTGAAATGTTGTAGAGCTTTGGAGGAACATTTTGGCCCAAGGAACCTGCTGTCCTCACCTAGCACCAAAAATAGTAACAAGTCAGTATTTGTGCCACGTGGAACATTTGCTCTTACACATAGACCAGGAGAAGTTCTGTGAACATCTTGGATGCTTCTGCACCTCTGGCAGTGGTAGAGGACCACCACCTGCAGGATTTCAGCCTCCAGGAAAGAGCCATGGAATCATTTAGACTGGAAAAGATGTCTAAGATCATTGAATCCAACCCTTGACCCAGCACTGCCAAGTCCACCACTGAACCATGTCCCTAAAAGCCACATTAAAATGTTTTTTGATCAGTTCTAGGACTAGTGATTCTACCACTACCCTGGCAGCCTGTGCCAGTATCTGACCACTCTTTCAGCACAAAAAAAAAACCCCAATGTCCAATCTAAACCTCCCCTACAACAACTCAAGGCTGTTTACTCCTGTCCTGTCCCTTGCTTTGTGGGAGCAGAGCCCTACTCCCACCTGGCTGCACCCTCCTGTCAGGGAGTTGTGGAGTGTGAGAAGGTTCCCCCAAGCCTCCTTTCCTTCAGGCTGAGGCACCCCAGCCCTTCTTCAGTAGCTCCTCATGAGACTTGTGCTCCAGACCCTTCACCAGCTGTGTTGCCTGTGCTTAGGTGTTCCAGCAACTTGGAGGAGTCCAAGGAAATCAGAAGGGCTAGCAGAAAACAGCTATAGAATTGCTGTGGGTGCTCTGTGTGTGCCTGTGCCACTGCTCTAAACTCTGTTGTATGAGAAGACTTGGCTCTGCAAAGCAGAATATGAACCTTCTGGTTTGCAGTAAGAGAATTTTTTTTCTTTTCAGGCTTCAAAGGAAGGAGACAAAGAACAAGCTTAAGATTCATATCTTTATTTAGGGAAGGAGTGTCTCTCACATTTGTGCTAGCAAAACATGCAAGCCTCATCTGAGTCAAAGACAAAAAGCTTATTGGGGCCTAAACCACAGGTCAGCTAAGTCAACAGAAAATTTTCCATTGATTTTCCTAGGTTTGGCTTCAGGCTCAGAGTAAAAAAAATGTGATTAATAAGACGAGTCCAAGGAAAAAAAAGATATGGTTGGAAGCAGGAAAAGGATTATGACCAAGGGCTGTAAAACTTGAGAGCCTTCTTACCACAAATGCTCAGTAACTTTAAACCATAACCTGGCATCTGGTTACAGCATCTTCCCAGAAAGGAAAATCTCGGCTTCCTATGTCTATGATTCCCAATTTCCCCTTGTCAGTTTTGTTCCAGCAGGCACAACCTTCTTGGTTTTCATCTGATGCATGTGGTGATTCCAGACGCAGTAAGCTCTTTTTGTATGGTCTGGGTTGTTTGGATTTTTTTTCCCCAAATTCAGAGTTCTGAAGCCATTTTAGTTGTCTGCAGCAAGATCACAGCCAGTGCAGTACGGCAGAGTGGCATCATAATCAAGATCTGGTCTCTTCATTTGAATGCATCAGTGCTTACACCAGGAGATTTTGCCTGTAAAATATACTCTCTTTTTTATCCTTGAACTAATTTTAATCTTTCTTTTTCACTTGTCACTTTGTTGTTCACAAAGCTTGCTTTTTTGCCGAGGGTTTCAGCAGAATGCATTAAAGTGAAGAGAGATAACAAGACCTAATAACCCTCTTTATCACAAAATAAATAAGTAAAAGAACAACCCTTCCACTTAGGTGTTGCAGATATAATTGAATGTTCCTTTGAAAACTCTTTGATCAATGTAACTTGTTAAACTTCTAGCTTTTGTCTCAAATGTAGCTTCTGGTCTTTTCATGTTGGATGAAAAGCTTAGTTACTCAGTTCAGCCTTATCTCAAAGTGATTAGTGGGGTTTTTTGGGGATGGTTTCTTCTCTGTACCTTGTGGGACTTCATAACATCAGGCAAACCCTTACCTGCCTCAGAGAGGAAGGCTGGCACTGAAAACAGGTAAAAAGTGGCATTTAGGCTGCCATGCTGGTGTTTTCATTGCCACTTACACCACAGTAGTGGAATATAACCCACATTTATTACACAAACTCTATTACATGGGCAAAAAGACATAAAAGCACATTTGTCTGCAGGTCTTGGTAGGTTAACCAGGAACTAAATATTTATCCTGGCAACATCAAAGTCGGACAGTAAAAAGAATTTCTGTAATATAAAATGAATACTTTTTTATCTGGAGGTCAAGGCGTTACCAAGACAGGACAAACAGTGGGTTCATCAAGCTCCCTGCCCTTGGCTGTAGTTGTCGTAGTTACCAAGAACAACGTAGACTCACTTTTTCAGGTTAGAAAATCTAATGCTTTATTTTGGGTTGATCTCTCTTTTATACTATTTTACACAGACCAATTTGATTGGTGAAACAAAGGCAAACCTCTTCAATCACATTGGTCAAAAGAGAGGGAGATCAAGAAGTCCCTCCTATGAGAAAGGGATGAAACAACATAGGTACAGTTAGAAAAACATTGCTCTTGTTTACAGAAAATCACCTGGGAAAAGAATTTCCAAAAACCAAAACATGTCAGGCATGAATTCAGGGCTACAGGTAGTGACGTTCTCCGAAGGAAAGGGGAAGAAACTTGCAGCAGATAACTTACTCAATGATCTGTTTAAGCAGTTTGTTAAATAAAAAGCCCATCAAGTCAGCTTAAGATATTTCAAGATTTATTTTTAATTACTTGGTTACTCAAAAGCTCTCCAGTTTGTCCTAGATAAACTCGAAACCAGAGAAACACCACAAATAATGACTGAAGAGAACAAATCTCCCAGCATTAAGGGTCTCAAGCCCAGGCTTACCACCACACACTAGAGAAAACTGGCCTCTTTCAGCAAGTGTCACTGGAGCCTCTGGGTGCTACTGGATGCATTTTGGAAATAACCCCCTCATGGCTGAAGTTTGTGCAATGCTCTTTTAAAGTTATGCTCAATAAAAATCTCCAAAATTAGATCATTTGGAGTTTGGAATAAATGGGGTTTGCATATAAATAGAAACCTTTAGCACCTTTCAAGAGTTCTATGAATAAATACCAGCATGGAGAGAAAAAACAACTTGTTTAGGTTTACATGCAAAGTCCAATTTAGCTGATGACCCAGCATTCTTATACCTTTCACACTGCAATCTGAATCCAAGATTAGAGGCCTCTCTGAAAAAAAGCACTGATCTCTAGTTCAGTTGTATTTTTAGAAAGGGGTTTAGTGTTCAGGAAGGACCCTTTTCATCCCTGGAGCTGGGGATGAGACACTTTCATGGCTCAGTGCTGGCTTGCCCATATTAATCCTCCTTTTGATGAGTAGCTCTGCCCAAAGGATGACAACTTGTTGAGGAATAAAAATTTGGAAAATTTCTGTTTGTTCCTTGCCAGAGTAAAATCAAACCTTCATGAAAGGCCTGCAATGGCAGGTGGGTGGTGAAATCACTGCATTCAAATCAGAATCAGAAACACTGAATGGTTTGGGTTGGAAAGAACCTTAAAGCTCTCACCCCCGGCCATGGGCGGGGACACCTTCCACTAGACCAGGTTTCTCCAAGCCCTATCCAGCCTGGCCTGGGACCCTTCCAGGATGGAGCAGCCAAAGTTCCTCTGGGCAACCTGTGCCAGGCCCTCATCATCCTCACAGAGGAGAATTTCTTCCCTGTATCGGACCTAAATTTCCCTTCTTTCAGTTTGAATTCTCTGTTTGTGTTCTCTCAAAACATTAAATAAAAAACAGCTTCCTTAGATGTCCTGATATCTCAGGGTGTGTTATTCTGGCTCGAAGCCTTTTTGCTTAAGCCTTTTGCCCACAAAAAGAGGCCTAATGAGTTATGAGGTTTTCAAAACCTGCATAATAAAAACTGTGATTCAATTCACTTATGAGGTTTCTCTCTTTTTTGTGTTCTCAAACTGGGAAAATCAACAGGAATAATTTGCAAAAGTGATTGAGTGACTCGTAGAATTACTATATATGGTCAGTCTGTCAGATTATATTGTTTGGAATAAATTTTCCTAGAACCAGTTTTTGCTTCATGTGTATGTCAAGCCAAGTTTGAGGTCCTTGCTCTGGTTTTTCTCCTAGTTGATGCAGGCAAAGAAGGTTTGAGTCAAAGTTTGGCTAGATCCAGGGAACCTGGCAGAGTCCCACTGCATTTCTGTGCTTACTCAAAGTATCACAGAACTATTTTCAAGACAGAGAGTTTGAAAGCTGGCTGCCAATATCCAAATTTACAAATAAGATTTTGCTCGGTGGCTCATGATTTACCTGGGATGGATCATGTTTTCTAGCACAGTCCCAGTCACATGTGGTACATCTGAAAACACAATCAGTTATTTGACAGGTTCCTTTCTGCATTTGTAATGAAGCCAATGCTGGCAGTAAGTCTTCAATAGCTTTTTTTTTCCCAAATAATCACACACTTTCACAGAGTGAATGGTATTCCTGAGGTGATTACAGAAATAAGGACAGGGAATTTCTGTATCTCTGGCTGATGTACACTTCAGTCTGCTTTTACAGCTTCATTTTAGAGCAGAGACGGTGGTCTTTACCTGTTGAATTTTCTAATATTCAGTTTGTTAATGCCCACAGAGTGCAATACAAGTTGGTCACGGAAGTGAAGGCTGTTAACAAAGAGGGCATTTCTGAGCAGCTCACCCTGGACACCCTAGACACTCCCACCTCCCTTCTGCACATCACCACTGAGGTGTGACCCCACAGACAGTTTCCAGCACAGACCTGTTCAGGTATGCCTTGGCCAGTGTAACGTGCCTGCTCCGAGGATGTCACCCAGCAATAGTTTTTGCACTGTAACAGTTTCTGAAGAAATCAGTTTTCTTCCTAATCACCAGTTTAGCACAGCTAATGGTTCATCCTCTGAGGGTCTCACACATTAAAGCAGCGAGGGCAACAGAGACAGCAAAGTAATCATACAGGGGCAGCTGCTATTGCTGTGGAAGGAAAAACAAGTTGGGGTGATGAAGAGGAGCATGCAAGACTATTAGGTGGTGTTGTTCCTAGTTTGCCCCCTCCTTTCACAGCTGCATTGTCTTTACAGTGACATTCATTCTTCAGGTTTGTAAGGACCACATTGGTGAAGCCAAGAGTTTGTCATGGTTTCTGCAGCGTTGCTGGCACAGACACAGGACCAGTCTCTGGAAAGCATAAATGTCACTGGTTTGTGCTGGTCTCAGTTGTTTTTTTCTTAAAAGGAAAACACAGAAAATGCAGATGCCTGCAGGAAAGCAGATGCCTCCAGGCAGCTGCCAGAGCAATCCTCAGACATGCACTGTCATTAGAATAATCTTCAAAATCTCCCTCAGCCCCAGTTCATGTTCCTTGAAGACAAACAACCACCATATGAGTTGAGGACTCTTCCTAGAGAGGATTATCAGCCTCTAGGACATCATCTTGGTCTGCTCAGCTTTTAAAACAACCACAAAAATGCTTCTGCCACTGCAGATCACACAGAATAACTGAAGTGGCATTGGGGAATGAAATTGGGAGTGTGACTGAGGGCTGACCTGACTATGGCCAGCTCACCCTGCAAATACATAATTTCTTTTCTGAAAGGAATGCATTACCGGAAATCTGCCTCAAAATAGTTCCATCCCTTTGCAATTTTTTCCTGGGTCTTGAAAAGCATGATGAAGTGACCTGGCTCTGGGAAGAAACTGAGAGCATTTCTGCCTTCAGAGAAGAATTTGTAGAGCAACTTTCCTGTAGGAAGATGACACATCTCAGAAAATTCTACTAGGTTGTTCCCTTATGGCTGCACAAATATCACATGAATCCAGAAAAGGGGATTTAAAAACCAAAACAAATCATTCCAGACCTCATTTCAGCAGTCACTTCTTTGCATAAACAATGGCCACATATAATAGCTGTCTGAATGGCTCTGAAATCTCAGCTTTACACACCTGCCATGGCCTTGATTTAGTTTGTAACAAAACTCCAGATGTGCCTTCCCAAACCATGTCATTCCACAGAGCGATGGGGGATTTCTGCCCAGGTGGCTGCAGAAAACCCAGCACTGCCATGAGCAGCCCCTCTGCCATCACTGCAGGGAGGACTCAGACTGGGATAACCAGTGCTCCCCACCTCCCACTCCATGCGAAAACAAATATAGATACATAGTCCTCTGCTTCAACAGTTGGCAAGTTCTTAGTCTCTCCCTGGCCTCAGGGAGATGTCTTGAGATCTCTCACTGTCTCCACAGGTTTGAGTCCTGGGTTTTATGCCTAGACCATCATGTTCTGACAAGTAAGTGAAAAGGATGAGTAGTGCAGTTTTGAGTCTGGTAACTTCTTTACAGGCAGGAAGAATTACTGAGAAATGCACAGGTTCTTCGGAGACAGCAAGAACTTCCTGACCTTGTTAGAGCTGATGTGAATTACAGACATTTAACTGGAATACGGGTTATTATAGCCCATCTTGAAACACAAAAGAGAGCTCTGAGAGTATGACTTCTGTTTCAGTGTATTAAACAAATCCTTTCTCAGATAATGGCATTTCAGCTGCTCAGAAATGAAATACCAGAAGAAAACATCAATTTGGGTCATTTTGCCCAAGCTGAAATGATTTTGTTAAAAGAAACATAAATGGAAGTAAATTTAAGTATTAAAAATCTTTGCAAAATGAAGATTTGGATTATTTAGTTTCCAAATGGAAGATTTTTGCTTTTTCTTTGTATTTGGCCAGAGATGTTTTTTGGCAAATCTGGTGCATATTGTCAGAGAGAGGTTTTTGGCTTAAATCTGCCTTAACCAGCAAATTTCAGATTTAGAATATGACTTGGCCAATGAGCAGCAAGGTGATGCTTCTTGTATGTGAGCAGCTTGACAGACTGAGCATCAGTGCGGCTCCAGAGCCAGGTAGCTGGGATACCCTCACTGTTTTCCATGTGAAATGTGCACCACAGGAACACTTTTTGTCCAGGCAAGAATCAGTTCGATCATCTCTTTGTCAAAACTCCTTCCAAATCAAACCTTCTTCTTCAAGGCTTGCAAACTTTCAGTAGCTTTTGGTTTTACAGGCTGCTGAGTTTAAGTTTGTACATTTATTAACTGCCCAGTTCTATCAAAATCTGACAACTAGAAGTAACAAGAAGGTGCTTCAAGTATTTCTCTAGTTAATCCTAAGCACTCATGACTAATGATGCAGGAAAGAGGAAGAGAGAATTGCAAGACTTATAGGTCAATGGGTTTTTAGCCAACATGTAGGCAATGGGGCGTGTCCTCTGCATGCAACCAAGGAGATCTCAGCTTAGAATCATGGAAGAGAATCACAGAATGGTGATCCCATCTCTCTCCAATTTAGATAGAAGGGTGTCATGGGGGACTATGTCTAAGGCCTTAGAGAAGTCCAGAGGGACGACGTCCATTGTCCACTGATGGAGTTACTCCATCATAGGAGGCCAGTGGGTTGGTCAGGCAGGACTCGCCCTTGCTGAAACCATGCTAGCTGTCCCAAATCACCTCCCAGCCCTTCATGTGCCTCAGCACAACTTCCAGGAGGGTCTTTTCCATGATATTCCCAGGCACGGAGGTGAGGCTGACAGGGCAGTGGTTCCCAGGGCCCTCCTTTCTACCTTTTTAAAGATGGGTGCAATGTTTCCCCTTTCCAGTCACCTGGGACTTCCCCTGACTGATAGGACTTTTCCAATATCCCAGAGCATGGCTTAGCAACTCCATCAATTAGTTCCATCAGGACTCTGGGATGCATCTCATGGAGTCCCATAGTCTTATGTATGTTCAGGTTTGTCAGGTGGTCATGAACCTGATCTTCACTTACAATGAGAAAGAGTTTACTGTCCCAGTCCTCATCCTGCTGTCCATCCACTCCAGAGGTGTGGCAAGAGAGGTCACAAGTGAAGACTGAGGCAAAATAATTGCTCAGCCTCCTCCTCATCCCTTGATACTGTTTTTCCAGCCTTGCTCATCGATGCGGGTTGCATCTTTTTTTGGCCTTCCTTTTCTGGCTGGCATACCTGTAGAAGTGCTTCTTTTGTTGTTTTTATCCCTTGCCAAGTTCAGCTCCAGCTTAGCCTTGACCTTCCTCACCCTGTCTCTACACAGCTCAATTTTATCCACTGCCTTTGAGCATCCACCTGGTGAGATGGCAAAGCATCCAGAAACAACCAGAGCCCAAATTCAAAACCTAACACAAGATGTGCTTTGAATGGGACAAAGCCTTCACATCATCCCCTTGTTGGCTGAGCTGCCAAGGCAGCCTTTCTTCCAAACTCAAATAGTGACAAATATTTAAGAAAAGGAAAACAGAAAGCTCCAAGGAAAAAAAAACCTTTCTGACTACTGAAGTAGAAATTTTTCATTAACCAAATACAAATGCACAGATAAATTAGTATCAGCTAGTGATTAGGTCCAAAGGCTGCTGAAATCAAAGTCAGCCTCTTCTTTAATCTTGCTACTTCCATTAGGTCAGGTTCCCTACTTACAAATCATACACTGTAACAAAAGATGTTTCACAACACACATCCACCCATATGAAAGAAACATGTCTGGAAAATTTTTTTTACTTTTGATGTTGATGATTTAAAGTTCTTCTGTAGACTTTATTGTGCAGGTCTGAGTTTGGGGAGTTCACCTGTAGAGGAAGAACATCGAAGGTCCTTCAAGCAGTTCCTTTCACCCAGCTGACCCAGCTGAAGAACCATAAGCATGTCTTGCTATAATACCTGCAACCCAGGAGCTGACCATTATATCCACTCCTTTTATACCTCTTACCAATCAATCCTTCATAGATAAACACTTTTGGACAGTGTTTGCAATTACAAACTCTTGCCAGGTTACATTTACTTACTGAGGGAGTCAGATTCAAACCATCTGCACTTGCCATATATTGCCATGGTACCTGTTTTTCAGCAGTTGGTACATTTTGAACTTAATAAGAGAATTCACAAGTTTAGCAGTAGTTTGAGGAACACAACTCAAGCAGGCTGAACAGTTTGCTAAACACAGAATCACAGGATCATTTCGGTTGGAAAAGACCATCATCATCATCAAGTCTAACCTGTGACCAATCCCCACCTTGCCAACAAGATCAGAGCCCTGAGTGCCATATCCAGTCATTCCTTGGACTCTTCCAGGGATGGGGACTCTTCTGCCTCTCTGGGCTCCCCTTTCCGATGCCTGATCAGCTTTTCAGTGAAGAAATTCTTCCTGGTGTCCAACCTAATGTCCATATACAAACCCATACCACCAGCCTAGGATCTCTTGATGTCAGAGTTCTTATCTCTGTATTTAACTGACTGGGTTTTGGTAGTCTTTGAGAGTAAACACTCACAAACAGTGCCTGCTGCTGACTTACCTGACTGAGGTGTAAAACATCCAGGTTCACATGCTACAAGATTTGAAGGACCTTGAGCTCAGAGCTAATATAACGTTGTGTCTCTACACCTGTGAAGCTCTTTGCAGTCCTCATGGCAGAACAACTCTTTTGGGTGAAAACTTAGATTCCTCCTTTGCCTTTCCCTTACCAGAGCCTGGGAAAAAGGAATCTTGTGCTTACATCCCATCTGCTGCCCTAAATGCTGTCCATCAACAAAGAAAAAAATCGGAGCAGAAAATCTATTAACTGATTCCCAGTAAAATAAACCAGATTAGTTTAAACTAACAATAAGGAGAGTTTTCAGAGGATAAATAGCAATTTTAACCACTTAGTTGCCTGGTGTCCAGGAAGATCTTAAGCCATTTCTTCAAACAGGAATTTATAATCCTAGAACAATTGATTTGTCTTGAAATTATTACCTAAAATCTTGATGTAAGTCTTGTAAATGTGTCTTTCTGACCCCACTTCCTCCTTCAGACAGGAGGTTCTGGGGCAGTAGTTAATCCACTCCTGAAAGCACAGCCTTTACTCAAACCCAACATGTTCTGTTGCAGTTTGCACAGTGTTTGAACAACTTAATTCACGCTGTGCCCCTGCAGGCCTACCATCTCACTCTGTCTTAAGAAGGTGAGATGGAGCTGTGGAGAAGGGGCCACATCCACATCATCCCATAAGTCAGCAGAGTCCCACAGCACTGCTCAGCTGGTGCCCAACTCAGCACATACACCTCCCTAAACTGAACATAACCAAGCCCCATTTCATAAAGAGATGTTTCTCAGACGCTGTTTGCAGCAAGCATGGAATAGTTCATATCAACCCAAATTCACTACTCATGAAATCCTGGCTTTATATTTTGCATTACAATTCACCACTTACACCCCAGGAATCCTCAAACACTGGTAAAAGGTATTTAAGCAGTTTCCAGAATGAATGTAGACAAAATTATGTGACAAACATTTTCGATCTGTCAACTTTTTCACAATCTACTGCTTTTCTCAATATTGTGAACAATAAAAAAAGCTGCAGCTGATCAGAAACCTCCATTTCCTTTTTGTGAAACAGTTTGAGGTTTTGCAAATTATTTTCACTTGGATGCAAAAATGAAATCAGGAGGTTCAGGAAGTTTTGGCTGACAGGCAGCTGAGCCTCTCTCACAAGCCTGTTTGAGAGCAGAACCCCTGTCCCCCCTTGGCCTGTTTGTCATGCAGGCAGCATCCTGACCCCGGGGTTCAGTCTCTATTAAAATGCAACAACAGTTTCATTTTCCTCCAGAAGAAAAGCAATTTCAAAGCCTTGAAATGTTTCTAATTATGTATGTTGTTTACATGATCACGACAGTAAATATAAAGAATACTTGAAGTTTCCAGGAGTTTTTGAACTTCAGCCAGAATTTTATAAGCTGGCACATAAGTTGACACTACAACCCCTTTTCTTATCCAGATACACAATTTTTTGAAACATCACCTGGACCTGAGTTTCATCTTCCTGAAGCTCTGAACTAAAAGATTTTGTATAATACTTCAGTTGTGATTGAGAAAAAAACCCAAAAACTACCCTCTAGTCAAAATATTTCAGCTTAATCTAATTCATTATCCACTGTAAATGCCCATGGAGCGAACTCACCCTTCTTATTTGCTAAATTACTGACCCAATCATTTTTTGTATTGTTGGATCAATTTTAGTTTAAATTGCTTTTGTCTGCATAAATTACACCCCATTGTGAACATGAGGGCCCCTGCCTCTATCTACACAGAGCTTGAAGCATTCAAAAAGTCAATCCTTTAGTTTCAAAAATCTCTAGGGAAATAAGGTATTCTAGAGATGCAATTTAAGTTGCTAAACATTTCAATATTATGGTATCTGCTGCATTGGGTGTTACTAGTCTCACTGAAATCAGTAGAAATATTTAATCAGCAAAGTTGGCGAGATATGATTAATGTCTGCAGGATCAGGGGCACAGATGCATCTTGTCTATGGGTGCAAAAGAAAGTAGATGCATTTGTGGTCAGCAAAACTCAAAACATGGCTGCAAATGGAAAACAGGGAAGGTCGTACGAGGGATCAAGCTCTGGCACTTTTGGCAGGTTGTCAAGAAAGAAGAAGCTATGAGCTTTGAATCAGCCCAGAATTTCAGTGAAAATCACTGATAATTAACTGTTTCCACAGCTGCCACTGCAAGTCCAAAATTACGTTAAAATGCATCTCTGCTTGATTTAAATTTCAAGGGATAAATGACACATAGCAAGGGTGATACGTGAGATAGACATGGTGTCAGCTATCATAAGCTCATTAACAAATTAATCAAAGCCCAGATAGATCCTGTGCATTCTCAGCTAATCACCTCCCCACTCAGACCACTGATGAAGGACCCAGTTTCACTCACAAACCCAACTTCACATCCACTCCCCCCAAATCTTCTCTGATCATGGGCTTCCCTGTAAAGCATTTGACATCAGAAATAATGAGACACTCTTTCAAGAGTCCTTCCTTTTCATACTCTGAATATTAATTTGAGCCCCATCACTCATTAAAAAGGACACTGTCCTGTCTTCCATCCTGGCTTGGGAGCAATGATACAGAGACTTAAATCAAAACCTTGATGAACACAGGGCATGGGAGGATCCTGCAGGACCAAGAGATAGACATGGCCAAAAGCCCCAGGTCCCAACCACTCCTAAACATCCTGGAGTATGTTAAAGCTGGCTTCACAGCTGGGATGTGTAGCTGCTGTTTAGTACTTTGCAGAAATGAGCTGGTAATCTTGTCAGCAACAGCCTTAATGCAGAGATGTGGCTGTATATTTTCTTGCTCCAGTGGGAAATGCAGTAAGAGAGAATTTTTCATCCTCACTCCTGCTCCTGGTTTCAAGTAAAACTGGGGGGAAGATGTTAGTTGAACCAGATGATCCAACAAACTACCCTTTCACACTAATTAGGTTTGCATTATCAGGATGTCAAGAAACAGAGCGCACTGCACAATTTATTCCCTGTCTGTGGAACAACTTTTGCTGGATAAATGACACAGCAAGCCAGCTGTGAAGGAGGTCATCTTGCCTTCTGCTGGAGAAGTTACTGCTCTTCATGATCCATTCCTGGATGTTATGAAAAGCTGAGAGTGTTTTTGTTTCTCAGGGATTTCAAAATTCAGCCTGTATTTATGAAATATGGATGGATGATATTTCCCAGCCAGTGACAACTGAATATTAGGGCTAACATTAATCCTGATACTTCAGGGTTGGTTAGTGGGGCAGGATTTTCCCTTAAACAGGAGATGATTCATGGCTTTGTTCAGGAATTGAGACAACAACAAGATAAAGGCTTAGAAATTTTCCCGGATAACATATTTACTGCTCCATCTTCTTGTTTGCGTCCCCTAAAACTCAGGCGATCCCCAGATCCCCATTTATTTAACTAATGGGCCATTTAACCTTATGTTGGGTGAAATTCACTCCACATATACTTGGATGAAATATATCTGGAGATAATGCTGCTTTTTTCCTGATGGATTTGCCCTTGGGGTTTTTTGCCCTATGGCAAAAAGCGTGTCCTCTCCTGGAGGACTGCTCTCCCCTGGGTGCATTCTGAAGCCATGCTGGAAGGCACACTGCTCTGTCCAGACGTGTGAGCAGCTTTGGGACCTGGTCAGAGCCCCAGACTATAGCTGAATCAAAGCCTCCTCTACCCATCTAGGCCTCACTCCTCTCTGGGCCAAATTTTGCATCCTGAAGCAGGGTTGTGGGGAACAGGTTCTTGAGAAGGCTTAGTTGCAAAGATAATACTGCATCACTTCCAGGGACATCCAGTGAAAGAGCTTCGGGTTTTAATGTCTTTCTTACCCAAACTGCAAGGTAATGCCTGAAGCTCCCAGCCATCCCTAGCTGCACATCAGTTTCTCTTAGTTCCACCTCAGATAGGGGTTTCCAGCTGGTAGGGAATATTTCTAATGAGGTCTGTCATGCTCAGAGCTGGGTCTAAATACAATTAAGCCACAAGCCCAGCAGCACAAAGATGAGCCTTTTCTTTGTGACTACATTAAACACTAAATTGAGTGTGGAAAGGGAAAACAAGTATTTGTACTGGACTCAGCCTCTGGGGGATGTACTCAGCTGATAAACCACTGCCAGCTACATGGCAGCCTGGGTTAATTACCAGTTGTACAGGCAGGTGGCTGTTGCTGGTGACGCTGGGGCTGATCCTGAGCTCCTGCTCCCAACAGTTCCCCTTTCACTGGACACAAACTCTGCTAAGGAGGAAGCCCTGCCAGTTGGGAACACTGAGAGGTATTTTGAAATTCTAGGTCAGGCTCAAGCCAAAGTGTTAGTTTTGAGGGCCCCAAGCTCTTCAAATACAACTCTTGCTGCTGCTGCTGCTACTACCTATACCCAAAGGGTTACACTACCTTCAGTGTATTTTTAACTTAAGAGAGAGGAGAAGAATGCTCCTTAGCAGCAATCTTCGCAGATTCTTCCTTTGTGCTATGTGTCCAAGGCCATTGCCGGTTCTGACTGAGGCCTGCACAGGTCCTGGGGAATCCAACCCCCTTGTACGACCATGGAGCTGGAAGCCATGTGATGCTGAGCCATGAAATGTAACCTGTCCTACAATTACAGGAAGGCAGTTTGGAATAAACTGCAATTGAGGGCAGTGCTGCCTGCCCGGACTCCTGCCCCCACATCTCTGCCAGCAGTGCCCACACTCCGTGGGACAACACATCTCCGTGTTATTTTTATGAGATCACAAAACAGTTGCATTCTGTGTGTTATGATACTTTGCAACTACATTTTTATGAACCTAAAATAGCAGCTCACAGTTACTACTTGGGATAAATTGCTATCATATTTGCCGATCACTTTATTATGCACCGTCAAAACAGCTGCTGCTAAACACCAGTAAATTATATTTTACCGTCCTCTAAGGTTAGTTAGGAGGCCTAAGTCCATCATTTCATCTAGTCTTTGCAAAGAATATCCACTGAGTTGGAAAATGGAAGCTTATTTGATGCAAGGGTGGGGAGGGAAGCGATGTTCTGCCATTGTTGTCAGCATTTAAATTGGTTTTATTAAAGCCACATAGTTATGTTAATCCCCAGTGTACCAGTATCAAAACTACCCCAAAATATGAAACCTGCCTTAAAAATCACAGTATTTTTATCTAAAATAAATTTGAGATTTCTTACTTAAATCCACACCCACACCCCCCCCCCAAAATTACAGCTTTTTTCCTAGTCAGAATTTCAGCTGTTGATAACAACTACTGCTGCAGTAATAACAACATAGTGTGAAAGCTTCACATGTTTCCCTGAATAGGAAATTATATTTGACTAAATAGCTGAAAAAATGTATGGACAGAATGTATGTATATACCCTTTGACAGTCTTTCATTTCTTTTCTAGTGAAACATTGCTTTAGAAAACAGCAGTAATGACTTGCTAGAACAACTTTAGGTCAAGACCCCTAAGTGGACATTTCCAACTCATGCATTTCCATAGCATCTTCCATCTCAGTGTCACAGCAGGGGCCTTGCAGTCGTGCTCTGTCTCATTGGCTTGGGCTGTTTCTTGTGTTTTCCTTCATGTTTGTTCTTTCCATGCTCCCGCACTGGCAGCAACTGCCCTTTGCACTGACACAGGAGCAGAGTGGGTATCCCAAGGAACTAGTGCATTTTGGGAGCAATGCCTGTTGTTCTGGCTCATGTCCGTTGGAGGAGAGCCATGGAGGCTGCCTGGCCACCTCCAGGCACTCTGCCTACTAGAGGGACTTTTTGCCAGGAAACAGAATTATTAACTGGTGGCAGCAAATGCCAAGCAGCGACTCTTAGCCCTCCTTGAGCCTTCAGCCTCCTTTGCTCCAAGCCAAACAGGGGTTGAGAGGGGACCTACACGTATAACCACGTTTGGCCTTTTCTGCCAAAACTAAGCACCAGTGTCAGTATTTCAAGCCTGTTGACTGCAGTCATAGGTGCCTACAAACACCTCACTGCTGTGCCATTCGCTAATTTCCATCAGTCTTGCCCTGCTTATGCCCACACACACCTCAGCCCTGGTCTGCAGGGCCAGAGACACCCTTGTCCCTGGCAGCCCCGGCATACAGTTTCAGCACAGAGCTCCCATCTACAACCAGCAAGAATGGCAAACCTGACCATTTCCTACCATGTGAACCTGCATGAGTTAGCCCAAATCCTTATCACTCTCCAAGAGCTCCAATCCTATACATTTGCAAGTAGCATCCAGAGCTCCAAGAATTCAACACCCCAAACGCCTGGTGGAAGGGAGACAGGACCCCTCTCCTCTTGGACTAAACAGTTATCTATCAAGGGAACCTTTCTCAGGGTTCAGGGGGCCTGTGACAGCTTATTTGGAGTTTATTTTTCTGGGCCAGTTGTCAGAGCACATGGCCCAGGCTGCTTTGTGGA
The DNA here is from genome assembly GCA_013397315.1 of Donacobius atricapilla. Classification (NCBI taxonomy): domain Eukaryota; kingdom Metazoa; phylum Chordata; class Aves; order Passeriformes; family Mimidae; genus Donacobius; species Donacobius atricapilla. The sequence continues at coordinate 17,577 of WBMY01010077.1, read as the reverse complement.
GTTTTTTTAATGACTATAAGTCATTTGTTAGAGAAAAAAAAACACATTTAGGCAAGAAAACACCAATTCCTGCAACAGTCCAAGCACTGGACTCGAGATTTGGTTATCTATTTAAGCAATTACCTTTAAGTGAGGTGCAGCTTCCCCTACTCCAAGTACACATCCCTGTCACTCCCAGGAGGTGCTGTGGTCCCATCCCTTCCTGCACGGCGAGTGAGTTGCGATCTGTCTCTTCTGAGGACAGCCTTGGGAAAGGAGAATCATCCTCTTCCAGATCAGGTCACCTGGCAGATGGGCTGAACTGTTCCCAGACCTCATTTGTAGGTTCCTTTGAAACCCAGATAATTCCACCACATTCACTGCTGTCCTTCTGGATTGCCATCAGCATGACCAAGGTCCAAGCCATGCATCCATTGCTGNTGAGAAACTCTTCCTGCAGCAGGAGTGGCCTGTCCCTTCTCTCTCCGATGCCGAGAGCAAGAGCCAAAACTGCCCCCAGCCCTGCCCTTTACCTCCCAAAACCTCGCGGTATCAGGTATCACCTTTTTCCCATCCCCCCGGAGAGAAAAACTCCCTGAGACCAAAGAAGGGTGTAGCCCCCGTGCTACACCTTCCTATTGTTTAGGTTAAGCACCCATAAGTACCCAGCCATTAGTCTCCTAGCGACTTCGTGGGAAAAAAATCTATAGGAAAAAAGAAAACCAAATCTAACCCCCAACATAGGGTTTGGAGAAGATAGCAGACCCTGTCTCCAAGGTTTATAAAAATCACATGGATTGACAATGCCTCATGAGGAGTTGATGCTAACCCCAGAAGGGATCTTCCCCTTAAGCTTCATCATCCCTGACAAGAAAATCAGGACTGCCAGGAACACAAAATGTCCAGTTCCCCCCAGGGTCATGATTTGCTCTGCATCTGAATCTACAGGTAATGGATTTGGTTGAACAGTAGAGTATTTGGTTGTAATGCTTATTAAATGTTGGCAGAGTCTTACAAAAATCTGACCTCATTCCAGGCACTTCTTAAAGGACAGAGAAACCCCATTACCGGTGAAATGAAGAGCTTAAAAAGAACCCCGAACCTAAAAAAAAAAATATTTCAGTTCTTAAATCACTCAAATTACAGGCATATCTGATCTCAGCTGCACTGGTATAAATCCAATTCCACTGATACAAATTGACTTATGGCTTATTTACTCCAAATAACTGAGATGTCTGTTTGACCTGTATGTGAAATGTTTAAAACAAGGAATGACATCTGAATGTAAAATATTTTGGTGAGCCACTACCACTTTTCCTTAGTTGCTAGTATGGACAGAATAGTATTTGGCCTATAGGGGAACATGGAGTCACAGATGGGATGGGACCACAGAACATCCAGGTTCTGCCCCAGTTTTGGTCACTTCTCTGCTGTCTGAACAGTGACACGTGTCCCATTTCACCTTCTCCATTTGATCCTATTGTTCACACCACCATCTCCCTGTGATCCTGGCACATGAAGGCCTTTGTACCCCTCTTGGCATGCCACTGTTACTGTCCAGCAGAGCCAGGGACCCAGAAACAGGACATAGACATGGATATGCCCCCTGCATGCAGCCATGCTCTGAAATTGTTACATGGCCGCTCCTGCGCATCCTCCCCTCGCGCCTCCCCCTCCGGCCCCCCCACTCCCCATCCTCACAGTTGGGCTCAATTTGGCACAATACCACTCGGAAAACACAACAGGACCTGCCATCTCAGTTGGGACCTGAAGACATTAGCCCTGCAAAAATGACTGCTCACCATAGCCGCACCTTCAGGTAGTGACAACGTTCCTCTCACCTACAAAGCACAGCTCCTAGACAGCCCCCCACTGTGCACCCCTTCTGCATAGCAGCACATTTCATCACCCAGCAGGACTTCAAAAGTAGACCCGAAGAAAGAAGAGGTCACTTCAGTCACCAGAGGCAGAGGGGCTAAGGGCCCTGTTGGCAGGGTGTGGATTGAAGCTGCCTCTTCACAGAGGATCTCCCCTGAGGTGCTGTCTGCAGTGGACCTAGTGGAGCTTTCCCATCTGTTTGCTATAATTTTTTTTAAGGATTCAGAGGTCTGGCAAGCCTTGTGCATCACACCCTCCTTGTTCACACACTGCGTCACATGCTGTGCATCATACACAGCTGTATGGACACTCTGGTGCTTCACACCCCTGCCCCTCTAGCACTGCATCACACCCCAAAATTTCAACCCTTGAGGTAAAACCCTGGCTTGCCTGAAGCAAAGCCCTTGTCACAGCACCAGAGCTGGGGAATGAAAAAGGAGTTTACCCAGAGTAATCTACCTCACATGAACATCAGACCTTTCCTTTCTCACCACCACTGAAAGGAAAAGCAGCCTTCAGTGAGCACCCAGGGTTTTAGGGAACAGACTGCCTTCTCAAGGACCTAAAAAGGTATTTCCTTTCCAGAAAACCTAATAGCTCCAGTTCTCCACTGGCCCATCATGAATTTCAGCAGACACCTGCTTTGCCTTCTCGAAGGAACCATGCACAGAGGACCAATGCGATGATCCCACAACTTGCTGTAGACACCTCTCCCCTGGAGCTGTTTCTATGCTTGCAAAGGACTTTTTGGCTAGTCCCAAGCAGAATGCAAAGGTGGGTTTCTATAAGACAATTGGCTTTCTATAAGAGGAACAGCCAGGGTTCTTCTGCCTTGGTTTTCTTCCGCCTTCCCATCCTCCACAAGAGGGGTGTTCAGAGCCATCCGGGGAGATGGGTGTCTTTGAAGGGGAGTGACAAGCAAGTCCTCACACAGCACGTGGCCATGACTGGCATTTCCAAAGGTGGAGGAGTGTGCTGTGACTGCTCCTAGTGGCATCTGGCAGAGCTGGTGACAAGCTGCTTGTCACGTCACTTGGAGATGAGAGGCTGAGATGTCAAAAGGGACCCTCTGAACACCAACACCATAACACAAAAGCAGCAGTTCAAAGTCCTTCAACTTCCCTCCTAGGGAGACAGCCAGGCTAGTTATGACACTAATTTATTGTCAGATATATTTCTCTTTTTTTGAAATTACTGTCAAAGGGGTTTGTGTTTGTATGCCTTTGGCTGGATTGATACAGGCATTACATTTTACCTGAGCAGTAATGATGGATGGAAAAAAAAAAAAATGCAGCAGCTTGTAACATAAAGTGTGGATCTTACAATTTATTTACTCTCCTGGCAATGGGCCAGATTAGTTCAGTGTAATTTAGGGGCTTCTGAATTTCATCAAGCAAAGAGGTTGACTGTACAGAACACCTGACAGGAATCAATGGAGGAATGATCCTAGGTCGGCCCTAACCTTCAACACCGCTCAAGGCTCTTCCCAGCACACTCCTCTACCTCAGCCCTGTCTGCAGAGGGATTTTTTTGTTGTCTTTGATGTTTTGCTCCGAATGATGGCACTGCAAGAACTTTGATGTGCATGCATATACCTACTGGAGCAGGATGAAAGACCGGTAGGGAACTACAGTGGTGGTCTTCCGGTGCTCCCCTGAAATGGGACTTGTCATAGGGGTTGATGATCTCAATCCACTTTTCTACTGAACCACTACTTACATTGGACTTTTGGCACCATCTATGGGAATCTCAGAGGAAAATCAAGTAGCATCTAAACTGCTAGTCTCAAATGCACTTCCCAAATTAGACATGCAACAGTCAGGCAAAGGATCTATTGCTGGGGTGAAAAAATCCTGCTGCATTTGACAAGCAGCTGGCCCACCCCAAGCTTTGGTGGTTCCTCTGCTGCCAGCCCAAAGGAAACAATGGTTGTTTGACTAGACTGTCTCTGTAATTTCTGAAGAGTTAATTGAGCTTCTTGGCTAAAAATTCAGTGTGAGGTTACTGTTTATCCACACTACGGGTTTCTGTTTACACAGAGTAAGGATCCTACTAATATGTTTCCAGCTGCTCACCACCCTCCATAGCCAGATGATTTAAAAATTCACTTTGCATAAACACGGCATTTCTTTTGCACAGCTCATTCATTTTTCCCTCATGCTCATGTTAAGAGCTCACCAAGCACTGTTTGTCACCTTCTTGTCTTTTCTATGCAAATGACTCCCCTACCATCAGCAGATGGTTATGTCCTGAGGCTGTGGCCAGGTGATGAGAGGGTGACAGCACAGAAGGTGGTAGACTCAAAAGAATTCTTCATGTATGTATATTTCTTCGGCATTGCGTTTTCTCCCCTGTACTGATCATCAGTCTCCAGTTTGATGATGGGTTTCAACAGCTGAGCTGCTACCTCCTGAACTTTGCTGGAAGTCGGCCGGATGAGAACAGAATGGAGGAAGACTAAATAAAGTGATCTAGTGATCTGAATGGTTAGTCTTTACACTGGAAAAGATTGTCTCTGGAGCAGTGTAGCACCATGTCATTTATCCGGAAAGGTCAGTTATGAAGAAATTGATTTCAGAAATTTGGTTTGATTACCTTGATGTAAAGTGTGACATTAAAATTCTAGCTGTTTGTATCTCTGATCTGAGATCAATGGAAAATGTGAGCTTAGATTGGCTTCTCATATTCTGTTTCTTCTAAGGAAAAGACAAAGAAAAAGAAGCAAGTATTTCCAATGACATTAACAACCCAGAGTAAATTGTTACTTGACTCGGGTATACAGTTGGTTTCTATTAAAAGGACACTGTCAAAAAGCTTAGGTCCAACAATTATAATTAAGCTGAAGGAATTTCTTGATGAATGTATGGAAAATGTTTTGCACCAGGATCCTCCCCTGATGTCCAGCAGCATCAACTGGCCTGTGACCACCAGGACAAAGCTGCCCATAACACCTCTGGGACTGGGATAGTTTAGAGAGGTGGGTAGATAGGGAATCCAGCATATCACTTATAAATATTTTCAGGAACCATTCACATGAGACATTTCTCATTCTTTATATCCAGTATCAGTGTTATGTTAGCTTCAAGGATAAGTCCATTTCTAAACAAAGCCCCAGTGAAAGAGTATTATGCCTTAACTGTTCAACAGTAATCTTTTGCTGGGAGATGGGCTGGACTCCTCACAACCCTCTCTCCTCTTCCAAACCAGACGCAAAGCCTACTTCAGCTCACACAGAGAGGATTATGAATTTCCAAATCCACTCTGAGAAGGGCTCCTCACCCTGGCACCACCCCAGGAGACTGAGCTGGCCCCACAATACTGCACCTAAAGCACAGCAAGTGAGAAGAAAGCCCTGACAAGCTGGAGATTCCCACCCACAAAACACAACCACTCAACAGTGCTTGTTGGGCACCAGGAGGTGCTCAGAGGAGCCCACTCCTTTCCCTACTCTTCATTTTGGCTGGAGTGGATTTGGGCTGCAAGAGACAGTCCCCACCTTGCCTGCTGTCTCCTCATGTACCAAACATGTATGTTTTCCATGGCATATGGTTTTACAACGTCAGGGGTATGAGGGTTGCACAGAGTGAGAAATCCCTTTGTGCAGGTTTGTTATTAGTTCAGCTATTGCTGACACTTGAATTTCACCTGCAAAGTCCAGAGCAAGAACTAAATCAGGAAGGCCACTGTGCTGAGACCACCTCATGCACCTCTCATTTCATTCAGCAAAACCAGGGAGAGACCTGTGCTGCAACAGGGCAACATCCCATAGAGAAAGGTCAGCTCTGGACACTGTTTGCAGGGAAACAGTTATAAAGTTAGCCGAGGTGAAGGGCAAGTTGTGACAGAAGAAGTGGTAAGGGCTTTAAAATAAAAAGGAGTTGATTTAGATTAGATAAAAGAAAGGGTATTTTTTCAACGAGGGTGGCAGGACAGTGGAACAGGTTGCCCAGAGAAGCTATGGCTGTCCCATTCCTGGAAGTGTTTCAAGGCCAGGTTACATGGGGTTTGCTCCATCAGATGATGCCCCTGCCCATGGCAGGGGGATGGATACAGATGATTTTTAGGGTCCCTTCCAACCTACATTGTTCTGTGATCCTGAGAAGGTTAACTCAGAAACAGGGGCATGTGACCAGGGATGAGAGCTGCACTCCTTGGAAAGCTGGGAGTAGAAACCTGAGGAGACAACCTGGAGCTAGTATCTGCAAGTTTCTGCTGAGTGTTTAACCGTGGTTGTTTCCCTGGGTGAATGCATTTTCTTACTGTTTATTATTCTGCTTTTGCCATGTAACTTGCTTCACTAAAAGCTTTAAAGAAACAACTGCCATTAAAAAGCCATCAAACAGGATTTTATAGTTCTCCCTTTTGCTGCGAGGACCTAACAACTTATAAAAATTTATTTTGTGCTGTGCTCAGTTCCATTAAAAGGCTACTGGGGTTTATTTTTAGGTTTTATCTCAGCGCTGAGTTACCTAGTTTGTAACAGTCAAGGTTTTGTTTTGTCACCTCAAGGCCTGATCATAGTGAGATTTGCTGACATTAGGAGCAGGCAAATATATCTACAGGCATCAGCTATGTAGAAATGCTTGCAACTGACATGGGGTACACAAAGAGAAAGCAGATTGCATGCTCTTTTCTGGTGCAAATGCCGGGAAAGGAGTACTTATCTCACATCAGCATCCTAATTTCCAGCACTTTGATCAGAACGCTTTGAATTGTAAATATTGCAAAAATGTGTCATCTATCAGTTTTAATGAAAGGATCTTTGCCCACTGAATGCCATGTGCTAAACTAGAGAGGTCTGAAGTCAACTCCTGACTGGCCCTGAGGGGCTTTGAACTCTCCTTCAAAGTGGAGGCTGTTGTCAACAGCAGCCCAGATCATAGGGGTGAGGCACAGGGGCTGCCACTGCTTCTGCGGTTTGTGGCTGCAGCCCCAGCCCAGCTTCTGCTAGCAAAGCACACATTCAGCCTTCAAAGACATCCACAAAACAAAGTGGAGGTGTCTGTAGCATGAGCAGCCAGCACCAGACTGACTTCAGACCGGCTGGGGGAGAACAGTAAAGTGGGGATGCTTCTGCAGGGCACAAAGTGAGGGTGCGCATCCCCAGACGCCAAAGGCCTTGTACACAAGGGAGTTAAGGGGTTAAATGAAAGGCAAAAAATCGAATCCCTGGTGCTTTTCAGCATTAATATGTATTTTATACAAGTCTTCATTCCTGTAGGGAGAGAACCAATACAGGGTGTGCAGGTCCAGGGCTACCTGCCCTCCCCAGGGTGGCTGCCAGGGCACATTGCTGCAAAAACCTGCATAGTGATCACTGAAAAGTGGGGACAGTAGCTTAGCACCGACTGTCTAGTCTGGCTGGGTCAGCTTGAAAATGTACTGATCATGAAATGTACACATGTGATTCAAGGACTCATCACTGACCTCAAGATGTCACAACAGGAAGGGAAGAGATGGCCCTAATTAGTGCAGTACCAGAGAAACAGCTGGGCAGATGCAAGGGGAGCCTTGGGTTTGGGCAGGAAAGGCTTGTGGGAAAGTGTTTCTGAAGCAGCATCCCACACATCCTCTCCTTTCTATTCTTCCTAAACATCCATCACCAATCACTGCAGGAGATGATCCAGTCTGTCCCAGGATGGCAGAATCATCTCTCGTGGGTCACAGCCACAGCTAGCAATGGTGCTTTTAGACACAAAACATCATCCACAGTGAGAGCAGAACTCTGTCTTCAGTCTTGTTTGTCAAAGCATGGTACTTTGCAAGTTTTCGTGCGTTTGTCTAAATGCACACATGGCCAGGATGACATACAACCCTGATACCACAGAAACCTTACTCAGATGTTTACTCCATGTATGAATTATGCAAACCGAAAGGTCTGAAGTCATCTTCTTCAGCGTATTCATTTGTCACCGAGGCATACGCTGGCCCCCATGGCCTCAGCCTTACATGGGGCTCTGCAGTGATGCTCCGTTTGCTGTTAATGAGTCACATTCACATTGAAGCAGTGGGAGCCACTCACCCTCCCCAGCCAAAAAGGCTTGTGTATTGAGTTTTGCCTGTTGGATTTTGTTTCTTTTTTCTATGGAGTTGTGTTAATTAAAAAGATTAAAGCCACATGCTAAAACATCAGCTGACAGGTATAGCTCCCATCCCCCCTGCTCCTTTGACATGATCATGAAATGTTAGCACCAGACATCAGTCCTAGAAGACTATAAAAATTATCATCTCAGAGCTATTAATACAGCACAGTGGTTGAGGGGACTCTTAAAGGGCATATAGCATTAAACCTCTCGCTAGATATTAAGGGGATTTCTTAGCCTCTAAAATTACAGTTAGGTGCCAAAGAGGGGAGGAGGGAGGGGGCTTAATTAAAAATCCATACTTAGCTGGCACAACAGTGTACTTAAGGGCTCTAGAAGAAGCCATTTAAACAGGTAAAATACTGCCCCAAATGCAGAGATATCTCTTGGATGAAGAGGCCCTTTGTATCTTTGATGTTCTATTAATGCCATTCTCTTTAATTTTCTCTTTCCTAACAGCCAAAGAGGACATTTTAAATGCATCAGGGATGCTCGAGCCACAGAGCTATGGCATAGGGGTCCAAAGCAGTGAAACGTTCCTGGAACGGACCTTGACAAGGGCGGTGGCCATGCAAAAGTCAAAAGAGCCTGTAGAGACCCTGGGAGGGATGAATTTCTAAAGGGCTTTTGGACACCACCAGTGAGACCACAGGAAAGGATCCTCTTTTCCTACAGGCTGTGCAAAAGGATGGTCTGTGCTAAAAGGCAACTCCCATCCCAATTGTGCTGTGAAGGTATATATGGCGTAGGGAAGCCCATCCCATACAGTTGTTGCTGTGCTGGGGCAGTGCACAGTCTGCTGGCAGTGAAGCAACATCCGATGGGGAAAAATGCTCAGTTTGGGCTGGTTTAGAAGTTAACTTTTCTCAAGTGCAGTCCCAAGCTGTAACAACACACTCCCTCTCCCTGCCTCAGCAAAACAGGCAAAAGCAACAAACCTACCAAAGCCTGATTTAAGTGTTTAATAAAAGGTTTGAGCAAATGCAATCTTCTTGTTATTGAAGTAGACAAAGCATAGTGTAATCTGAGTTCCCAGCACAGGGCTGAGCTAGATGCCCTCCCCTGCACCAGGAGCCCTGCCAGCACAGCACTTTTAGGTAGGACTGACATTTTATGCTCTTTGCTGACATAACAGCACCAGCAATCTAGGCCAGGCTTATCTATAAGGTTTAGTGGTAGCTGAATATACTCAGACACAAGAAAACACTGCAACACCACTACCTACCCGACTTGCACAGTCCCAACAGCATAAGCTGTAAGGTCAAATATAGCTTCTCAGCCAAACTTGGATACAGCAGTTTATATCAGGAGAAGGTTTCATGCCTCCTACTCTGCTAGCGGTGCCAGTGTATGTATGAGCTAGTTTACAAAGGAATCCCACTTTTCATTTTCTCTTTGGAAGTGGGTATAACCAGCCCATAAATTATGCATAGATCCTAAAACAGTTTGGTCTGAACCAAGAGGGAACACATTCAAATTGAAGCTGATGACTTCACCAGCTTCAAAAATGGGACTAATTACAAGAAACCATAAACAACATAGTTCACATGAGACTGCCCAGGCCAGTGCAAGATGGGAACCCTCAAATCCAGAAGCCATCTCCCAGACAAAGACTGACACCCTCCCACTCAGATATTGGGCAAAGCTGGTAAAATTCAGAGTTGGGATTTCTTCTAGTCCAAAGAAAATTGGGTCAAGGCCTCATTTGCATGACAATTATTCATGTAGACAGAGGTGTTCATTAACATTGCATGTCTGCACAACCCTGGGCCCCGGACAGTGGGCATCAGCTGTACCAAGGAAGAGGCTGGCATCTAGCCTGACCTGTATCAGCACAACATGAAGAGGTCTTTAGCAGTCCTGAAGAAAAGACATAGGTACAACTGGCAGCAAGAGAGCAGCATGTACTCGCACCAGTTTCCAAATGCACATGAGTGCAGGAAAGAGAAGGGTCCAGGCGGGCTCTCTGCCACCCTCTGCCACTAGTCATTTATGTTGGCGTGGACAAACCTGATCAAAAGACACCCACTTTGCCTTTGTGAGTGTGTTTTGAAGTGTTTCTGCTGATAACATTGAACACAGTTCTATAAACAGAGAAACAGTTCATGGGAAGTGCCTGAATTTAAAAGCAAAAGGTAAGAGCAGGAGTTAGGCTTCTGGGGCATAGGGGTAGTCCTGAAACCTGGATCCCATGCCTGCCTTTTTTGTCACCTTTCAGAAGGATCTTGAGCAGATGGTTTAACCCCTGTGTCCTATAAACTGGGCAACTGATGATGAGGTCATAGCCTGGAGGTGCTTGGAGACTGCAAGGGTGAAAGGTCTGGGAGCTGGGGAGAGATTTTTTCATTATCTCCACCTTAACAACATATCATAAAGCAGTTCTTTACACTCATTCTTCAGAGACTACTCTGACATCACTTGCAAGTCATTGCCCTTGCCCTTCCCGCACAGATCCCACCCAGGGCTACCAGCAGGCACCTTTGCAAGGTGTTCTTACACCTTGCTGAACCTGAGAGATTTGCAATGCATAGCCTGACCATAGAAATAATATGAGGAGCAGCAGGGGAAGTGTCACCAGACAAAATACTGCATATGTCAAGGTATTAGAAGTCCCAGCAGAAAAAAGTCCTTGTGGTTTAATAGAGAAGGTCAGACAGAAGTTATGTTTGTGTTTTTCGGCATGATTGGATTATAAATATCATCATCAGAGGCTCAGGTCACAGGGAGCTCTAGATTGCTTTGGGATATGTCACTTCTTCATAAACATGGCTCCATTCTCACCAGCTGTGGCAGGAGAGCAGCAGGAGCAGGTGAAGGATAAAAGACAGGAGCTTGCAGGGAAGCCAAAGGGGACAAAGCAATTACAAAGCTTTATATCTTTGGCTCTCATGTGTGGTTTATTGCAGTAGCTCAACAAACTTAGAATCTATCGTTAAGCTGCATCCATGCCAGAAAAGGGGTAAGAGCTGCCAGCTCAAGCAGTTTCGTCAGGTCATGATGCAGCAATACATCTCCGATGTGCAAGGATACATCTGCTCCCTGAAGCCCACAAACCTGTTTTGTCTGTTCAAGAACTCTGGAAGAGATTTCCAAAAATATTTAGAGGATTTATGGCCACCAGCTCCTTTGAAATGAGCTCTCTGCCCACAGATGTGGGGCAGGTTGTTGTGTTCTGCTGAAGGTGTTGGCACATTGTGGAGTTTCGGCTGATCAGTCAACAGGATTTATACTTCCAAAACTCTTGGGTGAATATAAATCTCCTGCAGGGTAAGCCCTGATCTTCTAGTGAGATCCATATTGAGGAGTCAGGGTCTAAGACCGTAGAACTTTCCATCATGTGGATGGCCTTCCATTAGCTCAAAATTGGTGTTGAGAAGCAGATTCACTTAATAGGAATCATAAACAGCCTGAATTGCTATCAAGCTTGTAATTTTTATCAGGAGATAAAGTTTAAGGGACTTCTAAGGAATATCTGACTTATTAATAGCAAATGTACTAATAGCCATATCATGAGTGACCTATTTTCTGCTTTCAGTTTACCACTCATCATCACTCACCCTTTTCCTAGGAAGAATGCTGCAGTTCTAACAGAAGGATGATTTACCCAAAGAGGTGGAGAGATTAGATATAGGGATAGGCATTGGATGTATGGAGATGAAACAGGTTATTAATTTAACAGGTCACTTCTGGAAGACAGAGGTGACTGGATACTCTCCCCCTGCCTCTCCCACATCCTCCAGTTACAGGGTTGCAGACAGCTCGGAAATGGAGACCCAAGCAGCTGGTCCCTGTGGTCAGCACACACAGCAGTCTCCAGCCACCCAGCTGTGTAACAGTGCAGCTATGAACTGGACAGTATACACGGCTCTGTCCCCTATCCTTCTTACCCTTGTCAGCTGTGGAGCAGTGAGAGCTGAGGCATGTTGCCCTATCCTAGAGGAGATCTGATACAAAAATATCCTTGCCAAAAAGAAACCTACATTTTCTGCTATTACTCCCTGCTGGCACTTGTTCCTGTGTGCTGACTAACAATTAGAAAGCAGAAACATGAGAAGTAAGAAAAAAGAAAACTGATAGTATCCTCAGTATGGGAAGAAGTTTCTTGCACACACACAAAACTTAAAGTTTAATCACTGGCTCATTATTGAACAGGAATACCCATCCTTAATTCACTCTGTCACTCCCAGTGAGAAATTACATTAATGCCTCTCCTGATGTCATTATAAGAATATTCTATAACAAGGTGATCAATTTTTATTTGAACAGTAATACAGAAGATTTCAGAGTAGCCCAAAATCTTGATTCACAGTAAATCCTAGTTGCAAACCAGCAACCAAATGTCAAGCCAGCCGCTCAGGCACTCAAGGAAACCAAACGCCCAGATACGTGATTGTACATGGGGATACCAGCAAAACCAGTGAAGCCACCACAAAGCCAGATAGCACAATCCGGTGCTGAATGCCCTCTTGTTTGACTTCCACTAACACTGTATAATTATATTGCTGCAAGACAAGAATTCCAAATTGTCAGCAGCTTGGAAAGTGCTTAAGATGATGATATTGTTCTGCCTGGGTAGGCTGTGCCTGAAGGCAATCTTTTAAAAGGAGCTGCTTTAAGCACTAGTTAATGGTACTCAGGGATTCGTTAGACAGAGGTGTCATGTTTAGTCTTATGCATGTATCAATAAAACTGGTACTGTATGTGCAGGTTAGTTGGCAACACTGAACCTCTGAGACAATCAGTATTTTCAGTAACAGACTCATGTCTCTGGTCAAAGCCGCTGCAGGCTCCCAGCCTCTTCTTTCCAAGCTCCTGTTCAAACATTTCTTCTCTGGAGAACACACTGCAGGCACCTCAGTATCACAGTTTGGCTTTTATTTGTACATGCACTTCCCTCCAATACACATTAACATGGAGCAGGGGAGTGGTGGTGGTCAAGGTTTAAGTATTTGCTCTTTCTACAGTGTGTTTATCCAACGCTTTTCAGCAGAAGCTTTCAGAGCACTTTGCAACCTGCTCTGTCGTAGCAGTCACAGGAAGGTTATTTGTGGGTGAGAGAGGGAAAATCACTGCCCCAAGCGTGCTGAGGACAGCCAGAGTCAGCCTGGCTATCCCAATGGTTTGCATATGGCAGGGCAAGTTCCTCCAAAAACCTGTGCATTTGCACCTCTCTGACTGCTCAGACAAACACTCTGCTCAGAAATGTGAGGTGGAATTTTTTACCTCAGGTCCTGCCTTGAACAGCTTTCCCCAGGATAGTGTTCTCCTGTTTGCAGAAGGACTTTGGTGGCATTTCAATTTTTTTTTTTTAATATAGCAGTTACAGGTATTTCTAAAACTCACTCTAATACCTGAATTTGGGAAATAGTCCCTTTCTAATTGGTCACACGTCAGCCTGCTCTCTTCTCTCCTGGGAATGGGTCTGGGATGAGCAGTGACCGGGACAGCCCAGAAAACACAAATATACAGAAACACAAAGGCTAGAGAAGACCTCCAAGACCAAGTCCAACCTGTGAACAATTCCCACCCTGTTAACCAGATCACAGCACTGAGTGCCACCTCCAATTGTTCCCTGAACACTTCCAGGAGCACCAGGGATGGAGACTCTACCACCTCCCCAGGCAGTCTAGTGCAACACTTAACAACCCTTTCAGTGAAGAAGTTCTTCCCGATGTCCAACCTGAACCTGCCCTGGCACAGTTTGTGGCTGTGTCCTCTTGTTGTGAAAACTGTCTCTACATCTTCCATTTGGATACCATTGGGACAATTAGAAAGATCACTTTCTTTCTGACATACTCTTTTATAGGCATAGCAACTCTTCGAGAACCTGTTCTAGCACAGTAGTGACTGATCTACCTACCAGTAAAGCCTCTCATCAAGGAGATCAGCACAGCCTAAATAAGCTCAGCCAAAATAGCAGACATGCTGATGGCATGGCACAAAATCCCTTTTTTTTTTAATCCCAGCTGAGACTGTTGCTTATTTAGGTGAATAGCAAAAATTACAGCTTAAAAATACACTTTATAAGGTTATTCACCTTGGCCCAGCATTTGTTCACTTGGAGCATGGGACGCTTATTTCATGGCAGGGAAGCCTCTGGACAGAAGAAGAGGCACTGGTAGGTGTGTGTTTGGATGGGATTCATCTCCAGACAAGTCACCTGATAAACCAAATCCCTAACTTAGCGTGAGAGACAGATTTAACACTCCCAAATGAAATGTAAGTGCAGAAACAATCCCCTATAACATCCACATCATAAATAATTTACTTTCCTTCCAAGCACTGAGGAAGATTAATAGACAGTTCTTTAAAAAGAAAAAAAAAATCAAGTTAAAACATTTGCAGGCTCCGGTGTCATTGCAGTAACAGGCAACAAGTGTAAACACTGCAAGGACCATATCCATTTAGGAGCGGCTGGGAGACCACACAGTGCAAAAGACGCAGAAATGAGCCCAGCTGCCCTTACTATTAAGGGGCTACTTTGAGTTTCCATTTGGAGCCAGGAGAGGTGGAGGATTCACTGGCCAAGTTCAAGGCACCTGTTATTTGTTATTATAAACTTTCCAAAATAAGGAGATTAAAATAAGTCCAAAGTGTCTCTCTGACAAATGTTAAACATCACCCACGAGATTTATAGCACTTCTGTTCCCCTCCAAAAGCTTTTAGTTCAGTGGCAGAGGTTACCAAGGGCTTGTCCACTGGCTGCCAGCTTTATAGTTTTAGCACTGGCCAGAGAGCAATCCAAAGTTTCAATAATGAGTAATAGCACTTTCAGCTCACCATCACCATTTGTCCTACATCCATTATTGTTCTAAGAGACCAATCTTGCTGATGCAAATAGTGCTGGCAGCTGCCGTGTCAGTGTTTCACACCTCCACAGCTGCCGGGCTGCGCTGGCAGCAGCTCTGCTCACCAGACAGGGGAAGAGCAGGGACAGAGCCCAGGTGACATCCTCACTGACGTGGCTGCTCTGGGAAGCTTGGAAGAGATGGCCTCCCTTAATTATGGTGCTCTGCAAAGCATTATTTTGGGAGAGTTTCTGCTCTACCTTTGCGATCATTGGGCTGTGGTGCAGTGGGAGGGGTTGCTCTCTCCTGAGTGTTGCTGCAATGCCTCAAAATAGCTTTGTCTCTCCTCTTTCCCTGCATTCTGCCCCATCTCACCTGTCCTTCTCCCTGCTCTTCTCCACTTCCTTCAGGGAACAGAAAGGATCAGACCAACAGGAGCTCATTCACAGGACTGTGCATAAGAAACTGGGCATCCATGCTCAGGTCTGCTCCTGGGGCTGGACAGAGCTCGTAGGATTGAGACATGGGAAGGGGGCTGCTGACACACAAAGCTGACACCCATCATGCTCAGATTCAGCCCCAGCAAAGCCACAAAGTCAGAGGTGCCCTACAGCTTTGGACAGGACTCCTCTCTCCCTATTCCCCCTAAGTCCACACACAGTGCAACCCCCTTCACCAATCACAGCCTTCAAATTGTGTCCACAGGATAACATTATTACTACTACTACAAAAAAGGATAATCTTTTTATTTCTAGTTCACATTGTAAGGTGATCATAATGATGCCTTATCAGGCTACCTAAAAAACAGAGGCCAGATAAAATTAAGGGAATAAAAAGCAGTTATATTTATTGAAGGGGCTTCAGGTACATTTCAGGCAGATGAAGTCCCCACCAGGGGCTACACCCAAAATAGACGATGGGTCACAGGTTTTCACATTTTTATAAGTTTGGTCTATTTGCATATTGGGGGTTAATCTTCCAATTACAGCTTCAGGTAATGAAGTAATTTACCCCAAGTTTGCTCCCCTCAACTCACTTTTGTTTACACTTCTCAGGGCCTGAGACAGTCAGGTGTCCTTGATTCCCAGGTCTAGAGAGGAATTGTTTTGTCTGACCAAAATGGGAAAGCGGTAACTAGCACTCTATGTGGAGTTTGGAGTTATACAGTAAAGAATTGGAGGATTACAAATAGAAGAAAAATATGAAAGCTAAGATCCCAAGGCATCAGTAGGGTTCAAAATAGTATCCAACAACTCCTGCTGCAAAAACACAATCAGGCCATACACACCAGTGCACCAGCTGCCTCCAGCAAATGCACCTGCCAAAAGGACACCAGGAAAAGAAAGTCAGGGTTACGATGGGTACAGAAGGTACCTCAGGGTGCAACAGGAGATGGCATGGCTGATCTCTACTGTAATT